>CM061751.1:195258235-195672134 GCA_030979885.1 Lolium multiflorum | reverse complement strand
TGTGGTGCTCGAATAATAGTGGAAATGCGATATTATTTTTTACATGCATAATATATAGAAAATAGCTAGATCTCTAAATCGATGCATATGAAGCTACATATATATTCTTGGTCATGATCCCCTTAATTATCTAAAGGGGATGGATGCATGGCTTCACGTCGTCGTCGCTTTCATCATCAGTATCTTCGTCGTCTGAGTAGTAGTACCTCCTGCACATTGTTCCGTCAAACACCTTCACTGTGAGCACATCATCGCCTTCATATTTGAAGTGTACGAACCAGCCGAAATCCACACCGTGCGCGATGGCGAATTTCTCCCAGCCCTTGTCGAGATACATCCGGCCTTGTCCGTCAAATAGGACCTCCACGGTCCAGAGACGAGGACCGCAGTCAGCTGCTCGCAGATACACCTTAGCTGGCTCCTTGCCGTCAAGATAGTCCGCAAATTTTTTTGGGAGTTCCTGCAAAGAGATCGAGCGCCGATCGTTTGAAATTAGGGAACCCTTGAAATTAAAGGTTTTTTAGAACATGCCCATAATTAATCACATGCATCATATATGTGGGAACGCGTACATACCTTCTTGACCAAAGGGTCTTCATAGACGACGATGAAGAACTCCTCTATGATCAATGGCAGTGTTGACGGTGGTGGTGGCAATGATGATGATCCACTTCCCCTTCCCCTTCCCCTTCCCCTTCCCCTTCCCCTTCCGGTCCGCGTCCGAGACGTGGAAGCCATGGCAATGGATAAAGTGTATGTGAACGAAGAAGAGAGAGGCAGAACCTATTGACACAAGGGATGGCCGTGTGGGTGTTTATAAGGGAGAGATGACCGTTGTAGGGGTTTACACAATAAAATAAGGAGGAGATGACCGTTGTGGGGGTTTATACACAATAAATTAATTAAGGAGGAGACGACCGTTGTGGGGGTATATATCTCAACAAAAAAGTAATGCCTAAGACTACTCATAGTGGGAGTAACTTGGGTAGTAACATAGAGCTATGTTACCATAACATCACATTTTCCAAGATTAGATGAGTCTACAACCTAATTAATATGGCTTTGCATGACACTACACATATGTTACTTCCCACTATGAAGGTAGTAACATAGGGTAGTAACATGCACCATGTTACTACTCTATGTTACTTCCATATGACTAGTCTAAAGAAAGTAATGGCTACGAAATCGGTGATGGTTTATCGTTTTTTGCGTGAAAAGTAATACAAGAAATCGGTGATGGTTTATCGTTTTTTGCGTGAAAAGTAATGGGTACAAGAAATGGGTGATGGTGTATCATTTTTTGCGTCATAAGTAATGGGTCCAAGAAATGGGTGATGGTGTATCATTTTTTGCGTCATAAGTAATGGGTCCAAGAAATGGGTGATGGTGTATCATATTTTTGCGTGATAAGTAATGGCTACAACAAAATCGGTGATGGTTTATCGTTTTTTGCGTTGAAAGTAATGGCTACAAGAAATGGGTGATGGTGTATCATTTTTTGCGTGAAAAGTAATGGATAAAAATCGGTGATGGTTATCATTTTTTGCGTGAAAAGTAATGGCTACAAGAAATGGGTGATGGTGTATCATTTTTTGCGTGAAAAGTAATGGCTACAACAAATCGGTGATGGTTTATCATTTTTGCGTGAAAAGTAATGCCTAAAAGGAAAGTATTAGCTCGTGAAAAATAATGCAGAAAACCAAACTTTAGCGTACTAGGTAACCGCCCTTTCGCATACATAGAGTGTGGAAGCTAACCGACGACAGAGAGAGAGGGTGGTGGCCCCGACCAGAGAGAGAGATAGGGGTTATCCTGCCCGTTAGATCATACGATCAACGGTCGGCGGGCAAGATCCGCGTGACATGGGCTAGACCAATCAGGGCAATGTTGGGCGTCTGTGAGAGTTTGTGAAGGGAGAGGGCAAAACTAAGTAGTATCAAGAAACCAAGGGCAAGTGAGTAGTAAACAGACTAAGGGATTCAAATATGAGATTTAAAAAATGGAAAATGCGTGTTTTGTACAATGAAACCCATCTTGGCCTACCTCAAACTATTTGCAATACCAATATACATCAGTGTGAGAATTGTGGCCTCATTTAGACAAAGTATGTTTTGGGGAAAGCTGTTTTGGGTAGGGCTTATTATGGAAAACCATGCACCTTCATAGCTACTAGGTGATTTGAGAAGTGGCAATTTGTGGTGAAACTTGATTTATCTATGATTTATCTATGATTTGAGAAGTGGCAATTTGTGGTAAAGACTCCATGAGTAAGTGCCACTCTTTTTCGGATTTTTTTGCACATTAAATAACTCATTTAACTAGTTAATCCCATTTGTTGACTCTCTGTTGACCAGCCACTTGAGGGTAAAACTGAGTATATTGCACTAGCCAGTATTAGCACTCGAGGAGAAAACTGAGCACACAAAAATGCTAGTATATGACTCGGTATACCGAGTATATCTAAATTTCGGGGTTAGACTCGGACGCGTGTGCGAGTGCAGAAGTGGACGTGCCATTGTTGGCGCGTGTCGCGGTGCGGAGACATCACGAATGGTGGACGCGTGGGGCGGGTCGCATTTGGGGACGCGTAAGCCCCTCCTCCCTACGCACACGGTCGTCTCATTTACAAGCTCCCTTGCGAAACCACCCTCTCACGTCCCATCAACTTCTCCAAATCGAAAAAACCCCAACGCGTACGCACGCTACCCGGCGATGGAGAAGAAGAATGCGCCGGCGGCCGTCGCCTCCGAGCCCGTCGCCTCCGCGCCCGTCGCCGCCGAGCCAGTCGCCGCCGAGCCCGTCGCCGCCGAGCCAGTCGCCGCCGAGCCCGTCGCCGCCGAGCCAGTCGCCGCCGAGCGCGTCGCCTCCGAGGGCGGCGCATCCAAGCGCGGCTCCTCCGTGAACTGGGCCTCTCTCTCGGCTGATGGACCACTTCACAAGATCGGCGAATGCTTACTGGCGAACGAGGAGTACGCCGACACCTACTCTGCTATGAGGCAAGTCTGTAGAAATTGGCGCTCAGGTTTGCCTGAGCCCGACGTGCACCTGGACGAATGGATCATGCTAGACCACGCCCTTCCACACGTCGCTGTGTTCACCTTCCTCCAACTCGGCACATCACGCTACGTCACCATAGATCTATCGGAAGTTCATACAAGGTTCAACTTCCTCCATATCTACCTCTTTATTTTCAATCTTAAACATCTTAGTGCTGAATGTTATCGTGCTTGCCCAGATACTACTTCGTCGGATTTTGCCGTGGCGTCATCGTGCTTGCCCAGAAGAACCAGCCGCACAAGATACGGCTTCTGAACCCACTCACAAAGAAATACACTATGTTTGAGGCGCAGATGCCATCTATTTTCCTGAAATCAGTCGCTGTGATCAAATCCCCGACTATGGTCTTCGTTACCGCACATTACCCGTCGGAAATTGGTTGGGTCGATGAGAGCACTCCAACTAAGGATATAGATAAAGATTGGGAAAACAGATTTTCGATCAAGAACCATTGTCTGCGTTGCATTACACCGTTCAATGGTGAACTGTATGCACTAGCTGTGGACAATTTAGAGCACGGAAGAATAGTGTGCACCAATGTACAGTTGCAGCAGCGCGCGAGCACTGTCAAGATGGAGACACTAATTTCATTTCCAGAACTTGGACGTGACTACCTCGTGAAGTCGGATGGTGATCTGCTGCTTGTGTTGTTGGTCAGCGTGGCTTTGGCGGGCAGACCATTGGTGTACCGTGTGGACACTCAGAGCCGCTCTCTCCATCCGGTCAGTAACATTGGCATTAATGCCTTCTTCGTGAATTATATCCGGTGTATCTCCGTCGACACCAGAGTGTACCCGACACTTCGACCTAGCTGCATCTACTACACGGATTTGGGTTATATCAGAGAGTACTCTCATGATACAAAGGCCTGGGAGGAGTGGCCAGAACGTGTGGATAGAATAGGAAACTACGGTATGAGAAATGAACACAAGCCATACCGTTTGGAGGATGTATTGGCCGCACACTGCAGACGGAGGGAGTTCAATCAATATTTCCTTGGGGTAATGCACGGCTGGAGCAACGACGAAATATATGAGGAGGAATGAAGAACAAATTCATTCATCCTAATCTTCTTGTTGTCCATACATTGCGTGCGTCTTGTATATTACAACGTTATTGGCTGCTTTTGGCTGCTGTATGCAGTTTCCCTATGTATTATACTTAGCTTTCTGATTATGCAGTTGTCAATTTATCATATACTAGCTTCTACATTTGGTACTAGATTTGCTGCCATATTGGGCAAAAAACGAGGGCCAAAAGGCATAAATAACCCCAGAGATTTGCTACTAGATTTGCTGCCATATTGAAGAAAGACAGAAATAGAAGCTTCTCTAGATTTGATACTAATTTGGTGAAAAAGACAGACAGAGAGAAAGAGGGGAAAAGGTGCTCTTAAAAATGCCAATTTGGGCCGAGAGAGACAAAACCCAGCTCCTGCTCACGTGCAACCAAACGCTTCTCGTCCTGTCCCACGCGGTCCCTTTCTACCAGCCCCACTTGTGACGGCCCACACGCCCGCGGCCCCACGAGACGACGCGAGCAACACGCCATCACGAACGTCCAAATAAGCAGTTCCCTTCGGTGACTGGTCTAGGGTTTCAAACTAGAGGAGGAAAGCGAGGGAAAAACTAAAGTGGGAAAAGCGAGTACAACTAACGACAGGGAGCACGAAAATAGAAATCCCTTTTTTTTATAAAACTCACGTAGAAAAACCATCGGGGCCGAGGCGCTTTATTATGTTCCATCTGTGAGATTGCCTCAAAGACCTCCTCTTGATGAAGAAATTGTTAAAATCTCTCCATTTTCATTAGGCAAGAAATCTGCGAATATCATGCACCACCTCTTCTACTAAGAAATGTTTGCTTGTACTCATTGCCCCAAATAGCTTTTTATAAAATTTGGTGATATATAACTTAAGATTATCATCTCAACAATTGTTCCTTCTTGTTGTTCCAATTGAAAAAAATTTTTCTTCTATGTTTCCCATTTGCAATCAAATGGAAATACCTTATTCCCCCATCTTTGGATATGTTTAACTTTCAGCTCGTTGAGCCCACTTAGATTCTTCCTCCCATCCAATTTATTCAAACTCTCATTTGCTTTTTAAGTTCTTCTCTTTCTGCGAACTCCAAAGGATTTATTTCTAGCTTAATGTCTAAATGATCAATAATGGCTAATAGTCTCTCTTTCTCCTTTTTATATTTCCCACTTTGATTTTTTGCCCATGCTTTGAGGAACTTTATAATATGCCTTAATTTATTTAACCAAACATCTATGTGATTCATCCAAGCCACACTTAGATTTCCTCCTTCTCTATCATCTAAAAAAACCTCTTGTCTCAACCAATGTAGCTCAAAGAGAATTTTAATTTATTACCCGGATATTGCTTTAACCTGAGGCAATGAGAATTGGTGCTACATGATCGAGAATCAGCCCTTGTTAATGCACGGACAGTCACTAGCTAAGGGAAACAAGAGATGACTCGCCCACGTAAATTTCTATCCCCGAGAGATGGATGCTAGAACTCTATCTAACTTCTCATACGTAGGTTCATCTCGATGACTTTCCCACGTAAATTGTCTCCCCGAAAGAGCAATTTCTCTTAGATTCAAATGTTCAATAATTGCATTAAACACAAAAGGCCACCGAGCTTTAAAATTATTATTATTTTTTTCTTCTCTCTTCTGAATAATATTGAAATCACCACCCACGAATATAGGTAATATTCAAGATTCACGCGTTCGCACCAATTCTGCCAAAAAATCTGCTTTGTGCGTGTCTGGGCAGCCCATAAATAAACATAGATCCACAGTTCAAATCCATCCCTCTTCACATTTATATGATTTTACACAAAAATCTCGATGATCACCTTTATCACCTATAAGGTATCTGAGTTTATTCCACTAGAATCTCGAGATCTGAGAGGTAAATAAAACAGGAAATACTTGTAACCCATGACAAGTTGGTTTCACAAAAGGAATAGAGAAATTTTGGTGATCTCCAGGTCTCCAACGAGGCTAGAAAATCTAACTTATGTTCCCTAATCGCCTCTCGACAAACAAATGCTTTGCGTCATCCCCAAACCCACGGATTCCAATTCCTTACCTTTAGGTCCATTATGAAAACTGCTTTTTAATTCTCGCCTAATACTGCGAATATTAGTGTCATAAGTTTTCACCCTGCCTAGTTCTCTTTTCTGGACGCGGTTTTAGATGCTCAGGTGATCCTTAATTCCGGTGGGATGCCATCATCCTCAATGAGTCCCTCTAAGGTAGATAGTTTGGACATGACAGAGTCGATGGACCTCCTCCTTATTCAAATTCTCATCCACAATTTTTTGCAAAATTGATAAAATAAGTTCCTCCTCTAGCATTTAATACCTTTAATAGATTTTACCACCTCAATTTCAAGATTTTCCTAAAGACACTCCTAGACAATCCATCTACAGACAATATCAGACTCAAAATATTAACAATGAATATTTGGGACAGATTATATTGATAGGGTATCACGCATAGTGTACTATTCCACTTAGCTTTCTCATTTGTGGAAAATCCATACACATCCGACATCCCAATACACTTTAGACCTCCTCTCCCGGACCAAGCCTTTGGAATACCCCGAATGGAATAACCTCCTCCATATTAGGATGAGCGGCATTATCGGATGAGCACTCAATTAAAGAGAGAAAAAGAAGAATTCATTTCATTGGTATGAGACATAAAAGATTGGGAAGTTTACCATTGGCTTTGGAGGTGAGGCAATCCCTGTGTCAGTCATTCATACTAGAGTGTCCCCTCTCGTTTATGCAGCATATATTCTTCTCCCTCTTTTCCATTTTAAAAAATCAACACTAGGTATAAGTGGGCTCAAGAACATTCCTTTGCATCAAACACATTGTCCTTACCATCAAAGTCGATTCTCATATTCCTCAAAATTAAAAGAATTAATGATAGATCCTTGAGGATATACGAGTTGGCAGAGAACTAGAACGAAGATTGGATTCAAGTTGGCCAACACATGAAGCATAAAAAATGCGTACCATAGGATCTTGTGATCTTGTGGCATGGTAAAGCCTTGTCGGATATGCTTTGTGAACTACTTCATCATATGTGTATCTTTGGGGTATCATGTGGGTACGGTATCTTTATAGGGGTATGCATCTAAGTAAAATCTCATATAGCCCATGAGAGGATGATTTCAAGTGGTGATTATCAAGGTTGAGAAAAGGGATAGTTCAAGATAAGCATCCCAAGAAGATCTTATGCTTGAGACATGTTGTCTATTTAGTGATGAGGATGAAACCCGATACACGCAAAGGTATCCTTGCCTTTGTAGCTTTATACATGTCTTTTAATTCGGAAACATCATTAACCCACAGCCGGTTCTAACAGGAGCTTGATGTGTTGGTATTTTTAGATTAACACTCTATGCGTAGCCACACCCCACGAGTGGGTTTATTCCATTCTTGAACCCTCTCTTCTCCATAATCAAGGACGATTCCACCTGCTGTTCCCCTTGTCACCGAGTACCGGTACACGGTGAGGTTCACCAAGCGGGGGACGAGGCGGCGATAGCTGTCCATATACTTAGATTTTCTTCGATTCCACTTTGGGTCAGGGGCTCGAGTAGGGTGCATCCCATGTCCGCAAAATGTCCAGTGGAGTGGGACCGAGGAATGGGCAAAAATCCTAGGATTCTAGACCGAGAAGGTCGAAAGACGATAGTTCCGAGTCTCTTGGTCTCCGTGAACTCGGGCAGCGGCCGGCTGACCCGGGGTAGACAAAGCACGTTCTTTTCCATGGGATTTCTCTTTTTTCTCGGGGATGAGGCCGGCGGTGGCGTTGCTCTCTGCGGTCGTAGTGGGTGTCGGGTAGCTCCTCCGGGTGCTCAATATGTTTATGATGAAGTCAGTTCTACGCTTAGTGCACGATGTCTACGGGTGCTTCTATTCTGGTAGACAGTGTTGGGCCTCGAGCAGAGGTTTGTAGAACAGCGGCAAGTTTTCCCTTAAGTGGATCACCAAGGTATCGAACTCAGAGAGGAAGAGGTCAAAGATATCCCTCTCATGCAACCCTGTAACCACAAAGCAAGAAGTCTCCCTGTGTCCCCAACACACCTAATAGGTGCACTAGTTCGGCGAAGAGATAGTGAAATACAGGTGGTATGAATAAGTATGAGCAGTAGTACGGCGCCAGAGAATAGCTCAGCTGGCGTGCAGTTGATGGTAATAATATTGCGGGAAGTAGACAGCGGTAATGCGGCGTGGCCAACTCGAGAAAGTAAACAAGCAGTAGTAACTCAGCAGTATTTTAGGAACAAGGCCTAGGGGTTAGACTTTCACTAGTGGACACTCTCAACTTTGATCACATAATAGAATAGATAAATGCATACTCTACACTCTCTTGTTGGATGATGAACACATTGCGTAGGATTACACGAACCCTCAATGCAGGAGTTAACAAGCTCCACAATTCAATGTTCATATTTAAATAACCTTAGAGTGCATGAAAGATCGACTTGACTAAACCAAGTACCAACATAGCATGCACACTGTCACCTTCATGCTTATGTGGAGGAATAATACACATCAATACTATCATAGCAATAGTTAATTTCATATCTACGAGAGATCATGATCATAGCATAAACCAAGTACTAACACCGGATGCACACCTTGTCACCATTACATCAGTCTGGAGGAATAAAACTACTAATAACATTGCTAGAGTAGCACATGGATGAATTGATAAGTATATTGCAATCATAAAGAGATATAAATAAACACTTCACTATGCCATTCATAGCAGTGAATAAGTATTCTGTAAAATATAGCCTAAGAGACCCACACGTTGCACACACTGTCACCGTGGGACAAGGAGTCTACGGAGATCACATAAGTAAAACTCACTTGACTAGCATAATGACATCTAGATTACAAGCATCATCATATGAATCTCAATCATGTAAGACAGCTCATGAGATTATTGTATTGAACTACATAGGAGAGAGATGAACCACATAGCTACCGGTACAGCCCGAGCCTCGATGGAGAACTACTCCATCCTCATGGGAGCAGCGGCGGTGATGAAGATGGCGGTGGAGATGGCAGCGGTGTGATGGAGAATCCTTAGGGGCACTTCCCCGTCCGTGAAGTGCGAGCCGAGAGACTCTGTCCCCAGATCTTGGCCCGCGATGGCGAGCGTACGGAAGGTTTCGCGTACGATGGCTTCCTGGTAAGGGTTTCGATGCAGAGGCTTTATATAGGCGAAGAGGCGGCGTCGGAAGGCGAAGAAGGCGGCGACACCATGGGGGTGGCGCGGGCCCAGCCCTGGCCGCGCGCCTATCATCTAGGCCCACAGGGGCTCCTACAGTGGCTCTGGGGTGTTAACGGATGCTTAGGGCAAAATAGGAACCTGGGCGTTGATTCCGTCCAATTCAGAGAATATTTCGTTACTAGGATTTCTGAAACCAAAAACAACAGAAAACGGGAGCGGCATCGGCATCTTGTTAATAGGTTAGTTCAAAAAATGCATAAATATGACATAAAGTGTGTATAAAACATGTAGATATCATCAATAATGAAGCATGGGAACATAAGAAATTATCGATCCGTTGGAGACGTATCAGCATCCCCAAACTTAGTTCACTCGTCCGAGCAGGTAAAACGATAACAAAGATAATTTTTAAGTGACATGCTACCAACATAATCTTGATCCAATAATGATGTAAAGCATGTGAACTGAGATCAAATCACTCAAAGCAAATGTCTATATTGATATAAGAGATGATAATGCAAGAGTTAAACAAGCTAGAAGTTTTCATGAACTATTGCTTCAAAGACATGAAACCGCACAAAGTTCATTAAAGATGTGTTAAGTATTCAGCGTAGAAGTTCTATCCTTCATTCCAAGCATCAAGTAAATTTTCACAACATAAGAAGGATTCAGTCAAGTAAACATAAACATGAACGTCATGAATCAACTGTTTCGAAGTCTACTCAACCGGTGAGCGCAAGCATTTGGTATTAGCACCAGGATGTTATGGCATAAAGAACGTTAATGGGGGTTTGGAAGGCCAATGAGAGAAAGTCTTACAAAGCTGTAAATGATTACTAGACAAGAGGAAGTCTTATAATCGAAGCTATGCAAGGAGTAGTGATTGCCATGCAACGGATGCACATAGAGCTATATGTGTATGAAAGCTCTCCAATGGAACTAGTGGGGGTGCATCCAACTTGGTTGCTCACGAAGACCTAGAGCACTTTTGAGGAGGCTCATCATTGGAATATACAACCCAAGTTCTATAGTGTAAATTCCCCACATAGTTATACTAGTAAAACATGAAAACTCTCTCATATGGAGTGTAGGTGCTAAACATGAGCACAAATGATGACTATGAATATGCAGGTGCTAAAACATGAGCACAAGTGTGGATAAAAGATAGTAATGCTGCCCCCTTTTTCTTTATTCTTTTTTTTTCTTTTCTTTTTTTCTTTTTTCTTTTCTTTTCTATTTTCTTTCTTTTCTTTTTGATGGCCTCCATGGCTCTTTTCACTTTTAGGGGCAACATCCTAATATGACAACACACTTTTTGGTACAAATAACTCATAATGAATAAAACATGATGTATGAAACTGTATGCCTCTGCCAGTGTAGCAGGATGTGCAATGATCTAGCGTAACATGGGTAAACCACACATCAGCTGTATAGAATCATGCAAAGCAATATACAAATAATAAATGACAACATGGCATGTAATGTAAAATGGATGTTGCATGGCAATATATCTCGGAACAGCTATGGAAATGCTGTGGTAGGTAGGTATGGTGGCTGTTTTGAGGAGATGTATGGGCTTATGTGTAGGAGAACAAGAGAAAGTCCTCCCACGGGTTTGGATGTACCGGCGAAGTATGCACAATTCTCAATGTGAGCAAAAGGCAATGCACAGTACCGAAGAGGCTAGCAAATATGGATGGTGGAAGTGCCAAAAACCGTAGCTTAACATTAGTCAAAAAGAACTCACAAGCTTATTGCAAACATCTAGCAGGTTCAACATTAAGAGCATGATTTAAAATTTTACCGACCTTCAGCACAACTTAGTCATTACGATGAACCTTTAGACATGGAAAGCTATCAAGTCCAACTACGCCTTCAACTATTTAAATAGAGTTTGTAGTACGGCACAAGCTTAAAGACAACAATCCACTACTAATTTTAACTTATTCAACCAACAAGTTTTACCATCTAAATACCTCAAAACATTTGCAAAGAATCAAGTTATCAAAGCTCAATGATCTACAAGATTATGCAAGTGTTTCATTATACCACTACCACATGCAACATTTCCTTAACCAACCGAATAACAATGAACGAAGCAGTTTGCAACCTTCGCCATGAACATTAAAAACTAAGAACACATGTGTTCATACGAACCAGCGGAGCGTGTCTCTCCCACACAAGGATGAACTTATTCAAACAAAACAAAAATAAAAACAAACGACGCTCCAAGCAAAGTACATAAGATGTGACGGAATAAAATATAGTTTCACTAGAAGGAACCTGATAAGTTGTGATGAAGGGGATGCCTTGGGCATCCCCAAGCTTAGATGCTTGAGTCTTCTTAAAATATGCAGGGATGAACCACCGGGGCATCCCCAAGCTTAGACCTTTCACTCTTCTCGATCATATTATATCACCCTCTTCTATTGACCCTTGAAAACTTCCTTCACACCAAACTTCAAGCAAACTCATTAGAGGGTTAGTGCATAATCAAAAATTCACATGTTCAGAGGTGACACAATCATTCTTAACACTTCTGGACATTGCACAAAACTTCTGAAAGTTAATGGAACAAAGAAACCCATTCAACAAAGCAAAAGCGGCAATGCGAAATAAAAGGCAGAATCTGTCGAAAACAGAACAGTCCGTCAAGACGAATTTTAAAATGGCACCAGACTTGCTCAAACGGAAAAACTCAAAACTAATGAAAGTTGCGTACATATCTGAGGATCACGCTCGTAAATTGGCAGATTTTTTAGAATTTTATACAGAGACTTAGGCCCAGATTCGTGACAGACAGCAATGCTGTTTCTGCGCAGCGATCCCAAATATAACATCAACTTTAACATAGAAACTTTACTTGGCACAAAAACATGATAAGGAGAGGTTGCTACAGTAGTAAACAACTTCCAAGACACAAATATAAAACAAAGTACTGTAGTAAAAAAAACACATGGGTTATCTCCCAAGAAGTTTTCTTTATAGCCATTAAGATGGGCTCAGCAGTTTTAATGATGCACTCGCAAGAAATAGTATTTGAAGCAAAAGAGAGCATCAAGAGGCAAATTCAAAACACATTTAAGTCTAACATGCTTCCTATGCATAGGAATCTTGTAAATAAACAAGTTCATGAAGAGCAAAGTAACAAGCATAGGAAGATAAAACAAGTGTAGCTTCAAAAATTTCAGCACATAGAGAGGTGTTTTAGTAACATGAAATTTTTTACAACCATATTTTCCTCTCTCATAATAACTTTCAGTAGCAACATGAGCAAACTCAACAATATAACTATCACATAAAGAATTCTTATTCACATGCATAAAAGTATCATTACTCTCCACATAAGCATAGTCAATTTTATTAGATGTAGTGGGAGCAAATTCAACAAAGTAGCTATCATTATTATTCTCATCATCAAATATAAGAGGCATAGTATCATCAAAGTAAATTTTCTCCTCAATGCTTGGGGTACTAAAAATATCATGCTCATCAAAGCCAGCTTCCCCAAGCTTAGAATTTTCCATAGCATTAGCAACAATAGCGTTCAAAGCATTCATATTAATATGTTCCATGGTTTTTTTAATTTTCGCATCAAACCATCCATGTCTTAAATCAGGAAATAGAATAAAAAGGTCATTGTTGTCCATTATGCCTAACTAGTGTAAACAAGAAACCAAATGTCGCAATTGCAGAGTCTAAAATAAATACGAGCAACACACAATGGCGCGAGAAAATAATTGCAACCGAAGTATGAGTGCCTTTTACCTTTCCTCCCCGGCAACGGCGCCAGAAAAATGTTTGTGTCTACGGGTGCTTCTATTCTTGTAGACAGTGTTGGGCCTCCAAGAGCAGAGGTTTGCAGAACAGCAAGTTTCCCTTAAGTGGATTACCCAAGGTTTATCGAACTCAGGAGGAAGAGGTCAAAGATATCCCTCTCATGCAACCTGCAACCACAAAGCAAGAAGTCTCTTGTGTCCCCAACACACCTAATAGGTGCACTAGTTCGGCGAAGAGATAGTGAAATACAGGTGGTATGAATAAGTATGAGCAGTAATACAGCGCCAGAAAATAGCTACAAGGCGTGCGATTGATGGTAGTAATATTGGAAGTAGATGTAAAGAGTAAGCGCAGCGTAGTAACTCAAGAAAGCAGTAAACAAGCAGCGATATGAGATTTAGGAACAAGGCCTAGGGATTAGACTTTACTAGTGGACACTCTCAACTTGATCACATAACAGACAGATAAATGCATACTCTACACTCTCTTGTTGGATGATGAACACATTGCGTAGGATTACACGAACCCTCAATGCCGGAGTTAACAAGCTCCAATTCAATGTTCATATTTAAATAACCTTAGAGTGCATGAAAGATCGAAACGACTAAACCAAGTATAGCATGCACACTGTCACCTTCATGCTTATGTAGGAGGAATAATACACATCAATACTATCATAGCAATAGTTAACTTCGCAATCTACAAGAGATCATGATCATAGCATAAACCAAGTACTAACACAGATGCACACACTGTCACCATTACATCGTGCAGGAGGAATAAAACTACTTTAATAACATTGCTAGAGTAGCACATGGATAAATTGTGATACAAAACATATTGCAATCATAAAAAGATATATAAATAAGCACTTCACTATGCCATTCATAACAGTGAATAAGTATTCTGTGAAATATAGCCTAAGAGACCCACACGGTGCACACACTGTCACCTTTACACACGTGGGACAAGGAGTCCCCGGAGATCACATAAGTAAAACTCACTTGACTAGCATGACATCTAGATTACAAGCATCATCATATGAATCTCAATCATGTAAGGCAGCTCATGAGATTATTGTATTGAAGTACATAGGAGAGAGATGAACCACATAGCTACCGGTACAGCCCCGAGCCTCGATGGAGAACTACTCCCTCCTCATGGGAGCAGCAGCGGTGATGAAGATGGCGGTGGAGATGGCAGCGGTGTCGATGGAGAAGCCGGGCACCCGTCCCGGCGGTGTGGAGGAGAGACTCCGTCCCCCAGCATCTTGGCTTCGCGATGGCGGCGGCTCGGGAAGGTTTCGCGCACGTGGCTCCTCCGTAAGGGTTTTCGATGCAGGGGCTTTATATAGGCAAAGAGGCGTCGGAAGGTGGCGGCGACACCATAGGGTGGCGCGGCCCAGCCCTGGCCGCGCCGCCCTATCATCAGGCCCACCAGGGCTCCCCTGGTGGCTCTCGGGTGTTCGGATGCTTCCGGGCAAAATAGGAACTTGGGCGTTGATTTATCCAATTCCGAGAATATTTCGTTACTAGGATTTCTGAAACCAAAAACAGCAGAAAACAGAACGGCACTTCGGCATCTTGTTAATAGGTTAGTTCCAGAAAATGCATAAATATGACATAATGTGTGTATAAAACATGTAGATATCATCAATAATGAAGCATGGAACATAAGAAATTATCGATACGTTGGAGACGTATCAGTGCCCCCGAAGAGCAATTTCATTGCGTCTTGCGGTCCTACAACCGACTAATTTCGGCATCCCTCCCTCCAGCGGTCAGTAGCTCTAGTGGCAGATTTGGGGGTGTGGGGTGATGTTTATGCCATTGAGCGTAAATGAACCAGGTCGTTGTCATGGAGCAATCGAGCATACATGGGATTAGCGGATTAGTTTCTCGTGTTAGTCTAGGCAGTGGGACATGGTCAAAGGGCAAGCCAAATTAGTATGAATCTCCGCAGATCGAGGGCAATGGATGCATGCATAGCTGCCCATGTGTGAATTCATTCTCTTGATGAGTGACAAAATTATCCCATAGTAATGCATTAGAGAAAGTTATGAGTATTTAGAAAGAAACAACGATCAAGTGAAGCATTCCATTTTGAATGAAGCATGATACGTCAACATCAAGGTCAAGTTGGATGCGTAAGGAAAAGGTATGGCCTTGCTAGATTTTCCTTTTACCAGTCTCAAGGTGGTTGTTGGGAGATCCGGTTATAGGATAGATAGATGCACTATTAAGAGGAGTTTTTGGTTGGGTAACTTGATCACATCGTCTTAGGGAGCTCAATCATTTGCATACTTTGCATGCCTTATTCTTAGTGCTTCTCAATGTGATGTTATTGAGCTTGTTCCTAGCTTTTCGATCAACAATACAGAGTACATCAAAAGAATTGTGTATGCATCTCTATTGCATTTTCGAATTTGGTCATTTTTCCGGTTCTTTGTGTATAGAGATATCAAATCTAAATTCATGGTAAAATATCCTTTCTGTTCCTTTGGTCATTCTATATGTCGTTATTTTTGCAACAAATTGGTTCATCATAATAAGAGTTTGGAAGCATAGTTTAGTCCTTTGAGAAAACTCCTTGTTTTAAACGGATCTCAAATCGGCTTGCAAACTGGTGGAACTCGCACATCGTGAACCAAATTGGCGACCGCCAAGTCAAAGTGCTGCCAAACATCTATACGGAGCGCTCTTTCGCGTAGGTCCGGATGATGACCGAAGATTCGAGGCAGGGTCCAGTGGGGTTTATGATCTTGAAGTCACTAGTTGATTTCCTACATTGCTCTTCTCTCTAATTTCTCCCAAAGACTTGTTATTTTGTTGTTACTTGAGTGTGAAATATTTTAGCATCTTTGTTGTTCTTGATTTACATCCTTTCATAGTGTTGATCTTTCCATTACAATTTGTTCGAGTGATAGACCGTAAGCTTGTTAATCTATCCTAGTTTGCTTCGGTTAGTGCTACGGTGAGTTCTGATGGAAGATTGTGAAGAGGCACATGCATCTCGTGGAGCTTGCCATCTCGGAGTGGAAGAAAAGGTAGCCATAAGGAAAGGGCCTTTCTCCTTCGTGGAATTGTCTTAGAGAAGATGGTGAGCCTTCATGGCATTAGGGAGATTGATACGTCTCAAACGTATCTATAATTTCTTATGTTCCATGCTACTTTTATGACAATACTTGCATGTTTTATACATACTTTACATTATTATTATACATTTTCTGGCACTAACCTATTAACAAGATGCCGAAGTGCCAGTTGTTTTCTTTGTTTTTGGTTTGAAATCCTACAAAGGAAATATTCTGGGTGGACGAAATCAACGCCCAGGTCTTATTTTCCACGAAGCTTCCAGAGACCGAAGGTTACGAAGTGGGGCGACGAGGCGCCGCCACCACCCCGCGCGGCCAGAGGGGGGCTGGCCGCCTATGGTGTGGCCCCTCGCGCCGCCTCTTGACCTACCCTTCCGCCTACTTAGCCTTCGTGCGAAAACCCTGTCAGAGGCACGATACGGAAAACATTGCGAGAGGCCGCCGCCGCCAATCCCATCTCGGGGATTCGGAGATCGCCTCCGGCACCTGCCGGAGAGGGGAATCATCACCGGAGGGCTCTACATCATCATGCCCGCCTCCGGATTGATGCGTGAGTAGTTCATCCTTGGACTATGGGTCCATAGCAGTAGCTAGATGGTTGTCTTCTCCGCTTGTGCTTTCATTGTTATAGATCTTGTGAGCTGCCTAACATGATCAAGATCATCTATTTGTAATGCTACATGTTGTGTTTAGCGGGATCCGATGAATATAGAATACTATGTTAAGTTGATTATCAATCTATCATATATGTGTTGTTTATGTTCTTGCATGCTCTCCGTTGCTAGTAGAGGCTCTTGGCCAAGTTGATACTTGTAACTCCAAGAGGGAGTAATTATGCTCGATAGTGGGTTCATGCCTCCATTTAATCTGGGACAGTGAGAGAAAGTTCTAAGGTTGTGGATGTGCTGTTGCTACTAGGGATAAAACATTGATGCTTTGTCTAAGGATATTTGTGTTGATTACATTACGCACCATACTTAATGCAATTATATGTTGTTTACAACTTAATACTGGAAGGGGTTCGGATGATAACCTGAAGGTGGATTATTTAGGCATAGATGCATGCTGGATAGCGGTCTATGTACTTTGTCGTAATGCCCTGATTAAATCACATAGTAATCATCGTTGATATGTATTGAATCTTTATTTGTCAATTGCCCCTTAATTTGTTCACCCAGATGTTAGTTATCTTATTGGAGAGACACTGAAGTAACCGTGGACCATTCTTTTACATCTAAATACATTCTACTGCACTACTGCTTTTTACAAACAACACCATCTTCCACTCGATACGTTTAATCCTTTGTTTTCAAGCCGGTGAGATTGACAACCTCACTGTTACGTTGGGGCAAAGTACTTTGATTGTGTTGTGCAGGTTCCACGTTGGCGCCGTTTCACTGGTGTTGCGCCGCACTACATTCCTCCACCAACAACCTTCACGTGCTTCTTGGCTCCTACTGGTTCGATAACCTTGGTTTCATACCGAGGGAAACTTGCTTCTATACGCATCATACCTTCCACTTGGGGTTCCCAACGGACGTGTGCATCTACGCGTATCAAGCTAAATTTCTGGCGCCGTTCTGGGAGATCAAGACACGCTGCAAGGGGAGTCTCCACTTCCAATCTCTTTACTTTGATTTTGTCTTGCTTTATTTTATTTACTACTTTGTTTGCTGCACTTAAACAAAACACAAAAAATTAGTTGCTAGCTTTACTTTATTTACTGTCTTGTTCTCTATATCAAAAACACAAAAAAATTAGTTACTTGTCTTTACTTTGTTTGCCTAGTTGACTTTATTGCTGCTATGGGTACTCCTGAAAATACTAAGTTGTGTGATTTCACTAGCACAAATAATAATGATTTTATATGTACTCCTATTGCTCCACCTTCTACTACAGCAGAATTCTATGAAATTAAACCTGCTTTACTGAATCTTGTTAGAGAGCAATTTTCTGGTGTTAGTACTGATGATGCTGCTGCCCATCTTAATAATTTTGTTGAACTTTGTGAAATGCAAAAATATAAGGATATACATGGTGATATTATAAAACTGAAATTGTTTCCTTTCTCATTAAGAGGAAGAGCTAAAGATTGGTTGCTATCTTTGCCTAAGAATAGTATTGATTCATGGACTAAGTGTAAAGATGCTTTTATTAGTAAATATTATCCTCCTGCTAAGATTATATCTTTGAGAAGTAGCATAATGAATTTTAAACAATTTGACAATGAACATGTTGCTCAAGCATGGGAGAGAATGAAATCTTTGGTAAAGAATTGCCCAACCCATGGACTGACTACTTGGATGATCATCCAAACCTTTTATGCAGGATTGAATTTTTCCTCGAGGAACCTATTGGATTCAGCTGCTGGAGTTAATTTTATGTCCATCACCCTGGGCACCGCAACTAAATTACTTGATGATATGATGATCAATTACTCTGAATGGCACACTGAAAGAACTCCTCAAGGTAAGAAGGTAAATTCTGTTGAAGAAACCTCTTCTTTGGGTGATAAGATTGATGCTATTATGTCTATGCTTGCAAATGGTAGATCTCATATTGATCCTAATAATGTTCCTTTAGCTTGATTGGTTGCTCAAGAAGAAAATGTTGATGTGAATTTCATTAAGAACAATAATTTCAACAACAATGCTTATAGGAATAATTATGGTAACAACAACTATAGGCCATATCCTTCTAATAATGGTAACGGTTATGGTAATTCTTATGGTAATTCTTACAACAATAATAAGAGTGTACCCTCTGGTCTTGAAGCCATGCTTAAAGAATTTATTAGTACACAAACTGCTTTTAACAAATCTGTTGAGGAAAAGCTTGATAAAATTGATATTCTTGCTTCTAAGGTTGATAGTCTTGCTCTTGATGTTGATCTTTTAAAATTGAAAGTTATGCCTGAGGAAGTTCAAGATGCTAGGTTTGCTAAAACAAATGCCATCCAAGTTCGAATTAATGATAATATTAGATTGTTGGCTGAATTGCATGCTAGGTGGGATAGAGAAGAAAAAGAAAAACTTGCTAAAGAGAATAATGTAGCTAAAGTATGGACTATTACCACCACTAGTAATGTTGATTCTTCACATGTTGCTGCACCTTCTACTATCAATGGTAAAATAATTGGTGTTGGCAATGTTTCTACTCCTAGTGCAAAGCGTACAAAATTGCCTGAAACTGCTTGTGATAAAACTGCTGAAATTTTTCAAAATATTGGGGACAATGATCCCATTGCTGTAGACCATAATGGTTTAGATTTTGATGATTTTCATATTACTGAAGTTATAAAGTTCTTACAAAAACTTGCTAGAAGTCCTAATGCTAGTGCTATAAATTTAGCCTTTACAAAACATATTACAAATGCGAAGAGAAATTAAAACTTGAATCTTCTATTCCTAGGAAGTTGGAAGATGGTTGGGAGCCCATCATTAAGATGAAATTCAATGATTTTGAATGTAATGCTTTACGTGATCTTGGTGCAAGTATTTCTGTTATGCCTAAGAAAATTTATGATATGCTTGACTTGCCACCATTGAAAAATTGTTATTTGGATGTTAATCTTGCTGATAATTCTAAAAAGAAACCTTTGGGGAAGATTGATAATGTTCGCATTACGGTTAACAATAACCTTGTCCCCATTGATTTTGTTGTCTTGGATATTGAATGCAATGCATCTTGTCCTATTGTCTTGGGAAGACCCTCTTCGAACTGTTGGTGCTGTTATTGATATGAAAGAAGGAAATATTAAGTATCAATTTGCTCTCAAGAAAGGTATGGAACACTTCCCTAGAAAGAGAATGAAGTTGCCTTTTGATTCTATTATTAGAACAAATTATGATGTTGATGCTTCTCTCTTGATGTTACTTGATTTGCACTTTCTGCGCCTAGCTGAAAGGCATTAAAGAAAAGCACTTCTTGGGAGATAACCCATGTTTTATTTATTTGTATTGTTGAGTCTTGGAAGTTGTTACTACTGTAGCAACCTCTCCTTATCATGTTTTTTGTGCCAAGTAAAGTCTCTATGGTAAAGTTGATGCTAGATTTGGATTGCTGCACAGAAACAGCTTTGCTACGAATTTGCGCAGAATTCTCTGTAAAAAAATAAAAAAAATCTGTAAATTTACGTGCGTGATCCTCAGATATGTACGCAACTTTCATTAGTTTTGAGTTTTTCCATCTGAGCAAGTTAAGTGCCTCTGTAAAATTCGTCTTTACGGACTATTTTGTTTTGACAGATTCTGCCTTTTATTTCGCATTGCCTCTTTTGATATGTTGAATGAATTTCTTTGTTCCATTAACTTTCAGTACCTTTGTGCAATGTCCAGAGGTGTTAAGAATGATTATGTCACCTCTGAATATGTGAATTTTTGATTATGCACTAACCCTCTAATGAGTTTGCTTTAAGTTTGGTGTGGAGGAAGTTTTCAAGGGTCAAGAGAAGAGGATGATACAATATGATCAAGAAGAGTGAAAATTCTAAGCTTGGGATGCCCCGTGGTTCATCCCTGCATATTTTAAGAAGACTCAAGCATCTAAGCTTGGGGATGCCCAAGGCATCCCTTCTTCATCGACAACTTATCGGTCACTTCTAGTGAAACTATATTTTTATTCCATCACATCTTATGTTCTTTACTTTGAGCGTCGGTTTGCTTTTATTTTTGGTTTGAATAAAGTTGGATCCCGTCATCCTTATATTGGAGATATTACGCTCCGCTTTTTCATATGGAACACTTGTGTTCTTAGTTGTGCTTTAATGTTCATGGCGAAGGCTGAAAATTGCTTCGTTGATTGCTATTTGGTTGGAATCAGAAAATGCTTCATATGGTTTGGAATAACTTGAAACTTGGCAATTGTTTTGAGCTCTCATTAGATCATGTTTAAGCTCTTGCATCATGTAGTTTAATCTATTAGTGGAGAACTACCGTAGAGCTTGTTAAAATTTGGTTTGCATGATTGGTCTCTCTAAGTCTAGATATTTTCTGGTAAAGTGTTTGAACAACAAGGAAGACAGTGTAGAGTCTTATAATGCTTGCAATATGTTCTTGTGTAAGTTTTGCTGTACCTGTTCATACTTGTGTTTGCTTCAAATAACCTTGCTAGCCAAAGCCTTGTACTGCGAGGAAATGCTTCTCGTGCATCCAAATACCTTGAGCCAAAACCCATGGCATTTGTGTCCACCATATCTACCTACTATGTGGTATTTTTCTGCCATTCCAAAGTAAATTACTTGAGTGCTACCTTTAAAATTTCATTCCTTTATCTTTGCAATATATAGCTCATGGAAAAATAGCTTAAAAACTATTGTGGTGATGAATATGTAGTTATGTGTCTTATTTATTATAAGTTGCTGGTTGAGCGGTAACCATTATGGTCAAATGGTTTGAGTATGCATATGTTAGAGAAGAACATTGGGCCGCTAACTAAAGCCATGTATCATGGTGGAAGTTTTCAGTTTGAACATACATCCTCACTCTCTTATGAGAATATTATCTGTTGTTGAATGCTTAAGCATTAAAAGAGGAGTCCATTATCTATTGTCTATGTTGTCCCGGTATGGATGTCTTAAGTTGAGATCTATTAAAAACGAGAAATCAAATGCAATTGATCTCCTTGGACCTTTTGTCAACACCCGGATTTTTAAGTCCAGATGCCTATTATGCCATTCATCGCAATCCCAGGAATATTGTTTTTGCGAGACATAATAGATTGATATCTCAACACATCATTCATTACATCACATAATTGTCTTACATAGAGGGATCACATGATCCAGTCTTAATACATCATAGTGGATCTAGAGATCCTATTACAAAACACATAGCGGAAGCGAAGTAACGATTGCGGTCCATCTATTCCACAGGCAACTGTTGACGTCAGAGTGATCCTAGTTGTCGTAGACGTCCTGCTGTCCATCTTCCTCGCTGCTGTTCCTCTTCATAGTCTGGCCATTTGAATAGCCAGGGACAAAGCCATGAGTACTTTAAAGTACTCGCAAACTATACTAATGTAAGCACTATAAACTATAGTAAGGGGGATGCTAAGCTCTAGGTTTATTTGCATAAAGCCAAGTTTATTTCATAAACATTTAGTAAAGATGCTTGAATCGCTAGACTAACTCAAGGGGGAACATTAGTGTCATTCCCACAACTCTGTTGTGATTCCAAGTCAAAGTCACCAGTTCAGGTTCAAAACACAAGTCACCCTTCACATGTCACATTTTGAAAATGGTCTGATGACGGAACAGTATGGCCTTTCCAATCGTCCGTAACCGTGGACACGGCTATTCGAATAGTTCTACACTCTGCAGAGGTCGTACACTTGTGCCACAATATTTGCAATAATCCGTCAGGGTGAACTGGCCCTGATTTATCACACTCCGTGTGCGGACTACCAACCATAACCTTTCACTTACATACCCTAGTATAGGCACCTCTCCCCATGAGCTTGGCCTCCCAGTGAAGACAGACAGTCAGCCTGGGAACTGCACAGGGCTTGGGCCGGACAATTCACCTCATTCACGTCATTTCACATCATGTCATGTTTCTTTGGAGGCAGCCCTTGGCATAACCCCGATGACGCTTGTTTAGAGGGAACCCATACTAAGATACATAAACTTCCAGTTAAGCCCTTACCCATAATCAGGTATTGTGGGGGTACTTGCAAAATTGGAATGGTATCGCATCCGAACCCAACCATCAGTTTTTGTAAAGTTCACCATGTCATTCACAAGTCACATTCACCTTCAAAATCTTTCAATAGAATGACTCATCATTCCAAGGTTTTCAAAGTCATTTCATTTCACAAGTTCCCATCTAGAGTAGTCAATTTTATTTGTTAGCACTAGCAACTAATCATGAGGGGTGCTATCTAGCTTTCATTGCTCTAGGCTAAATTTGCTGATCTTGTTCTACTCTAGACCAAGTGAATCATGAACCAAAAGTAAACTTTGATAAACCAAAAACATTAAAGCTTGTAAGGTAAAACTTGGGTTGGGATCATTAAGCATAAAGTAAAAAGTGGTGGTGCCTTGCTCTGGTAGAGCTTTGCACTTAGCAATAATATTAGCTTGCCTTGGGTGGTGTACTGATCAAAGTGGTCTTCTTCTTCCTGGAAGTAGACCTCCTCCTCCTCGGTGTACTCCTCGGTACTAGCGTCTAAATACGAGTATAATACACACAATTACTACACAAAGCCTAAGTACTAGACTAAGCACACACATAAATCATTCCTACTAAGCTATCAATCAACATGCTTATTAGGTGAGTTGATTTAATTTTATTCTTAAGAAAAATATTTTCATCTCATTATAAATATTAATTAGAGTTTCTATTTATTTCTTGAGAGAAAATAATTTCCTCTCATTAAATATTATTAAGATTTAATTTCCTTCATGAATAAGATGTGACCTAGGTTGACTAAAGTCAACCTCTTCACAAGTGTCAATTGGGAAATGATTTAAATGAGGTACACCACCTCATGCCTTTTTAATACTCAGGATTAATGATTTAATATCATCAACTAATTTAATATGAGTTTAAAATTGACCATAGTCTATACCCCATATTAACTTAGTTGAGACAAGATTTAAATGAGACCACTACATCTCATAAGATTTAATAAGTAGCCTTGAATAATTTAAATACTACTATGAAAATGATTGAATATTTTTAAATAAGAACCTATGGATTATTACTACATGTGTCATTAATTCTCATTGAATCCCTTGGAGTAAGTGTTTAAATGAGAGGCTACACCTCATATAGTTTAATACCACATACTAATGATTTAAATGAGGTGTAGCACCTCATACCCTTTAATTCTAACATGGTAATGATCTAATATTATCAACAATTCATATGAGACCTAAATGACCAGAGTCTCTAGCTTAGTTTGAATTGTTCATGACAAGATTTAAATGAGAGAAACATTTCCATAAGGTTTATTTAATAGTTTTGGACAATGTCTTTGACTAGAAATAGCCATAAAGTCCTTTAATTAAACTAGGCCATGATCATTCAAGGTAAGCATGGCATATTTTTGCAGAACCAATTAGTGTAAGTGAAATGTGAATTATAGGAGTTGGAATCAACTCAAAAGCATTTTTGGTTGATTTTTAATAATTATTCTAAGTCACAAAAGTCCCTGACTTGTTTATTTTGTCACATTATTTCTATAATAGATCTAGGGTTCAATCCAGTGGCATTGTGTAGATAAAATCCTAAGCTTTCCAAATATATAAAATTTATAAAATTTGGCCAAGTAGATTTGATTCTATTTAAATTGGAAAATGTATGCAGTAAGCAATTTGATCAATTCGAAATATTCAAATTCAAATGCATGGGCTCGCGCGGGAAAGCAAATGGGCTAGTGAGAGGGGAAAAGAGTTGGGCCGGCCCAGCTAGGCTGGCGAGGCTCGCGGGCCGCCTGACAGGGGCTACCCCACCTGTCAGCCTGTTTACACGCCGAAGCGGTGCGGCGAGCTGCAGGCCGTTGGATAAAAGGGAGATCTACGGCTGGGGTTCGTCCTCGTCGGCGGCGAGCTCCGGCGAGGTCTAAACCTTGCCGGCGGCCATGGGGGTCCAGGGAGGGGTCTTACCGGCGTCCAGAGAGGTCGGCGAGGCGAGCGATTGACGTGGAAGACGAAGGCGAGGCGAACGAGGGTCGTGGGAGCTCCGGGGGTGGACGAACTCGACGGCGAGCTTCTGCGGCGGCCACGGGCGGCGATGGTGAAATTGGGCGGAGCTACTGGACAATGTCGAGCAGCGAGATGGTGAGGAGAGTCAGAGATGAGAGGGGAAGGTACTGGTGTGGTGAATGGAGCGAGGGGAGCCCTCCTTTTATAGCATCGGAGCGAGGCCGAGGCGCAGCGGTGAGGTCGTCGTCGTCGATGCGTCTACAGGGGTGCAGAGGGTTGGGCGATGACGCACGCGTGTCGGCGACGTCAACGCGGTCACGACGAGCTTGACTACAGGGGAAACGATGCAGTGACGAGGGCAGGCGTGTGACGGTAGCTCACGGTACTGCGGCGAACGTCGGCGATGGTGGCGTCGTCTACAGCTCCAGTGCGGACAAGTGGGCGTGTCTGAGAGGTAGCAGGGTCAACGGCGAGGCGATTGGCGCGCGGAGAGAGCGAGGGGAGGACGAGGGTGACGTGCGGTGATGGCGCTCTGTCGCGTCCAGGGCGTGTCGTGGCGCGCTCTGGCGCGTCGTGGACGTCACTGGGCGCGCGTGTTCCGGCCAGTGGCTTGCTCCCCTTCGTCGATGGCATGTACCAGCAGGTGTGGGGGAGTGAGGGGAAGGTGGCTGACATGGTCGTGCACGGTGGAAAAGCAAAGAGAGAGGAGTGGCATGATGGTGTGCATGACATGCTCGGCATGGCATGGTTGTGCTATAATTCGTCCAAAATATGATGGCTCTGGTACTGCAATGATGCTAGAGGTGTAAGAGAGTACCAATGCTGAGCAAAGATGGATGGTTAGGGCAAGAATCTGCTGGATTTTTGAGTGTAGGGAGTTGGTAGAATGGTGCACATAACCTGTTCGACACAATGGCCGCAAGAACATTATTTTGGAATTTTTCAGTGATTTTTGGTGGAGTGTAATCCTATAATATTTGCAGTAGATTGGTGGTGGTGGTGGTCAAATTTGAAGTGGTTTGTGAAATTTCAAAATGGGGATGATCTTCTCTTTGTTTCAATGTTGCCACTTGTCACTCTATACTGGTCAACCTGGTCAACATGAGGTGTGGTGGTCAACATGAAAGCTGTTGACCTTGACATGGTCTTGGATGACATGGTCATAGTTGACCAAGTTTAGTTTGAAGAAAAATAAAAACCAGGGGTTAAAGTGGGGAACATTTTATAATGTGGCCAAATGACCATTAATGCATGTGAGCTCATATTTCATTCAAATTTGATTTGATTTGAGTTTGTTTGATTCCAAAGGTGTTTATATGTGTTTAGTAACCAAACACAACCAATGGTGCAAGCCATAAAGGTCTAGGTTCAAGATTTGTAAAAATGGCCATAACCACATATGTGTATTGGGAAATCTTCTTATTTTCTATTTGATTTGGTTTTTCTTGATCCCCTTGATGTGGTTGAGGTTTAATATGATATAGGAAAACAATCCAAGCAATGGAAACAAGTTTGATGGTCTTTGGCTCAAATTTATATTTTTGGCCATATGCACATATGTGCATTTCATCTTTTTATTTTATTTTCTTTATCTATGATCAAATGTCATGGTTTATGGTTGCCTTAGTGTTAGTTTGGGTTTAGTAAGGTTTTCAAACCATTTAGTCAAGATATAGGTGCTTAGGTCAAGTTTTGGAAAAAATGGCTATGTGCCACATATGCCTCTATGCATAAGTTGCATTTGATTTTTAATTTGATTTGGCTTGACCCAAATGGTGTTGTTGAGGGTTGATATGTCATATGGAGGTGATCTAACCATTCACAACAAATACTAGGGTCAATATTCTTTATTTCCCAAATTGCTATTTTATTCTCATATGCCTCTATGGCATTTTTAGTTTCTTTTTATTTTCTTTGGAAACCACTTGGATTTGGTTTGATAAGTACTAGGTAAGGTATATGAAGGTTTTCCAAACCTCTAAGCAATGTAGAAAAGCTTAGGGTAAAGTTTTATAAAAATAGCCATAGGCACATATGCCTCTTTCTTATTTAAATTCCTTTTATTTTAATTTAACTAGGGTGGTGAAAAGAGGGGTGAGGTTTAGAGTTTAGTGGGGTTCACAATGGTTTCCCCATTTAGCATAAATAATAAAGGTAGGGTTCAAGATTTACCTATTAGGACTATATGCCCACATATGTCTTTTATTTTATTTTGTGTTTCTCAAAATAGATCTAAAATGATTTCTGGAGAAGATTAGGGTTTAAGGTTTTTCTTATTTGATTTCTTTCTTCTTTATTTTATTGGGTTGGTGACCTTCACTTGATCACTTTAGGGTTTTAGGGTTTAGCACATAAGCATAACAACACTCATCATGGCAAAACACAAGATTTAAACAAGATCTATGTGTATCAATCTTATTTTAATAAAAGTTTTTGTTGGTTCCAAAATTTGGAACTAGGGAAATTCATTTTGTTTGTTTTGAAATTTTTGGGTTGTTACAAACCCTTCCCCCTTAAACAAATCTCATCCCGAGATTTTAAGAAAAGTTAGGTTCCTAAGAGAGATTGAGCATTTTATTAACAGGAGGACATACTTGGCATGGTCTGGGGTGCTTCATGAGCTTCAGTGGCAGTCATGTGGTAGAGACGGCCATTGTTGTTGTTCTGATTCCTCCTTCCGGCAAAGCGGCGCTGTTGCTGAGCAGGTGCGGCGGTATTGGCGGCAATCCTGGCAAGCTTCTTGGGGCACTCATTGGAGAAGTGACCCACAACTCCACATTCGTAGCAGTTGACTGTGGACTTGTCTTTGGGGTTGACGGGGACAGCGTTGCTTCCAGTCTTTGGGGCATTATTGGGGTTGTTATTGTTACCATTGGGGTGGTTGTTGGTGTTGTTTTTGCTGTGGTTGTTGTGGTTGCCACCGGGCTTTGGGGGTCCTCCGTTGTTGTTGGAGTAGTTGGGGCGATAATTCTGAGCAGGGGGCTTGTTGTGTCTTGGGGTGAATCCTCCAGAGGAGTTGTTGCGGTACTTCTGGGTATGGTGGGGTCCATTCTGGTTCATCATCCTGCGCTTGCGGTTTTCATTTGCTGATGCAGCTTTCCTTCCATCTGTATGGCTGAGTCCACTAGGCTTCGAGGTCAGCGAACGGAATGTTCACTAACACAGTTTGCATCTCGTCATGCAGTCCATTCAGAAATCTTTCCTTTCTCTTCTCATTGGTATCTGTCTCATCCGGGGCGTACCTTGACAGTGTAAGAAACTTGTCGCGGTATTCCACCACGGACATCCTTCCTTGTTTGAGTTCGCGGAACTCGTCTCTCATCTTCTTGATCAGTCCTTGGGGCACATGATATTTGCTAAACTTCAGCTTGAAGTCTTCCCAGTTCATCATTTGTCCAGCATTCATTGCGCGGGCACTTGTCCACCAGGCTCTTGCAGTCCTGACAGGTAGTGGGTGGCAACAGTACTTTTTCTGCGGCTTCAACTCCCGCAACTTCTAGGTTGTTCTCCATTGTTTGGAGCCAATCATCTGCGTCAAGTGGCTCTTCGGTCTTGCTAAACATCGGAGGGTTGGTGTTCTGAAAGTTCTTCAGCTTTGATCCTGGGTGATCATGGTTTCCATGGCCTTGATTGTTCTGAGCTATCTGTTGCAGTGCAGCTAAGTTGGCTGTCGTTCAGCTCTCGTGGCTTCGCGATCTTCCATCATCATCTGGAGCATCTGCATCATTGCGTCTTGGTTGCGGTTTGGTGGGGCCATCTGAAGATTGAGATAGATGATAAGATAAGAGGGAAATTTCTATGGTTTGTTTGAGTTAAATTCAAAAAGTTCAAAACTTGAGTAGTGTTGAGGGGGTAGAAACCAACAACACTTTTTCATTCATACCAAGCATCACACATTACAAAGCTAACACACCGTTGGTTTTAAGAACCATTCATTCGCTCTACGATACAAGGGGATCCTGATACAACTCACACCTACTTAAGTGCTGGGGTGATACTACTCTTCAGGGTGGATTCTTCTTCTTCACGGGTGAGATGCTTGGCGAGAGGCGAGGGCGTTATCCAAATCCCTGCGGGTTTTGTACTGCCTGAAATCCTGAGGTGCTTCATAGGGGTTCATCTCTGGTTGTGGTGGGGGCATGGTCATCGGTCTTCCCATGGAGTCATGTCTTGGGTAGTAGAGGAAACGAGTGTTTCGGATCTTGTTCTCATTTTGTCCACACAGACGGGAAATTGCTTCTTGCATAGCTTTGTCTAGTCCTTCCTTCCAGGTGTTTCCCGTTACAGAAAACCATATGGTTTCCCATACCGGGGCTTCAAGCTTTCTTCCTAGATCAGCGGAAACTTCCCACCGGGGTGATCCTCCCAACTGATTATTGAAGGATGTTCCGAAGAATTCGGGGTACGGGTGTCCTAGATATTCCACTAGTTGCTTCAATTCCTTTTCGAACCTCAGTTCTCCTCCGTGACCAAGCTGATAGCATTTCCATTGGTATTCCATCTGTGAGAAATTTAAGATGAGTAAGTTAGAGAAGTGATCAAGTGTGCAAACTTTTATGTAGGATTATAAGGAAAAGTGGAGTATGGATCTCTTATTTTGGAAAAGATCTCAAGGATAAGAGTGAGAATAATTTTTCATAAATATTCACTTCATTTGTTTTTGAAACTAAATTTTTCAGGACGTCCATTCTAACTAGGGTCTCCTAAGGTCAACAATGGCTCTGATACCAACTTGTCAACACCCGGATTTTTAAGTCCAGATGCCTATTATGCCATTCATCGCAATCCCAGGAATATTGTTTTTGCGAGACATAATAGATTGATATCTCAACACATCATTCATTACATCACATAATTGTCTTACATAGAGGGATCACATGATCCAGTCTTAATACATCATAGTGGATCTAGAGATCCTATTACAAAACACATAGCGGAAGCGAAGTAACGATTGCGGTCCATCTATTCCACAGGCAACTGTTGACGTCAGGAGTGATCCTAGTTGTCGTAGACGTCCCTGCTGTCCATCTTCCTCGTACTGCTGTTCCTCTTCATAGTCTGGCCATTTGAATAGCCAGGGACAAAGCCATGAGTACTTTAAAGTACTCGCAAACTAATACTAATGTAAGCACTATCAACTATAGTAAGGGGGATGCTAAGCTCTAGGTTTATTTGCATAAAGCCAAGTTTATTTCATAAACATTTAGTAAAGATGCTTGAATCGCTAGACTAACTCAAGGGGAACATTAGTGTCATTCCCACAACTCTGTTGTGATTCAGTCAAAGTCACCAGTTCAGGTTCAAAACACAAGTCACCCTTCACATGTCACATTTTTGAAAATGGTCTGATGACGGAACAGTATGGCCTTTCCAATCGTCCGTAACCGTGGACACGGCTATTCGAATAGTTCTACACTCTCAGAGGTCGTACACTTGTGCCACAATATTTGCAATAATCCGTCAGGGTGAACTGGCCCTGATTTATCACACTCCGTGTGCGGACTACCAACCATAACCTTTCACTTACATACCCTAGTATAGGCACCTCTCCCCATGAGCTTGGCCTCCCAGTGAAGACCAGCCTGGGAACTGCACAGGGCTTGGGCCGGACAGTTCACCTCATTCACGTCATTTCACATCATGTCATGTTTCTTTGGAGGCAGCCCTTGGCATAACCCCGATGACGCTTGTTTAGAGGGAACCCATACTAAGATACATAAACTTCCAGTTAAGCCCTTACCCATAATCAGGTATTGTGGGGGTACTTGCAAAATTGGAATGGTATCGCATCCGAACCCAACCATCAGTTTTTGTAAAGTTCACCATGTCATTCACAAGTCACATTCACCTTCAAAATCTTTCAATAGAATGACTCATCATTCCAAGGTTTTCAAAGTCATTTCATTTCACAAGTTCCCATCTAGAGTAGTCAATTTTATTTGTTAGCACTAGCAACTAATCATGAGGGGTGCTATCTAGCTTTCATTGCTCTAGGCTAAATTTGCTGATCTTGTTCTACTCTAGACCAAGTGAATCATGAACCAAAAGTAAACTTTGATAAACCAAAAACATTAAAGCTTGTAAGGTAAAACTTGGGTTGGGATCATTAAGCATAAAGTAAAAAGTGGTGGTGCCTTGCTCTGGTAGAGCTTTGCACTTAGCAATAATATTAGCTTGCCTTGGGTGGTGTACTGATCAAAGTGGTCTTCTTCTTCCTGGAAGTAGACCTCCTCCTCCTCGGTGTACTCCTCGGTACTAGCGTCTAAATACGAGTATAATACACACAATTACTACACAAAGCCTAAGTACTAGACTAAGCACACACATAAATCATTCCTACTAAGCTATCAATCAACATGCTTATTAGGTGAGTTGATTTAATTTTATTCTTAAGAAAAATATTTTCATCTCATTATAAATATTAATTAGAGTTTCTATTTATTTCTTGAGAGAAAATAATTTCCTCTCATTAAATATTATTAAGATTTAATTTCCTTCATGAATAAGATGTGACCTAGGTTGACTAAAGTCAACCTCTTCACAAGTGTCAATTGGGAAATGATTTAAATGAGGTACACCACCTCATGCCTTTTTAATACTCAGGATTAATGATTTAATATCATCAACTAATTTAATATGAGTTTAAAATTGACCATAGTCTATACCCCATATTAACTTAGTTGAGACAAGATTTAAATGAGACCACTACATCTCATAAGATTTAATAAGTAGCCTTGAATAATTTAAATACTACTATGAAAATGATTGAATATTTTTAAATAAGAACCTATGGATTATTACTACATGTGTCATTAATTCTCATTGAATCCCTTGGAGTAAGTGTTTAAATGAGAGGCTACACCTCATATAGTTTAATACCACATACTAATGATTTAAATGAGGTGTAGCACCTCATACCCTTTAATTCTAACATGGTAATGATCTAATATTATCAACAATTCATATGAGACCTAAATGACCAGAGTCTCTAGCTTAGTTTGAATTGTTCATGACAAGATTTAAATGAGAGAAACATTTCCATAAGGTTTATTTAATAGTTTTGGACAATGTCTTTGACTAGAAATAGCCATAAAGTCCTTTAATTAAACTAGGCCATGATCATTCAAGGTAAGCATGGCATATTTTTGCAGAACCAATTAGTGTAAGTGAAATGTGAATTATAGGAGTTGGAATCAACTCAAAAGCATTTTTGGTTGATTTTTAATAATTATTCTAAGTCACAAAAGTCCCTGACTTGTTTATTTTGTCACATTATTTCTATAATAGATCTAGGGTTCAATCCAGTGGCATTGTGTAGATAAAATCCTAAGCTTTCCAAATATATAAAATTTATAAAATTTGGCCAAGTAGATTTGATTCTATTTAAATTGGAAAATGTATGCAGTAAGCAATTTGATCAATTCGAAATATTCAAATTCAAATGCATGGGCTCGCGCGGGAAAGCAAATGGGCTAGTGAGAGGGGAAAAGAGTTGGGCCGGCCCAGCTAGGCTGGCGAGGCTCGCGGGCCGCCTGACAGGGGCTACCCCACCTGTCAGCCTGTTTACACGCCGAAGCGGTGCGGCGCGCTGCGCAGGCCGTTGGATTAAAGGGAGATCTACGGTTGGGGTTCGTCCTCGTCGGCGGCGAGCTCCGGCGAGGTCTAAATCTTGCCGGCGGCCATGGGGGTCCAGGGAGGGGTCTTACCGGCGTCCAGAGAGGTCGGCGAGGCGAGCGATCGACGTGGAAGACGAAGGCGAGGCGAACGAGGGTCGTGGGAGCTCCGGGGGTGGACGAACTCGACGGCGAGCTTCTGCGGCGGCCACGGGCGGCGATGGTGAAATTGGGCGGAGCTACTGGACAATGTCGAGCAGCGAGATGGTGAGGAGAGTCAGAGATGAGAGGGGAAGGTACTGGTGTGGTGAATGGAGCGAGGGGAGCCCTCCTTTTATAGCATCGGAGCGAGGCCGAGGCGCAGCGGTGAGGTCGTCGTCGTCGATGCGTCTACAGGGGTGCAGAGGGTTGGGCGATGACGCACGCGTGTCGGCGACGTCAACGCGGTCACGACGAGCTTGACTACAGGGGAAACGATGCAGTGACGAGGGCAGGCGTGTGACGGTAGCTCACGGTACTGCGGCGAACGTCGGCGATGGTGGCGTCGTCTACAGCTCCAGTGCGGACAAGTGGGCGTGTCTGAGAGGTAGCAGGGTCAACGGCGAGGCGATTGGCGCGCGGAGAGAGCGAGGGGAGGACGAGGGTGACGTGCGGTGATGGCGCTCTGTCGCGTCCAGGGCGTGTCGTGGCGCGCTCTGGCGCGTCGTGGACGTCACTGGGCGCGCGTGTTCCGGCCAGTGGCTTGCTCCCCTTCGTCGATGGCATGTACCAGCAGGTGTGGGGGAGTGAGGGGAAGGTGGCTGACATGGTCGTGCACGGTGGAAAAGCAAAGAGAGAGGAGTGGCATGATGGTGTGCATGACATGCTCGGCATGGCATGGTTGTGCTATAATTCGTCCAAAATATGATGGCTCTGGTACTGCAATGATGCTAGAGGTGTAAGAGAGTACCAATGCTGAGCAAAGATGGATGGTTAGGGCAAGAATCTGCTGGATTTTTGAGTGTAGGGAGTTGGTAGAATGGTGCACATAACCTGTTCGACACAATGGCCGCAAGAACATTATTTTGGAATTTTTCAGTGATTTTTGGTGGAGTGTAATCCTATAATATTTGCAGTAGATTGGTGGTGGTGGTGGTCAAATTTGAAGTGGTTTGTGAAATTTCAAAATGGGGATGATCTTCTCTTTGTTTCAATGTTGCCACTTGTCAACACTATACTGGTCAACCTGGTCAACATGAGGTGTGGTGGTCAACATGAAAGCTGTTGACCTTGACATGGTCTTGGATGACGTGGTCAGAGTTGACCAAGTTTAGTTTGAAGAAAAATAAAAACCAGGGGTTAAAGTGGGGAACATTTTATAATGTGGCCAAATGACCATTAATGCATGTGAGCTCATATTTCATTCAAATTTGATTTGATTTGAGTTTGTTTGATTCCAAAGGTGTTTATATGTGTTTAGTAACCAAACACAACCAATGGTGCAAGCCATAAAGGTCTAGGTTCAAGATTTGTAAAAATGGCCATAACCACATATGTGTATTGGGAAATCTTCTTATTTTCTATTTGATTTGGTTTTTCTTGATCCCCTTGATGTGGTTGAGGTTTAATATGATATAGGAAAACAATCCAAGCAATGGAAACAAGTTTGATGGTCTTTGGCTCAAATTTATATTTTTGGCCATATGCACATATGTGCATTTCATCTTTTTATTTTATTTTCTTTATCTATGATCAAATGTCATGGTTTATGGTTGCCTTAGTGTTAGTTTGGGTTTAGTAAGGTTTTCAAACCATTTAGTCAAGATATAGGTGCTTAGGTCAAGTTTTGGAAAAAATGGCTATGTGCCACATATGCCTCTATGCATATGTTGCATTTGATTTTTGATTTGTCTTTGCTTGACCCAAATGGTGTTGTTGAGGGTTGATATGTCATATGGAGGTGATCTAACAATTCACAACAAATACTAGGGTCAATATTCTTCATTTCCCAAATTGCTATTTTATTCTCATATGCCTCTATGGCATTTTTAGTTTCTTTTTATTTTCTTTGGAAACCACTTGGATTTGGTTTGATAAGTACTAGGTAAGGTATATGAAGGTTTTCCAAACCTCTAAGCAAAGTAGAAAAGCTTAGGGTAAAGTTTTATAAAAATAGCCATAGGCACATATGCCTCTTTCTTATTTAAATTCCTTTTATTTTAATTTAACTAGGGTGGTGAAAAGAGGGGTGAGGTTTAGAGTTTAGTGGGGTTCACAATGGTTTCCCCATTTAGCATAAATAATAAAGGTAGGGTTCAAGATTTACCTATTAGGACTATATGCCCACATATGTCTTTTATTTTATTTTGTGTTTCTCAAAATAGATCTAAAATGATTTCTGGAGAAGATTAGGGTTTAAGGTTTTTCTTATTTGATTTCTTTCTTCTTTATTTTATTGGGTTGGTGACCTTCACTTGATCACTTTAGGGTTTTAGGGTTTAGCACATAAGCATAACAACACTCATCATGGCAAAACACAAGATTTAAACAAGATCTATGTGTATCAATCTTATTTTAATAAAAGTTTTTGTTGGTTCCAAAATTTGGAACTAGGGAAATTCATTTTGTCTGTTTTGAAATTTTTGGGTTGTTACACCTTTGTACAGGCGGCATAGAGGTACCCCTTTGTGACACTTGGTTGAAACATATGTTATGCAATGATAATCCATGTAATCCAAGCTAATTAGGACAAGGTGCGGGCACTATTGGTATTCTATGCATGAGGCTTGCAACTTGTAGGAAGTATTATGCATAGCACATATGAATTATTACTACCGTTGACAAAATTGTTTCTATGTTTTCAAAATAAAAGCTCTAGCACAAAAACAGTAATCCATGCTTCCCTCTGCGAAGGGCCATTCTTTTACTTTATGTTGAGTCAGTCTACCCACTTCTTTCTATCTTAGAAGCAAACACTTGTGTTAACTGTGTGCATTGATTCTTACATGATTACTTATTGCACTTGTGATACGTCCAATTTGCATCACTATTTTGTATCATAATTTGCTGTTATTCATTGATATATTTCATATTGGGACACAATACTTATGTTATTTCATCTATTTTGCATGTTTCATCATTATTGGAGGATCAAGCACCGGAGCCAGGATTCTGCTGGAAAGCACCGTCGCAATATTTCGGAAGATCAACTGTGGAAGGAAATTTCACGTAAATTCCTATTTTCCAGATGACGGAGGGAGGAAGGGGAAGAGGGGAGCCAAGGTGGGCCCAGACCACAGCCGGCGCGGCCCATGGCCCGCGCCACCTGTGGTGTGGGGGCCCCACAACCCCTTTCGCCTCCTTTTCTTCACGTACTCCTTCGTCCCGAAAACCGAAGCCCGGAGAGGACCTCACGAAGGTTACAGCCGCCTGCGGGCGGAGAACACCAGAGAGAAAGAGCTCTCCGGCGGGCAGGAATCCGGGGGAAATTCCCTCCCCGGAGGGAAATCGACGCCATCGCCATCGTCATCGAGCTGGACATCATCTCCATCATCACCATCATCATCATCTCCACCGCCATCACCACCGCTGCACCTCGTCACCGCTGTAACAATTTGGGTTGGATCTTGATTGTTTGATAGGGGAAACTCTCCCGGTGTTATTCTCTACTTGTTGTAGATGCTATTGAGTGAAACCATTGAACCAAGGTTTATGTTCAGATTGTTATTCATCATCATATCACCTCTGATTGTATTCCATATGATGTCTCGTGAGTAGTTCATTTAGTTCTTGAGGACATGGGTGAAGTCTAAATGCTAGTAGTGAATTATGGTTGAGTAATATTCAATGTTATGATATTTAAGTTGTGGTGTCATTCTTCTAGTGGTGTCGTGTGAACGTCGACTACACGATACTTCACCATTTATGGGCCTAGGGGAGTGCATCTTGTATTCGGTTGCTAATTGCGGGGTTGCCGGAGTGAAACCTAAGCCCCCGTTAGTATATCGATGCAAGAGGGATCGCAGGATCTCAGAGTTTAAGGTTGTGGTTAGATTTATCTTAATTACTTTCTTGTAGTTGCGGATGCTTGCAAGGGGTATAATCACAATTATGTATTAGTCCTAGGAAGGGCGGTGCATTAGCATAGGTTCACCCACACAACACTTATCAAAACAATGAAGATTATTTAGCTACATGAAGCGAAAGCACTAGACTAAAATCCTCGTGTGTCCTCAAGAACGTTTGGTCATTATAAGTAAACAAACCGGCTTGTCCTTTGTGCTAAAAAGGATTGGGCCACTCGCTGCAATTATTTCTCTCGCATTTTACTTACTCGTACTTTATTCATCTGTTACATCAAAACCCCTTGAATACTTGTTTGTGAGCATTTACAGTGAATCCTTCATCGAAACTGCTGCCAACACCTTCTGCTCCTCGTTGGGATCGACATTCTTACTTATCGAAGATACTACGATACACCCCCTATACTTGTGGGTCATCAAGACTATTTTCTGGCGCCGTTGCCGGGGAGTGAAGCGCTATTGGTAAGTGGAATTGGTAAGGAAAACCTTTACTGTTTGTGCTGATTTTATTTCTACCTGCTGCTATAAGTCATTATGGAGAGATCTTCTCTTCAATTTCTATTTGGGAAATCTACTACTACTGCAACGGTAGTGGATGAGGCGCCAGGTGAGGAAGTAGTACCATATAAAATACCTATGAAAATTATTGAACGTGTTATGGATAACCGCTATGAAGGGGATGGGCATCCTGGTGATCATTTATTGTTTTTGCATGAATTATGCGGGTTATTCAAATGTGCAGGTATTTCTATGAATGAAGTTAGGAAGAAACTATTCACTATATCGCTGTCTGGTAAAGCGGCGCATTGGTATAAATTGCTGAAGAATGGTGATTCTATTGATTGGGAGGACATTGTGCCTTTATTTTATTCCAAATTCTATCCTCCAAGTGAAATTCACAAGGATCGGAACCGCATATATAATTTCTGGCCTCATGATGGAGAGAGTATTGCCCAAGCTTGGGGGAGATTGAAGTCTTTAATGCTCAAATGCCCCATTCATGAGCTTCCTGGTAATGTTATTATTGATAATTTCTATGCAAGACTTTCTTTTCAAGACAAGACCTTGCTGGATACTTCTTGTTCTGGATCATTTACACGCAACAAAGAAGAGTTTAAAAGGGACCTTCTTGATCGGATCCAAGAAAATACTGAAGGATGGGAGAACGACAAAGATAGAGAATCAGGTATAATTTATGATTATAAATGCATTGAAGCTTTTATGAATACTGATAAATTTCGTAATATGAGTGCTACATATGGTCTTGATTCACAAGTTGTTGCAAATCTTTATAAAGCTTTTGCCTCTCATTATGAATTGCCTAAGAAGAATTTTGATAAGTATCATGAACCGTATAAAGATAAAGTTGATTCATCTGTAAACAAATGTGTAGTGATTGAAACTGTTGATAATGTTATTCCTGAAGCTTATATTGAAAAAACTCCTTTCCCTGCTAAAATGAAGGAGTACTCTGTCATATCTAGTGCGGTTAATAAAAGTGAAAAGAAACCAAAAGAACCTGAAGAACAAATTAAAATTGAACCTGCTGTTGCAATAGTTAAAGATCTTGTGACTGAAAATGTGGAGGATGGTCATATTATTTTCTGTGAAGATGCTTCTAATATTGTTTCACATCCTAATAAACCCAAACAAGTTAGTGTTCCTATGTTATCTGTTAGAATTGGTGATCATTGCTATTATGGTTTATGTGATATTGGTGCAAGTGTTAGTGCTATTCCTTATGAGCTTTACACGGAGATTATGCACGAAATTGGTTCTTGTGAACTTGAAGATATTGATGTGGTTATTCATCTGGCTAATAGAGAAACTATTTCTCCAATTGGTATTGTTCGAGATGTGGAAGTTCTATGTGGTAAGATTAAATATCCTGCTGACTTTTTGGTACTTGGTTCTGCTGCTAGTGATCATTGTCCTATCATTTTTGGTAGACCTTTTCTAAATACTTGTGGAGCTATTATAGATTGTAAGAAAGAGAAAATTTTGACTAGATTTGCTGGTGAACCTTATGAATTTAACTTTTCCAAATTTACCAAAACTCCTTATAAAGCTGACTTGCCTAGTAATGATTTTAAAATGGAGCAGTGTGCATCTATTGTTCTTGTTCCTAATAATCCTTTGCAGCAACATTTGGAGAATAGCGAAAGTGAAGCTTTTAGGAAAGAAAGAGAGGAGCTTGAGGAAATTTTTCTTCGCCAACCTATTCTCAAGCATGATTTACCGGTGGAAGATTTGGGTACAACACCGCCACCAAAGGAAGATCCTGTTTTTGATTTAAAGCCTTTACCTGATAATCTTAAATATGCTCATATTGATGATAAGAAAATATATCCTGTTATTATTAGTTCTAAGCTTTCAGAGATTGAGGAAGAAAGGTTATTGGAAATATTGAAGAAACACCGAGGAGCTATTGGCTATACTCTTGATGATTTGAAAAGGATTTCTCCTTCTATTTGCCAACATGCTATTAATATGGAAGATGATGCAAAGCCTGTTGTTGAACATCAACGTCGTCTAATTCCGAAGATGAAAGAGGTGGTAAGGAACGAGGTATTAAAACTTCTTGAAGCTGGTATTATATATCCTATTGCTGATAGTAGATGGGTTAGTCTGTGCATTGTGTTCCTAAGAAAGGAGGAATGACTGTTGTGCCTAATGATAATGATGAGCTTATTCCTCAAAGAGTAGTTGTAGGGTATAGAATGTGCATTGATTTTCGAAAAGTTAATAAAGTTACTAAGAAGGATCATTACCCTTTACCCTTTATTGATCAAATGCTAGAAAGGTTATCTAAAAATACTCATTTTTGTTTTCTTGATGGATATTCTGGGTTTTCACAAATTGCTGTTAAAGCTAAAGATCAAGAGAAAACCACGTTTACTTGTCCTTATGGAACTTATGCTTATAGGCGTATGCCTTTTGGTTTATGTAATGCTCCTGCTACTTTTCAAAGATGCATGTCTGCTATTTTTCATGGTTTTTGCGAAAGTATTGTAGAGGTGTTCATGGATGATTTTTTGTCTATGGGAATTCTTTTGATAATTGCTTGCGAAACCTCGATAAAGTTTTGCAGAGATGTGAAGAAACTAACCTTGTTCTTAATTGGGAGAAATGCCACTTTATGGTTAATGAAGGAATTGTATTGGGACATAAAATTTCCGAGAGAGGTATTGAAGTTGATAGAGCTAAAGTTGAAGCAATTGAGAAGATGCCCTATCCGAGGGATGTTAAAGGTATTCGTAGTGTTCTTGGTCATGCTGGGTTTTATAGGAGATTTATTAAAGATTTCTCTAAAATTTCAAAGCCTCTTACTAATCTTCTTCAAAAAGATGTACCTTTTGTTTTTGATGATGATTGTAAGGAAGCTTTTGAAACTCTAAAGAAAGCCTTAACAACTGCTCCTGTAGTCGAACCTCCTGATTGGAATTTGCCTTTTGAAATTATGTGTGATGCTAGTGATTTTGCTGTAGGCGCTGTTCTTGGACAGCGGGTAGATAAAAATTAAATGTTATTCATTATGCTAGTAAGACTCTTGATGCTGCTCAAAGAAATTATGCTACAACTGAAAAAGAATTGTTAGTTGTAGTCTTTGCTTGTGACAAGTTTAGACCCTATATTGTTGATTCAAAAGTCACAATTCATACTGATCATGCTGCAATTAGATACCTTATGACAAAGAAAGATGCTAAGCCAAGGCTTATTAGATGGGTACTTCTGTTGCAAGAATTTGATTTACATATTATAGATAGGAAAGGTGTTGATAATCCTGTTGCTGATAATTTGTCTAGATTGGAAAATATTGCTTATGATCCTGTTCCTGTTAATGATAGTTTTCCAAATGAACAATTGGCTGTAATAAAGGTGAGCTCACGAGAGAGCCCTTGGTATGCTGACTATGCTAACTTTATTGTTTCGAAGTATTTGCCTCCAACCTTTTCAGCTCAGCAAAGGAGGAAATTCTTTTATGACTTGAGGCATTATTTTTGGGATGACCCACACTTATATAAAGAAGGGGTGGACGGTATTATGCGAAGATGTGTTCCTGAATATGAACAACAGGAGATATTGAGTAAATGTCATGGTAGTGTTTATGGAGGACATCACGCTGGAGATAGAACCGCGCAAAAGGTTCTACAATCAGGTTTTTATTGGCCAACACTCTTCAAAGATGCAAGGAAGTTTATTTTATCTTGTGATGAATGTCAAAGAGTTGGTAATATCTCTAGACGCAATGAAATGCCTATGAATTATACTCTTGTTATTGAACCATTCGATTGTTGGGGATTCGACTTCATGGGTCCTTTCCCTTCTTCAGAAGGTAACACTCATATACTTGTCGCTGTTGATTATGTTACTAAATGGGTAGAAGCTATACCTACAAAAGTGCTGATGGTGAGACCTCTATAAAAATGCTTGTAGATGTTATATTTCCTAGATTTGGAATACCTAGATATATTATGACTGATGGAGGTTCTCATTTTATTCATGGAGGTTTTAGAAAAACTCTTGCTAAGTATGGTATTAATCATAGAATTGCTTCCGCTTATCACCGTCAAACTAGTGGTCAAGTAGAATTATCAAATAGAGAGATTAAATCTATCTTGGGAAAAACTGTTAATAAATCTAGAAAGAATTGGGCTAGCAAATTGAAAGAAGCACTATGGGCTTATAGAACTGCTTATAAAAATCCTATGGGAATGTCACCTTATAAAATGGTTTATGGAAAAGCTTGTCATTTACCTCTAGAACTAGAGCACAAAGCTTATTGGGCTGTTAGAGAACTAAATAAAGATCCGAAACTAGCCGGTAATAAGAGGTTGCTGCAATTAAGTTCTCTAGATGAATGGAGAAGTGAAGCTTATGAAAATGCTAAACTCTTTAAAGAAAAAGTTAAGAAATGGCATGATAGAAGGATCATCAAAAGAGAATTTAATGTTGGAGACAAAGTCCTATTGTATCGGTCTCGTCTCAGATTCTTTGCAGGGAAATTACTCTCGAAGTGGGAAGGACCATATGTTGTTGAGGAGGTGTATCGTTCAGGAGCAATTAAAATTAGCTCTCTCCAAGGCAATGCTACACAAGTGGTGAATGGACAAAGACTCAAGCATTATATCTCGGGTGATTCTTATAATGTTGATGTTGATATTATTCAAGTGGAAACACCGGAGGCTTTCATCAAAGGACAAATTGTCGCCAGAACTGGACTTTGAATAGGTAACAGTACATGTAATAAGAAGTCCGCGTTTACCTTTCCGAACATTATTTCTGCTGTTTTTGGAAAATATGAAAAATTACGAGTTCGAAACGGAGTGGAAAGGACGCACGAGGGGGTGCCACCATAGGCGGCGCGGCCTGACCTGGGCCCGCGCCGACCTATGGTCTGGCCGCCTCGTTGCCCTTTCCGACTCGGTTCGATCTGGTACTTTCCTTATGTCGTGAAATATTTTGCTATATAATCCCCCGGACCCCGGAGGTCCGTATATCGTTTTCTCGTCGTGTTTTGTTTCGAGCTGTTTTTTGATTTGTTTTGATCTAGAAGCACCATGGTCTCCAACAACAAAGACAAGGGGCCTTGGAGGGAAGAGATGGATGAAAGGATCAATAAGGAGAAGGAGAAGATAGCATCAGCAAAAGGAGAGTGGGAAACTACGAAGAGTAAGCCAATCTTGGTGGGATCGGTTAACACTGGGCGTTCTTTTTCTCATAACTTGCAGGGAGCTCTTCCGCCTGCTCTGGACCTCGACTCTTTCCCTTGTGTGGAGGAAGCAATACGGGTTGCTGATGAGTTTTGTGATCAATATCGTGCTCTTAAAAGGGAAGTGGAGATACTTCAGGAGGAGAACCAGCGACTTCGCAGAATGCTGGAATATTACTCAAATCCCAGCACAAGGCCGTCACCGCCACACTCGGATAACAATGAGTCTCTTCAGGTTTTGGTGCAGAATTACAAAATTGAGAAGCTGAAGCTGAAGGAGATCCTTATGAAGCGTGAGAAGAAGCCATCACCATCATCACCGAAGGAGTAATTCATCATCGGTATTGGCATCCCCTTGGTTTATTCCAAGCTTGGGGGAGTGCCGCGGTATCACATTATCACTACCTTTATCTTTTATTATCAAGTAGTGTCATATCATGAGTAGGGAAGTTATCATATGGAATAGTATGCAATGTGGAAGTATCTCTCTTAGTTGGTTATCTATGTATCCGTTGGTGTGAGTTATCGTTATGGAATATTAATGAGAAGTCTTATCATTTACTTTTTGCACACCTTATTTTAGTTTGCAATCTCCATTATATGATTACTCTTGACATTAGTATTGATATCACTTTGGGAGCATCAAGTAAATCTATTTGGTTTTGGCAAACTTAGCATTGGTCAATAGCAACAACACCCTGATGTTTAAATAGAAGAGAGAAATACACTTAGATACATTACTCTATTATCTCTATGCTAATGAGTTTAGTATTCTGAAGTTAAAATTGCTTGTGCTTATAAGAAAGATGCATGATTGTTCTATCATATGTATATTTGTTTGTTTCCCTCAACCTTTATGCTTGCTATCAAACCTTGCTAGCCAAAGACCTGTATCGAGAGGAGATGCTTCTCATACATCCATAACCATTAGACCGAACCTATGCCATTTGTGTCCACCATACCTACCTACTACATGGTATTTTCTGCCATTCCAAGTAAATACTTCATGTGCTACCTTTAAATTATTTAAACTATTACTCTTTATTTGTGTCAATGTTTTATAGCTCATGAGGAAGTATGTGGTGTTTTATCTTTCAATCTTGTTGGGCGGACTTTCACCAATGGACTAGCGGCACATCCGCTTATCCAATAACTTTGCAATAAGAGCTGGTGAGGTTTCCAGCCTCAATAAATTAACTTGCATTAATAATTCTCTTCACATGTTTTGCTCTGATTTATCAGTAAGCAACTTAATTTTGCAATAGACACTCCTCCATGGTATGTGAATGTTGGAACCCGAGGATTCGATTAGCCATGGATTGAGAAAGCCAAGGTTGGGGGAGTGTCATCCTTAATAAAACTAAAATACATGTGTAAACAAAAGAGAAGGGGATGATCTACCTTGCTGGTAGAGATGCCGTCCCTCATGGGAGCCGCTCTTGGAAGGTTCGTTTGGCAAGGGGTTAGAGTGCCCGCTACCATTCGTTGACAACAACAAACACCGCTCAAAATCTTACTTTTATGCTCTTCATATGATTTCAAAACTTGAAAAGCTCTAGCACATGATTTAATCCCTGCTTCCCTCTGCGAAGGGCATATCTTTTACTTTTATGTTGAGTCAGTAAACCTATTTCCCTCTATCTCAAGCAAGCAATTGAGTTGTTGTGAACCAATCATTTATGCTATGATTCAGTTAATCATGTCTTTTATACTTTCTTGTTTAGTACCAATTTTATCTGAATGAATATGACTTTGAAGTTATCAATGATTATGAGGAGATTGTTATGATTGAATATGAAAGCCCAGCTATAAATTCTAATATGAAAGCTTTGCTTAGAAGTACAATCCGTTAGTAGTTCTCTGACCAAGAACAAAGTTTGCCATCACCAACTATGATTTCTCATGCACCTTTACTTGTGATTTCTCTTTACTTATTTCAAGATGAGTTATATGAGGAAGTTGTTTACTAAAATGTCTTGTGTGAATGAATATGATGCTTCTTGTCCGTATTTTATTTATCGACTCTTCACTCCATAAACATGTGGTCTTGTTTATCGAGCTCAGTTTCGCTTGGGGACAAGCGAGGTCTAAGCTTGGGGGAGTTGATACGTCCAATTTGCATCACTATTTTGTATCATAATTTGCTGTTATTCATTGATATATTTCATCTGGGACACAATACTTATGTTATTTCATCTATTTTGCATGTTTCATCATTATTGGAGGATCAAGCATGGAGCCAGGATTCTGCTGGAAAAAGCACCATCAGAACGCAATATTTCGGAAGATCAACTGTGGAAGGAAATTTCACGTAAATTCCTATTTTCCAGATGACGGAGGGAGCCAGAAGGGGAAGAAGAGGGGAGCCAAGGTGGGACCAGACCACAGGCCGACGCGGCCCATGGCCTGGCCGCGCCACCTGTGGTGTGGGGGCCCCCCCCTTTGCCTCCTTTTCTTCGCGTACTCCTTCGTCCCGAAAACCGAAGCCAGAGAGGACCTCACGAAGGTTACAGCCGCCTCTCGGGGCGGAGAACACCAGAGGAGAAAAGAGCTCTCCGGCGGGCAGGAATCCGCCGGGAAATTCCCTCCGGAGGGGAAATCGACGCCATCGCCATCGTCATCGAGCTGGACATCATCTCCATCATCACCATCATCATTTCCATCATCTACACCGCCATCACCACCGCTGCACCTCGTCACCGCTGTAACAATTTGGGTTGGATCTTGATTGTTTGATAGGGAAACTCTCCCGGTGTTATTCTCTACTTGTTGTAGATGCTATTGAGTGAAACCATTGAACCAAGGTTTATGTTCAGATTGTTATTCATCATCATATCACCTCTGATTGTATTCCATATGATGTCTCGTGAGTAGTTCGTTTAGTTCTTGAGGACATGGGTGAAGTCTAAATGCTAGTAGTGAATTATGGTTGAGTAATATTCAGTGTTATGATATTTAAGTTGTGGTGTCATTCTTCTAGTGGTGTCGTGTGAACGTCGACTACACGATACTTCACCATTTATGGGCCTAGGGGAGTGCATCTTGTATTCGGTTGCTAATTGCGGGGTTGCCGAGTGAAACCTAAGCCCCCGTTAGTATATCGATGCAAGAGGGATCGCAGGATCTCAGAGTTTAAGGCTGTGGTTAGATTTATCTTAATTACTTTCTTGTAGTTGCGGATGCTTGCAAGGGGTATAAACACAAGTATGTATTAGTCCTAGGAAGGGCGGTGCATTAGCATAGGTTCACCCACACAACACTTATCAAAACAATGAAGATTATTTAGCTACATGAAGCGAAAGCACTAGACTAAAATCCCCGTGTGTCCTCAAGAACGTTTGGTCATTATAAGTAAACAAACCGGCTTGTCCTTTGTGCTAAAAAGGATTGGGCCACTCGCTGCAATTATTTCTCTCGCATTTTACTTACTGTACTTTATTCATCTGTTACATCAAAACCCCTTGAATACTTGTTTGTGAGCATTTACAGTGAATCCTTCATCGAAACTGCTGCCAACACCTTCTGCTCCTCGTTGGGATCGACATTCTTACTTATCGAAGATACTACGATACACCCCCTATACTTGTGGGTCATCAACTTGTTATATTACTCTATGTTGACAAATATCCATGAGATATACATGTTACAAGTTGAAAGCAAGCGCTGAAACTTAATCATCCTTTGTGTTGCTTCAATGCATTCTACTTTGAATTTATTGCTTTATGAGTTAGCTCTTATGCAAGTCTTGTTGATGCTTGTCTTGAAAGTACTATTCATGAAAAGTTTTGCTATATGATTCAATTGTTTAGTCATTATCTTTTGTTAGCAATCTTTTGCTTCGAATCACTCCATCCATCTCATATGCTTTACAATAATGTTGATCAAGGTTATGTTGGTAGCATGTCACTTCAGAAATTATTTGTTGTTATCGTTTACCTACTCGAGGGCGAGTAGGAACTAAGCTTGGGGCTCTCAAACGTATCTATAATTTCTTATGTTCCATGCTACTTTTATGACAATACTTGCATGTTTTATACATACTTTACATTATTATTATACATTTTTCGGCACTAACCTATTAACAAGATGCCGAAGTCCTAGTTCTTGTTCTGCTGTTTTTGGTTTCAGAAATCCTACAAAGGAAATATTCTCGGAATTGGACGAAATCAACGCCCAGGGTCTTATTTTTCCACGAAGCTTCCAGAAGACCAAGGGTTACGAAGTGGGGCGACGAGCGCCGCCACCATAGGGCGCGCGGAGGAAGGGGCCGCGCCGCCCTATGGTGTGGGCCCTCGCGCCGCCTCTTGACCTACCCTTCCGCCTACTTATAGCCTTTCGCGAAATCCCTGTACCGAGAGCCACGATACGGAAAACATTAGTGAGAGGCCGCCGCCAATCCCATCTCGGGGATTCAGGAGATCGCCTCCGGCACCCTGCCGGAGAGGGGAATCATCACCGGAGGGGCTCTACATCATCATGCCCGCTCCGGATTGATGCGTGAGTAGTTCATCCTTGGACTATGGGTCCATAGCAATAGCTAGATGGTTGTCTTCTCCGCTTGTGCTTTCATTGTTATAGATCTTGTGAGCTGCCTAACAGGATCAAGATCATCTATTTGTAATGCTACATGTTGTGTTTGGCGGGATCCGATGAATATAGAATACTATGTTAAGTTGATTATCAATCTATCATATATGTGTTGTTTATTTTCTTGATGCTCTCCGTTGCTAGTAGAGGCTCTGGCCAAGTTGATACTTGTAACTCCAAGAGGGAGTAATTATGCTCGATAGTGGGTTCATGCCTCCATTTAATCTGGGACAGTGACAGAAAGTTCTAAGGTTGTGGATGTCTTGTTGCTACTAGGGATAAAACATTGATGCTTTGTCTAAGGATATTTGTGTTGATTACATTACTTAATGCAATTATCTGTTGTTTACAACTTAATACTGGAAGGGGTTCGGATGATAACCGAAGGTGGATTATTTAGGCATAGATGCATGTGGATAGCGGTCTATGTACTTTGTCGTAATGCCCTGATTAAATCACATAGTAATCATCATTGATATGTATTGAATCTTTATTTGTCAATTGCCCTGTAATTTGTTCACCCAGCATGTTAGTTATCTTATTGGAGAGACACCACTAGTGAACTGTGGACCCCGGTCCATTCTTTGACATCTGAATACATTCTACCTTTCTTGTTCTTTGCAAACAAACACCATCTTCCACTCACGTTTAATCCTTTGTTTTCAGCAAGCCGGTGAAATTGACAACCTCACTGTTACCTTGGGGCAAAGTACTTTGATTGTGTTGTGCAGGTTCCACGTTGGCGCCGGTTTCCGGTGTTGCGCCGCACTACATTCCTCCACCAACAACCTTCACGTGCTTCTTGGCTCCTACTGGTTCGATAACCTTGGTTTCATACTGAGGAAACTTGCTTCTATACGCATCATACCTTCCACTTGGGGTTCCCAACGGACGTGTGCATCTACGCGTATCAGAGATCTTCATAGTAACCCACATATCTCTAGCGTGACGTACCTTACTTTGTGTAAGGGGCACGAGAATACATCTTCGTCTCTGCGTACCTCAGTTATCTCTATACTTGAGTTTATTTCCTTGTGATAGCCATCGAAATTGAGGTACTTATATCTTCATTATCACGTGTTGTTTACATATATCTTGTGCCTATCTTGCTTCGCTCCAGTTTTTGTTGGTGTACTTAGTTGAGCCTAACATACTTAGGTTTTGTGCTTGTAAAATTAATGTTAGTTTAATTCTGGATTCTTAAAAGCCAAATTCGTAATTATTTTTAAAATTGTCTATTCACCCTATCTATGTGACATCTGGTCCTTTCAACATAATAAATTGGGAGCTAGAAGAGGCACATGAAAATGTTTTGATACAGGTCATCCATGTGTAAACACACTTTAAGGAAACAAATTAATTCCTTCCCATTCTCATTCTTTTATGTGTATACACTTTTTCCCGGTGGTTTGATGCATGCAAGACACTCGGGAATTATATTTTCCTTTTTATTAGTCACAGCTAAACTTTACAAGCCCACATTTAGGGATCTTTTTAATTTATAGAATTCTCATTAGGTCCGACCAAGAAAACCGCAAGATCGTAGTGACATGTCTGATGTATGTAAAATGCATACATGAAGTTTGTAGTTTATTGATACATATTCCCACATAATTTCATCATATGTAGTATTATAATCATGTTTATATTTATTTTTGGAGATTTACCAATTATCCCCTTTATTTTGGTTATAACTCTGCACAATACAAAATCCTTGTTTTGTGTATTTTTATCTTTCAAGGCCCTAAATGAAGTCAAATTGAGCAGAGATTTTTCAAGGCTTATTATTTCTCAAAGACAAACGCTTGGAGCACTGGAACCTAATGAGGGGAGCCCAGAGGGCCAAAAGAGGCCAGGTGGCGCGGGCCAGGAGGGGGGCTGCGTCAACAAGGCTCTTTCCCCCTAGAGCATCGCCAGCAGTCCGTCTTCATCTCTAGATTGATGTTTTGACCTAAAAATTCCTAGAAAAAGGGTCCCGTATGCACCTTGAGAGAAGAGTGTCGCAGAAACACCGAAATCACCAAAACATAGGTATAGCCACCTAAGATTGGCCGGAGGGGAAACTCCACAGAGCCGCCACTGGAGGGATCGATCTCTACCTACTCCAACATCTCCACCACCATCACCATGATGAAGAGGGAGTAGTCCACCTCTATACTATGAGTTTGTGACATTAGCTTGATCTATGTATATCTTGTTCTATCATTGATCTAGTACCATATGAGTTGACCAACATGATTATGGTCATATATGTAATTCCTATATATGCGGTGGATCTTTAGTCTATGAGTTGATATTTGAGATTGGAATCCTATTATATGTAAGATGTATGAGTACATGCATATCATGTACCCCATTATTATGTACTTGTTTTGATCCAACCTGTATGAGAGAACATGTGTGGGGGAACGAGTGTATTAGTTGGAGTAACATGGTGGTAGTGATTGAATAGTGACAACAAATTTGAGATCTACTATGGGTTTTACCCATATTTTTTTACCTCAAAAGGGATTAATTAAGTGAAGTCATGTGCTATAACTATATAGTGAAAGCTATGATAATCTTGTTTGTTCAAGGTAGCATATTTGTATTTTAAGCATCATGTCAAAGTAGCTAAGTCTATGCTCTTTTAACTCTTAATTCTAGATTGCATGGAGTTTTCCCTTTCTAAAGGAGTATAAGAGAGATGTGTTGCATCATCTCTATGATAGGAAGTGATGCCTATATGAATGCAAATCATACTCATAATGAAATTTCATCAATTTTCTATTGCTTATGAATTGTTTTATGTTCACTACGTACACATTTATGAGAGAGTAGACAAGTGAACCCATGAACCTGGTCCAATTTTAATCAGAAGAAACAACTTTCCAATACCATTGTTGTCATTCATAGTTCCTACATTAACTAAATCCTAAAATACAAAAAAACTTTTACCAACAAAAACAATCAAAACCGGAAACACCTTACTATTGTTTTACCTTGTTTGCCTAGTTATAGGTATTATTATTTCGTTTACAAGTTATTTAAATTTTATTAATACCAAACCTTGTGCTTGGCAACCACACGGTGGAGTTGGGGACGTAAGTCAGTTACTTTGTTTGTAGTTTGCTTGAAGAGGAGAAGCAAAACACAGCTCTAAGCCAATTCCCCAAGAGTTCGATATAAACCCTCGAGTTACCCTTGTGGGGGAAAGAAGCTTGCTACAATATTTTGCACTTCGAGTTCCAACGAGTTGGTACACACGGAGTTGTTGCCATCAATATGAATCCTACATGATTATGAAACTAGAATATGTTTGTTGAAATGATGTTTACTTGTAGAGGAAATCCAATGGAATTATAAAAACATGTTGGAGTGGATAGAAACTTTTGCCCAAAATTAGTCCAAAAATATCTTTTGAAGGAAATCATAAGGAGTGTAATGTTTTGAATCATACGGCCTCCGTAGGAAAACAATTAAGGACCCAAATCCCCCAAAAATCCCGCACAGTTTCTTTGAATCAAAAGATCCCTAAGCATACACACAATAGAATGGTAAAACCATAGTCACTTAAATAATAGCTCCATGTAAAATTCATGCATATTAGTTTCATCCTACGTCAACTTTGTAATTTTAATATAATTTATTGAAGAAAACATCAATATACATAATACCAAGGCAACATGACTAGATTCATCACAAAATATATCTTCATCCACCATTCACATATTCTCCATGTTTAGTGACTGGTCATCCATCGAACATAGAATATCATGAGATAACACAATAGAGGTAGAAGGTATGATATTAAATTCAAAATAGTCTAACTTCACCTATCAACTACCACTCTCAGTTCACTCGGTGTATCACTTACGTCCACACTATGGAAGCACTCAATCTCACATATGATGGTGGAGTCACTCAACTCACTCTCACTCAAGTGGGCTAAGTAAATAGCATACTCATATAGGATTTGTACCATCTCATAACTCAAGCATATAGGCATATGCTCAGTATGCTTTACTTCTTGCACTTCCTTAGTTGAAGGTAAAGTCCCATGCTCAAGCTCCTCAACATCATCACCACTTGATTGTTTCGTAACCTCAATTGTTGGATCCATTATCTTATATGCCTCCATGTTCATCTCCAAATTTGGGTTTATTGTCTTCTTTGCCTTCATGTTCTGTTCCAAAGGTTTACTTGCATTATCCTTCTCTAATTCTTTCATCCATGTTTTCAAAAGCGGTGGCTGCGAGGGTTCAGGTTGGCAACTTGGGAATCTAACTCAGAGAAGTAGAGTTTCATGGCACGTGGATTGTTGCACTCCTATGGCATGCCTATGTCATGTGATATTGTCCCTTGCACGTGTCACATAGCAGATTGGGACATTCCCATGGAAGTTGGCCTTATTATTTACACTTTGTAGAATATGAGAGTGGAACATTCACATGGTTCAACAACGCTTCCCTTGCATGTGTCGCATATGAGATTGGGACATTCCCTTAGAAGATGGTCTCGTTGTTTGCACTTGAAGCATATTATACCATAAACATATGATGAATGTGACATTGGGGCGGTGGCACGAAAAGACGATACCATTCACTTTAGGTGCACTTTACATCGTATTTTTTCTTGATATAGCGCCATGTATCAAACCATGGGAGGTCTTCTCAAGTATTGGCAACCTTGGAGCTTGTGAATTAGATTTCATCAAAGAAGTGGTGTTGTTGATATTCTTTTATGTGGGAGCTTCATCTCGTGGGCTTTTCTTCTTGAATCATCATCATCACTTGAAGAGTGTAGTCGGAGATCTTGAGAGGATGTGTTTGTTTGTTTGTGTGTGTGTGTGTTGATGATGATAATTGTAGTGCCTTGATGGTGTTTCATGTGCATGTACACTTTTTTTGTGGTGCATTCTTGAACTAGATGAAAGGTTCGATGAAGATCTTGCTGAAGACGTTCCACACTTGTGGATGTCGGTCTGGAAGTGCTTTCTATATTGATAGTTCACCTCTTCATGCATTTTTCCAAAAGTGTTTTGTCAATATTGTTATACACCATGTCGTTTTCGTAGTTGTGCTCGTTGTGGTGCTCCACCGTGCCCTCCATGTTCTCCATGCTTGTGAATCTATAGATGGTATAGAGCTCCTCCATGTCCTTCATGCTTGTGTGGTCGTAGTCGTAGTCACTTAGCATGTAGTCTCGATCGTCGGTTCCATCATCCCTAGACATTTCTCTCACAATAATAGATATATATGTGGATGTAGAGTGGGTTAGAGAATTAAAACCATGTTCTCACCCCATACATAGTATTGTAACAAGTGAACTCAGCCAAGAACAACCAACACGTAAATGAGTAAAGTGACATTGTATAAAAGAACACCAAAACACTCTAAACACACTCGACTTATGTGGAGCTTACGTAAGGAAAGTATCATACAAAAGGAAACAACTGACATGATATTGTCATGGCGAGTAGAGAACCACGGTGACCACAAAGCTATATCAATTGAATCTCGAAAGATAGGTATTGTGTCCAAGAAAATCACACACAAAGATAGTGACACTCGCAACCAAAGGAATGAGCTAAGGAGAATAATATCACCTAGCAAATACTATAATCTCATGTTGTACTAAGTTCAAGGAGAGAAAACTAGCTCTATTGAAATTTATTGTTGGGATATAATATTTGCACAAAACGTACCACCTATAAGATGTTCATCGATCTTGCGATTCCTACAAGATAAGACACTTCTTTCTTTATCTTCTTTCCCTCTTTTTTATTTTCTTTTGCTAGAAGCATTTCTTTTTTCTCTCTGTTGCTTATAAGCTTTTCTTTCTTTTGTTTTTCTCACAAACTTCCTTGTGCCAACTAGATACTATGTCAACAAGCTCATACAACTTCCTCAGAATACTTCACTATACAAATTTCCAAAGTCCAATAAATCATGGATGAACTAGTATTAATAGGACAAAGTTAATCACTAGGATTGACCCCTAGCTTGGCCCAATATTCACATATTCGAGGGGGAGGATGAATGGTGGGTCCAAAAAGCGAGATGGTTTTCACTACATAAACATATAATTTTTTTTATCATTACATGCTCTATCTAGATCTGACTATATCCTATATACATGATTACCAGTATTTCTTAATTTTCATGAGTAGTATTTTATCGCTTCTCCTTGTCTTTGATGTTTGTTTTGGTGTTCCCAATATTAATGAAAAATCAAGAGGACAAGAATCCAAAGGGAGGCAAAATATGGAGGAGTTACATGCACCATGACGTAGCCATTCCAAGGATGGAAAGGGGTTAAAATTTCCATCACAGGATAATAAATATCCAATACCATGGTTTTGTAGCCATCGTCCACACGAATCAAACATGCCCAAGCACGCCCCAATCGGAGCTTGTATGATGAAATGGCGCCCATATTAATGCAAGACTCTAGGATGTTTAACGACCAGATGTACGGTTGTGATGATAGGACCGGCGACCGTATGGACCTCTGTCGTGCCTGTTTCATCAAACGGAACAACATTTGTGAAGGGTATGAGGTCATATCTGCTGTGGGGGTTATCCCAGATGCAGAAGACCTCCCGAAGCCCATATAAGGAGGGGGAAACCCTAGCCGCCATCAACAACTGCATCACATCTCCACACGGCAGAACCCTTCTAACGTGCCACGTCCATAGATATTCATCACCACCACCACAACATTAAGGGTTCTGAGGAAGATGAGGAGAAGGAGTCGTCTCCCTTACACGTGGGCGCCGATCCTTGGCCGTACGCCCCGCCATCATCCCCATATCTCTTCATGACTTGTGTACTTGTAAGATTGACAATACTTGTGTCCTTCATGATATATTCATCTATGTTTGATTAATCATGTGTGAGTTATTGATCTGGGTCTAGGTTGATGTATGTTCTAGTACGCCAAGTTAGAATGTGTTGTTGATATAATATTCATGTACATGGATCGCGGAGATCAGCTCACGGGGTCATTTGGTCCATAAGTGTACTTTTGTCTTACGAGTGATAACGCAATAGTTTATGCATAGTGCACACATCTGTAGCAGCCTGATAATGAAAAGAGGAAGGCTTATTTACCTAAGGAATCTCTTGTATAATAGTAGATTACATATACTAGCTGAATACCCGTGCGTTGCTACGGGTTTAATTTTTATTAAATATTATTTAAGATTATATGAAATTACACAACTGGATAACAACAGCAAAACGCTCAGCTGTTACACAAGTATTTGCAAGATCCATTCAATCATGCCGTTAGTTTCCAAAGAGTCAACAGTGGCATGCCCCACCGGGCTTGTTCCCCACCAAGCTTCTTCAACATTGCTATCGATCCAATTTTAGCAGCAAAAGGTGAGCCATCTTCACAGCAGCGGCAACATGTCTAGGGTAAAAATATATATGTGGTATGTCTATTATCTATATGTAGCTAATACGTACACTGCCTACTCTTGGTAAGTAGAAAAAATTAATATGAATGTAGGATATGAAAGAATTGCTCACTAAATAATTCGTACACACAAATTTAGTAAACCCATTTTGCATTGTGAAATCAATCATTCTGTTATGAGTCAAGATGCATTATTTAGCGTCTTTTAGTAAAGGCCGATGTAGTCACCTAGCAGGTAACCCTTTCGGAAGTTCTGAGCTAAGTTAACATAAATAGTGAATCATCAAAATATCTTATCATCGTCACAATACACATCCTAGAACTGGATTCATCATCTGGAACACTGAAACTTATGTTGTTCCTGGTACACACATCAGACTATGAACAAACCCCTCACCAAAAACGATCACCATAAACCAATAACTACACTTGTGCTCGCTCTTGTAGGAGGACCAGAAAGGACTCCATATCAGCGTTGCCGGAAGGTAGGTCAACGACAACTGGGAACAAACCTCGACGGCGTTGCGCTACGACATGAAATTCCCATCGTGCCAGGTCTCCCCCCCCCCAAGCTTGCGGTGCAGCGTCACGAGGCTGCACGAAGGTCTAGTTGCATTTTCCTTAGACCAGCTAGCCGCTCAGCGAAAGCATTTAGGACACCTTAGACAAGAAGACCATTGCACGACATCAAATATCTGAGCGGCATACAATCGTAGCCCCTCGTATGGACCAGCCGCGCCGATTACAGGTCGGCAACGCACTGGGAGATGATGGAGTACACGAGCAGAACTGGCGCCAGTAAGAGCCACGGCGCGGCGCATCAGCCCTTCCTATGTCTGGCTGGAGTGACCGAGTCCATGCCACCCCATGGATGCAATCATGCAAATCCTGGATCCTGAGACCAGAGAGAGGGGTGCACGCAGTCCATGATCGGGGTACCAAAACCAGGATGAGCTCGTGTTCGTCCTAGTATATATCGTCTCCTTGTTTTCAGTTTCATCGGCACTTTGGCATCCCGAAAGTTGAGCATCCCTATCGTCTGAACTCTGAAGTCGTTGTCGGCGGCGTCAGATCGGAAAGAGTCCATGCGCATCGTGACTTAACCATCCTTTTCCCTGCGGTCTTCGTCCCGATGGCGGCGTCCTTGCGCTCCATGTAACCTTGGTGCCGGCGCTCCGGCGGCGATCGACATGGCAGCGTATCCCAAAAATTGCAGCGCCTCCCTCTTTCTCCCTTGTTCACGCGCCGCCCCGTGATCGATTCATTGTTGCTCGGTCGGGCGGTTTATTTATAGGAGCGCTTAACATAGGGTCGATCTGAACTCTTTTAATGACTGAGGACGGGTACCAAACCTGATACGGAAGTGACATATACAAAAGGCGGACGATGAAAACGTACTGCTAGATTACGAAACACATACTATTACTTATGGAGAAAAAAAAACAAGAAAGAAGACGTATGAAAAGTGCCCACAGGGTAGTCCTATTCCTTTTCTTGAGCTAGACGATCGGTTCTATTTCCATGTATCATCTGGAACACTGAAACTTATGTTGTTCCTGGTACACACAGCAGACTATGAACAAACCCCTCACCAAAAACGATCACCATAAACCAATAACTACACTTGTGCTCGCTCTTGTAGGAGGACCAGAAAGGACTCCATATCAGCGTTGCCGGAAGGTAGGTCAACGACAACTGGGAAATTCCCATCGTGCCAGGTCTCCTCCACCCCCCCCCCAAGCTTGCGGTGCAGCGTCACGAGGCTGCACGAAGGTCTAGTTGCATTTTCCTTAGACCAGCTAGCCGCTCAGCGAAAGCATTTAGGACACCTTAGCCAAAAATTGCAGCGCCTCCCTCTTTCTCCCTTGTTCACGTGATCCGCGCCGCCGCCCCGTGATCGATTCATTGTTGCTCGGTCGGGCGGTTTATTTATAGGAGCGCTTAACATAGGGTCGATCTGAACTCTTTTAATGAATGAGGACGGGTACCAAACCTGATACGGAAGTGACATATACCAAAGGCGGACGATGAAAACGTACTGCTAGATTACGAAACACATACTATTACTTATGGAGAAAAAAAAACAAGAAAGAAGACGTATGAAAAGTGCCCACAGGGTAGTCCTATTCCTTTTCTTGAGCTAGACGATCGGTTCTATTTCCATGTAGGAGTATGTGGAAAGGACTCTTCCCCGACAAGGAAAAGAAGATTAGCGATCGTATTTGGAAACTCGCGTAGGTGTAGGGCGGGATTGGTTGTGTTTCCGGTTTTCTTGATCGGTCCTGGGATTTAATTACGTACGGAGATAGGAAGCGGAGGTTCTGGGTTTTTTTTACGTCCGGAGGTAAGCGGAAGGAATTGGTTTTTTTGACGGACGAAAATTTAGCCGGTTTTTTTGACCTACCAACACCACCGATCCGTAACTTATTAGTAGAGATTCACCCTTCTAGTACTAGTTAGATTGAAACCCTAGAAATCACCTTTCGTTCCATTCAATCATACAACCACAACTCTTTAATTTTACTTTCAGCATTTACTTTATCTTGTTTTGTTTTTAGTTACAACTACTTTGAACTATGTGGTTGATAGAGTTTCGTAGCAACCTATAGATCAGGCTATTTCAAAACCAGGGTTTAGGTGTGAATGTGGATGCACTGGTGTTGTTTAGTTTCCATTCTGTAAAATTCCCATGAAATCGATCTTTTAATTAATACTTTTCTCTATTAAGTACTGCAATAACCCCGTTCTGGTGCAAAAAAAAAACCCACATCAGCTTGGCACGGGGAGTAAAGCGCTTTGTCATTATTTTCCCAATCAACATAGTATATATCTGGTTGTTGATATTTATCTTACTTTCTTCTTTATATCAATTATATAACAAAAATCTACAAAAACTTTCGGCGTCCGAGTTTATATAGTGAGGTTTGGGAGGGTCGTGGGGCTCTGTCTATGTCTGAATCGGCACAACCACGATCAAGAAAATCTGTAATGAAACCGATGCGTTAATGCGTCTGTTAATAACTCGTAATTGAAAACACAAGTAATTTAATGAACAACCAAAAGATAAGCAACCCGCATCGTGACGAGGCGGGTGGCGGAGAATGTCTCTTCTCACACACTTGCATGGACAAAACATCCCCGCTTATAAACCACTACACATCTCACTCAACTAACAATGCCTTATCATACATGAATGTGCCAAAAATAATTTTAAAAGTTAAATTGGGCTATGACCTAAGATCCAAAGCTATATTTCAACAACTGTTAGGGCATCTCCAATGGGGCAACGCAAACGGACTCTGCGCGACCATTTGTGTCCGCGTGGACCGGAAATGCGCCTGCACCCTGCTACAGCGGGACGACGCATAGTGTCTGGACCGTCTGTGGAGACGCAAACGCGACGCAAAAATGCAGCACGTTTGCGTCTCCATGGACGCTGGGCGGTCGCCCCGAGCGTCCACTCGCTTCTCCCACGGGCCCGCCTGGCAGCGTGTGGCACAACAACTGCCGAGGAGGGCAACCGCCGGAGTGGCAACCGCGTCGATCGATGCGCGAACCTCCGGAATGGAGCGCCAAACCGCCGCGGAAGAGCAACCGCATCCCTCTTCGTTATACGTGCTTCCATTAATCCCCGCTCGATAAGACCCCTGCGCCTGTGCTAATTCATCTCCAACCGGCCTGCCATTTATCTTCATCTCCAACCACGGCCTGCCGACCGCGAATTAAGCAACGAGGGCAACGGCCGAAGTGGCAACCGCATCGATCGACGCGCGAACCTCCAGAATGGAGCGCCAAACCGCCGAGGAAGAGCAACCGCATCCCTCTTTGTTATACGCGCTGCCATTAATCCCCGCTCGATAAGACCCCTGCGCTTGTGCTAATTCATCTCCAACCGGCCTGCCATTCATCTTCATCTCCAACCGGCGTGCCACCTGGGTCAAGCCATGAGAAACCTATCGTTGCCATCGGACACCGACAGCGAGGGGAAGCCGCCGGGATGGCGGCATTTGTGGGATAGAGCTGCCACGCCGAGCAGCTCTAGCTCCCCGCCGACGGAGGGTGAGGAGGAGGGGGATGCCACCATTAGGGAGGGGGACGCCGTTGGCCACAATGGCCAGGACGAGTAGGAGGAGAAGGAAGAAGATGAATATGCAAGGTGCGCACAGCTGGAGGCGGAGGAGGCAGCCGAGGAGGTGGCGGCGGCAAGGGCCCGGGCGCGGGCGCATGCGGAGGCTGATCATCCGTTCATGGACGATGAGGAAGACCCCAATGACCACTCGTTGGAGTGGGACTCAATCTCGTCGGACGCATCGACCGCCAGTACCTCTTCGCAGGAGGTGACGAGCAGGAAGCACCTTCGTCAGGATAACAAGGCGGGGCCTTCAAAGAATAAGTAGCTAGTTTAAAATTTTGTATGTTTTTGTAGCTTCTATGTTTAATTTGTTTGCACTAATTTCAAAATATCGATTCTACTTAGAAATTTGAATATTTCTATCGTGTGTAGCATAGAAATCTATGATATGAAGGGGTATTCTAGAGGAATATATATCTCTTACTCTCGGATATTTTCAATGGATATTTTCAATGTTGTTGCATGATCTCGAATATACTAGGCGAGTGCAACGAAAACTGCCGGCCGGAACTCTTATGTAGAGGAATAGAAATCTCTCACTCGCCAGACGAAATGCGTCGGGCCGCTGGGGTTGCCCCATGACGCAAACGGCCAATTTGCGCCTAGCGACCATTTCAGCGTCCGCGGGCCAACGGAAACGGACGCGCGCGGACAATTTGGGTGTCCGAAATGCATCGCCCCGTTGGAGATGCCCTTAGGCGTAGACGCCAATGAAGAAAGAAAGATGGCGATGGACAATTTCCACAGCGGGTTCATTTTAGAGAGGGAAAGCATGAGGCTGTGATTATCGATGAGACACTTCGTGCCTTTCCACCTGACGATCGCTCCACATACTTTTTCCATGTGGCGCTGGTGTTACGTCCTTTCTCCAATGATTTGTGGCAGGGGACTTTTGGTGTGTGCTGAATTATTAAGCCTTTCAGAAATTGTTGGATATCAAACCCTAGCAGATAGATAAAAGCATCTCCAGCAGTTGTTATGCCTCTTTGTATGATCATGTGATGGTGGACCCTCAGTTTAACTGGATATGGAAGAGTAAATGTATTATGAAGATTAAGATGTTCTCCTGGCTTCTGCTCAGTGACAGGTTTTATACAAAGGATTTATTGTCGAGGAGACATTGGAATGTCACGGATGATTATAGTTGTGTGTTATGTCCTGGTAATTGTCATGAAGACAGAGATCACTTGTTCTTTAACTGTATTTTTAGCAGCATAGTGTGGATTTACCTGCAGATCCAATGTGGAACTTCTGGAAATATGGTTCAAATGGCTGAAGTTGCTAGGAAGCGTTACATACATTTTTTCTTCACTGAGGTGGTGGCCTTGGCTTGTTGGCATATCTGGAAGATTAGGAATGGAAAGATTTTTGAGCATGTGCAGCCCAGGTTTGCTGTTTGGCGCCAGAATTTTTTTGAAGACATGTCTCTACATGCTCACAGGTTCAAGGCAGACAAGAAAGCAGATATTCTAAAATGGATTTCCAGTTTTCACTAGCTGTACTTCTTTATGTACATAGTTGGACTTCTTTGTTTCTGTTTCTTTTTCTCCAGTTTTCAGTTTTTAGGTTTCCTTTTCTACTATAGCTCATCGCTTTGTTGTTAGTTTAGTTTTGTTCTGTTGAACTGTGGTGCTGCTGGATTTGCTAGCTTTTAATAAAAGGGGGGTTGTGGGGCTTTTGCCCTACAGTAAATAGTCAAAAAAAAACATCTCCAGCGCGCCGATCCATCTGGTCCTCATGTGTACGAAACGATCAACGCGGACATATGAATCAGGTGCGCACGCTTCAGCGGCGCGACACAAACAGGTCAACCCGTCTGTGACGGCCTATCCAATCACCAAATTTGAGAAATGGATGTGTCTGCGCGGACCGCGCGAGTATCCGCCCGTTGGCCATTGGGCCCGACTTGTAATTGGCATATTATGCTAGTTAAATTTTGTCCCGTACTTTCATCCTACACGTCTACTCCTCCCAGTCGCTGATTCCGTCCATGTCGATGGCCGCCCGTGCAGCCCAGATGGCTTCTTCCTGGCGGCATTGCTTGGCAGCGGAGCCGCGGCCCTGCCCTCGGCAGCTAGGCGGCGTTCGTCCTCACGGCGGACCAAGGCAGCGTTGAGCTCAGCCGCCCAGTGTGCCTACTACCCTCATCCGCCGCCGCCTGCTCATCCGCCGTTGCCGCAGCTACCGGTGCCATGGCGCGCATCACCACGTCTATGGCGGCTGCCCTCGCATGCCCGCTGCGGACGCTTCCTCATCGCGCTCCCGAAGGTCCAGGTTCTTGCGGTGGACTGATGGTGCTTATCGTTACGCCGAATTCACACTGTTTGGGAACCCCAAGAGGAAGGTATGATGAGCACAGTAGCAAGTTTTCCCTCAGTAAAAACCAAGGATTAATTGACCAGTAGGAGAAAGGCGTGACTTCTGAAGGGGTTGCAAGCTGACTAGTGGCGGGCGCACACGGTGTCGGCAACAACGTGGAACTGCACACAACACAACCAAAGTACTTTTCCCCAACTTGCAGTGAAGTTGTCAATCTCACCGGCTTGCTGAACACAAAGGATTAGACATATCGAGTGGAAGGAGATGTTTGCAGAAAGTAAACAGAATAGGATTGCAGTAGATAAATTTATCAGTGTAAAGGAAGAGGACCGGGGTCCACAGTTAACTAGAGGTGTCCCTCCATAAAGATAAATAGCATGTTGGGTGAACAAATTACAGCTGGGCAATTGATAGAATATCGACCATACATGACAAGATGATTACTATGAGATTTGATTGGGCATTACAAAATAATACATAGACCGTATTCCAACTGCGTCTATGACTAATAATCCACCTTTACTTCCTTTTGGATCACTATAGTCATGAAACGTTTTACTCGTATCCAACACCAATCAACTTATTTGAAATAGCTCTCAGAGATGAAATACAATATGGACCAGAGAGATAATCATACATAAATAAAGAATACTAACGAGCTCTGAAAAAATTCAAGTGAAAGAACAGAGCTAAACGCAGTACCAGAAAACTAGAACACTCGCAGAACAATAACAGCGAAAACTAGAGCGTTATATGTAATTAAAAAGGAGCGGGTCTTTCTCCAAAACAAATGTGTCGGCATACAACATATTCTACATCAAACAAAACTAAACTAAACTAAAAACAAAAATAAGGATGCTCCAAGAACAACACAAAGCGTATGAAGCAATAAAAATATAGCGCATAGAGAGATGGCATGTTGTTTTGTTGATGAAGAAGGGATGCATTAGGCATCCCCAAGATTTGACGCTTGTACCTCTTGAATATGTTTTGGGGTGCAGGGGCATCCCCAAGCTTGAGATTTTGTCCATACTTCATCTCATCACATCATTCTTCTCTCCCTACACTTGAAAACTTCCTTCATACAAAACTTCACACAATTCTCTGTTAGCAGCATTAATACAATCAAAATAAAAAAAATCCACTTGTGTTCAGTACTAACATATATCAAACATCTATTAAAGCATTAGCTACTATAGCAACCTTTCAAAAAGCTCTTTGATAAAAAAAACTAAAAAATACAGAGATTTAAGAGGCAAATGCAAATAGTGCAGAAATCTGTCAAAGCAGAACAGCGGGTAAAGATCGATTTATTCGAAAATCCTCAGTTGCTTATCTCGAAAATTGGTCAACTAATGAAAGTTAGATAATAACCTGGGGCATATGCATAAAAATGGCAGCTCAAAATTCCGATCTGGCTATTTTTATGAATTTTTATGGTGACTGATACGTCTCAAACGTATCTATAATTTCTTATGTTCCATGCTACTTTTATGACAATACTTGAATGTTTTATACATACTTTACAACATTATTATACATTTTCCGCACTAACCTATTAACAAGATGCCGAAGTGCCAGTTGATGTTTTCTGCTGTTTTTGGTTTCAGAAATCCTAGTAAGGAAATATTCTCGGAATTGGACGAAATCAACGCCCAGAGTCCTATTTTTCCACGAAGCTTCCAGAAGACCGGAGGAATAACGAAGTGGGGCCACGAGGTGGCCAGACCATAGGGCGGCGCCCCCAGCCCCGCCGCGCGGCCCTGTGGTCTGGGCCTCGCGTCCCCTGACCCCCTTCCGCCTACAAATAGCCTTCGTCGTGAAAACCTGTGCAGGAGCCACGATACGGAAAACATTACCGAGACGCCCGCCAATCCCATCTCGGGGGATTCGGAGATCGCCTCCGGCACCCTGCGGAGGGGAATCATCACCGGAGGGCTCTACATCATCATGCCCGCCTCCGGATTGATGTGTGAGTAGTTCATCCTTGGACTATGGGTCCATAGCGGTAGCTAGATGGTTGTCTTCTCCGCATGTGCTATCATTGTTTAGATCTTGTGAGCTGCCTAACATGATCAAGATCATCTATTTGTAATGCTACATGTTGTGTTTGGCGGGATCCGATGAATATAGAATATTATGTCAAGTTGATTATCAATCTATCATATATGTGTTGTTTATGTTCTTGTATGCTCTCCGTTGCTAGTAGAGGCTCTGGCCAAGTTGATACTTGTAACTCCAAGAGGGAGTAATTATGCTCGATAGTGGGTTCATGCCTCCATTGAATCTGGGATCGTGATAGTAGGTTCTAAGGTTGTGGATGTGTTGCTACTAGGGATAAAACATCAATGCTTTGTCTAAGGATATTTGTGTTGATTATATTACGCACCATACTTAATGCAATTATCTGTTGTTTACAACTTAATATTGGAAGGGTTCGGATGATAACCTGAAGGTGGATTATTTAGGCATAGATGCATGCTGGATAGCGGTCTATGTACTTTGTCGTAATGCCCTGATTAAATCACATAGTAATCATCATTGATATGTATTGAATCTTTATTTGTCAATTGCCGCCTGTAATTTGTTCACCCAGCATGTTAGTTATCTTATTGGAGAGACACCACTAGTGAACTGTGGACCCCGGTCCATTCTTTTACATCTGAATACATTATTGTTCTTACTGTTCTTTGCAAACAAACACCATTTTCCACTCGATACGTTTAATCCTTTGTTTTCAGCAAGCCGGTGAGATTGACAACCTCACTGTTACGTTGGGGCAAAGTACTTTGATTGTGTTGTGCAGGTTCCACGTTGCGCCGGTTTCACCGGTGTTGCGCCGCACTACACTCCTTCACAAACAACCTTCACGTGCTTCTTGGCTCCTCTGGTTCGATAACCTTGGTTTCATACTGAGGGAAACTTGCTTCTATACGCATCATACCTTCCACTTGGGGTTCCCAACGGACGTGTGCATCTACGCGTATCAAGCTAAATTTCTGGCGCCGTTGCCGGGAAGATCAAGACACGCTGCAAGGGGAGTCTCCACTTCCAATCTCTTTACTTTCTTTTTGTCTTGCTTTATTTTATTTACTGTCTTGTTTGCTTCATACTAAAAACACACAAAAATTAGTTACTTTACTTACTGTCTTGTTTACTAGCTCTATATCAAAACACAAAAAAATTAGTTACTTGTCTTCACTTTACTTGTTTAGTTTACTTTTGCTTATTTCATCATGCTCCATCCTAAGTACACTCTAAAAGACATACCGGTAAGCCGAGGGTCTATAATTGGAAGAGATAATATAGAAGAATTTTTCACTCATGTTAGTATAGCTGAAGATTTTGAAGATAGACACTTGGTAGAACTAGCCCCTACTTATGAAATTGCTGCTGCTTCTCTAGTACACATGTTGGAAATTAAATTTGTTAATCTCAATCCTATAATTCAGCATATGTTTCTTACACTCTCTGATATGGAGGAAGGAGAAAAGAAAGATTTTATCTTAGAAACCCTTCTTAAAGAATTTGGTGGTGTAGCAAGAGAGGCTAGAAAAATCTTTACTAAATATAAAATGCTTGGCTCTTACACCAACTTTGCTAGTACCCTTGAAAAGATGGACATTGGTAGGATAAAGTACACTAATAATTTTAATGATGGAGGGGATATTAAGACATCAATACCTTGCAAGCTCGTAGGAATGTTCGAGGCACTAGAAAACAATTATGATTGGATTGTTCCTGAAAATCTGTTTGATGAGAATAGCAAGCCTAAGAATAATGAAAAAGGAGCCTGAAACTTACATAGATAAGATAACATGCATTGTGGAGGAAACCAACACCCTGGTAATAATGTTGATGCTCCATCTCTTGAAAATACTTGATTTGCACTTTCTACGCCTAGCTGAAAGGCGTTAAAGAAAAGCACTTCTTGGGAGATAACCCATGTTTTATTTTATTTACTGTATTGTTGAGTCTTGGAAGTTGTTTACTACTGTAGCAACCTCTCCTTATCATGTTTTTGTGCCAAGTAAAGTTTCTATGCTAAAGTTGATGCTATATTTGGATTGCTGCGCAGAAACAGCATTGCTGTCTGTCACGAATTCTCGCAGAGCTCTCTGTAAAAAAATCGAAAAAATCTGAAAATTTACGAGCGTGATCCTCAGATATGTACCCAACTTTCATTAGTTTTGAGTTTTTCCGTTTGAGCAAGTTAAGTGCCCCTGCCAGATTCGTCTTTACGGACTGTTCTGTTTTTGACAGATTCTGCCTTTTATTTCGCATTGCCGCTTTTGCTATGTTGAATGAGTTTCTTTGTTCCATTAACTTTCAGAAGCTATGTGCAATGTCCAAAAGTGTTAAGAATGATTGTGTCACCTCTGAATATGTGAATTTTTTATTATGCACTAACCCTCTAATGAGTTTGCTTGAAGTTTGGTGTGGAGGAAGTTTTCAAGGGTCAAGAGAAGAGGATGATATACTATGATCAAGAAGAGTGAAAGGTCTAAGCTTGGGGATGCCCCGATGGTTCATCCCTGCATATTTTAAGAAGACTCAAGCATCTAAGCTTGGGGATGCCCAAGGCATCCCCTTCATCATCGACAACATTATCAGGTCACTTCTAGTGAAACTATATTTTTATTCCATCACATCTTATGTTCTTTACTTGGAGCGTCGGTTTGCTTTTATTTTCGTTTTGGTTTGAATAAAGTTGGATCCCACCATTCTTATATTGGAGATATTACACTCCGCTTTTTCATATGGAACACTTGTGTTCTTAATTGTGCTTTAATGTTCATGGCGAAGGCTGAAATTGCTTCGTTAAAATTGCTATTTGGTTGGAATCAGAAAATGCTGCATGGTTTGGTAACTTGGCAATTGTTTGAGCTCTCATAGATCATGTTTAAGCTCTTGCATCATGTAGTTTAATCTATTAATGAAGAACTACCGTAGAGCTTGTTTAATTTGGTTTGCATGATTGGTCTCTCTAAGTCTAGATATTTTCGGTAAAGTGTTTGAACAACAAGGAAGACAGTGTAGAGTCTTATAATGCTTGCAATATGTTCTTGTGTAAGTTTTGCTGTACCTGTTCATACTTGTGTTTGCTTCAAACAACCTTGCTAGCCGAAACCTTGTACTGAGAGGAAATGCTTCTCGTGCATCCAAACATCTTGAGCCAAAATCCATGCCATTTGTGTCCACCATATCTACCTACTATGTGGTATTTTTCTGCCATTCCAAAGTAAATTACTTGAGTGCTACCTTTAAAATTTCATTCCTTTATCTTTGCAATATATAGCTCATGGGACAAATAGCTTAAAAACTATTGTGGTGATGAATATGTAGTTATGTGTCTTAATTCTTATAAGTTGCTTGTTGAGCGGTAACCATGTTTCTGGGGACGCCATCAACTTTTTACCTTTGTTGGATATCATGTGAGATGCTATGCATGTTCGTCTTGTCTGAAGTAAGTGCGATTTCATGATCAAATGGTTTGAGTATGCATATGTTAGAGAAGAATATTGGGCCGCTAACTAAAGCCATGTATCATGGTGGAAGTTTCAGTTTGGACATACAACCTCAATCTCTTATGAGAATATTTGTTGTTGAATGCTTAAGCATTAAAAGAGGAGTCCATTATCTGTTGTCTATGTTGTCCCGGTATGGATGTCTAAGTTGAGAATAATCAAAAGCGAGAAATCCAATGCGTGCTTTCTCCTTAGACCTTTGTACAGGCGGCATAGAGGTACCCCTTTGTGACACTTGGTTGAAACATATGTTATGCGATGATAATCCGTGTTTTCCGAGCTGATTAGGACAAGGTGCGAGCACTATTAGTACTCTATGCATGAGACATGCAACTTGTAGGAAGTATTATGCATAGCACATATGAATTATTACTACCGTTGACAAAATTGTTTCTATGTTTTCAAAATAAAAGCTCTAGCACAAAAATAGTAATCCATGCTTCCCTCTGCGAAGGGCCATTCTTTTACTTTATGTTGAGTCAGTTTACCCATTTCTCTCTATCTTAGAAGCAAACACTTGTGTTATGTGTGCATTGATTCTTACATGTTTACTTATTGCACCTGTTATATTACTCTATGTTGACAAATATCCATGAGATATACATGTTACAATTTGAAAGCAACTGCTGAAACTTAATCATCCTTTGTGTTGCTTCAATGCATTCTACTTATAATTTATTGCTTATGAGTTAGCTCTTATGCAACTCTTATTGATGCTTGTCTTGAAAGTACTATTCATGAAAAGTTTTGCTATATGATTCATTTGTTTAGTCATTATCTTTGTTAGCAATCTTTTGTTCAGATCACTCCATTCATCTCATATGCTTTACAATAAAGTTGATCAAGATTATGTTGGTAGCATGTCACTTGAAATTATTTGTGTTATCGTTTACCTACTCGGGCGAGTAGGAACTAAGCTTGGGGATGTGATACGTCTCAAACGTATCTATAATTTCTTATGTTCCATGCTACTTTTATGACAATACTTGAATGTTTTATACATACTTTACAGCATTATTATACATTTTCGGCACTAACCTATTAACAAGATGCCGAAGTTGCTTTTTCTGCTGTTTTTGGTTTCAGAAATCCTAGTAAGGAAATATTCTCGGAATTGGACGAAATCAGCGCCCGGTCCTATTTTTCCCAAGCTTCCAGAAGACCGGAGGGATAAGTGGGGCCACGAGGTGGCCAGACCATAGGGCGGCGCGGCCCAGGCCCTGGCCGCGCGGCCCTGTGGTCTGGGCCCCTCGCGTCGCCCCCTGACCTACCCTTCCGCCTACAAATAGCCTTCGTCGCGAAACCCCCTGTACCGAGAGCCACGATACGGAAAACATTGCGAGACGCCGCCGCCGCCAATCCCATCTCGGGGATTCGGGAGATCGCCTCCGGCACCCTGCCGGAGAGGGGAATCATCACCGGAGGGGCTCTACATCATCATGCCCGCCTCCGGATTGATGCGTGAGTAGTTCATCCTTGGACTATGGGTCCATAGCAGTAGCTAGATGGTTGTGTTCTCCGCATGTGCTATCATTGTTTAGATCTTGTGAGCTGCCTAACATGATCAAGATCATCTATTTGTAATGCTACATGTTGTGTTTGGCGGGATCCGATGTGTTTGGCGGGATCCGATGAATATAGAATATTATGTCAAGTTGATTATCAATCTATCATATATGTGTTGTTTATGTTCTTGCATGCTCTCCGTTGCTAGTAGAGGCTCTGGCCAAGTTGATACTTGTAACTCCAAGAGGGAGTAATTATGCTCGATAGTGGGTTCATGCCTCCATTGAATCTGGGATCGTGACAGTAGGTTCTAAGGTTGTGGATGTGCTGTTGCTACTAGGGATAAAACATCAATGCTTTGTCTAAGGATATTTGTTGTTGATTACATTACGCACCATTAATGCAATTATCTGTTGTTTGCAACTTAATACGGAAGGGTTCGGATGATAACTGAAGGTGGATTATTTAGGCATAGATGCATGCTGGATAGCGGTCTATGTACTTTGTCGTAATGCCCTGATTAAATCACATAGTAATCATCATTGATATGTATTGAATCTTTATTTGTCAATTGCCCAACTGTAATTTGTTCACCCACCATGTTAGTTATCTTATTGGAGAGACACCACTAGTGAATTGTGGACCCCGGTCCATTCTTTTACATCTGAATACATTCTCTGTTTTTACTGTTCTTTGCAAACAAACACCATTTGCCACTCGATACGTTTAATCCTTTGTTTTCAGCAAGCCGGTGAGATTGACAACCTCACTGTTACGTTGGGGCAAAGTACTTTGATTGTGTTGTGCAGGTTCCACGTTGGCGCCGGTTTCATGGTGTTGCGCACTACACTCCTCCACCAACAACCTTCACGTGCTTCTTGGCTCCTACTGGTTCGATAACCTTGGTTTCACTGAGGGAAACTTGCTTCTATACGCATCATACCTTCCACTTGGGGTTCCCAACGGACGTGTGCATCTACGCGTATCAGTGACAACACAGAATCTGTTTTCAGGACAACAACTTCATCAAATCTTACTTTCTTCCTATTAGAGGCTATTCTTGGCACAAAAACGAAATAAAAATGATAAGGAGAGGTCGTTACAGTAGTAATAACTTCCAAGACAAAAAAAAATTACTGTAAGTAAACATGGGTTATCTCCCAAGAGTGCTTTTCTTTAACGCCTTTGAGCTAGACGCGGAAAAAGAGCGAGCATCAAGTATTACCAAGTGAAGAAGCATCAAGATCAATCAGTTCCTCTAAAACACAACTTGTCAAAATAGGCAGATACCCCTGGAGATGATTCAACATGTAAGCCACTCTTAGTTGTACTAAAAGTTTTATCAATTTTAAACATATAATGGGGTCTTGGTATAGGTTCCTTTGGAACATACATAATTTTTTGCTCTTTTCCCACAAAATCTTTCTCCTTCTTAAATCCAAGATAAGAAATTTTTTAACTTAAAGTTTACATAGCCTCCTCTAGTTTACCAATCCTAAGGTTTATATTATCATGGGTATTGCTAGCTTCTAAAACAGTGATTCTTTTATTGATACTTTCTACGGATTCATTAATTTGGCTAGCATTACCAAGGCAATTTGGCAAACTTTTCTCTAGAGAGCTTAGTCTTTTTATAACATCCTCGAAAGTGTTCTCAGTTTTAACAACATTAGTAGGTGGGATTCCTACCAAGCTTTCAATTAAATTGGTCTCGCTATTGGATCCAAGTTTAGGTGGTGTTCGGCAAGTTCCCTGGGTACTCCTGGCATGTCAGCTGGACACCATGCGAAGATTTTCCAGTGCTCACGGAGGAACTCGACGAGCGCGCTTTCCTATGCGAGGTCCATGTTTGTTGCAATGGACGTCGTTTTCTTTGGATCTGTCGGGTGAATCTGCACTTCCTTGGAGTCTTTAGTAGTATTAAAGGTTGGCTCCTTGAGTGGCCTTCCTGAGTCTGGTAACACATCATAGTCGGTTGTAAGCCGTGACGCCATATATTCTGCTTGCATCCCGAAAGTTTCTGACAGTCGATGGAAATCTTTGTCGCATTTATCAGCTAACGCGAAACTTCCTTTGACCGTAATTGGTCCCTTAGGTCCAGGTAACCTCCACAACAAGTACGTGTAGTGTGGTACCGCCATAAACCTGGCATATGCTGGTCGTCCCAACAAGGCGTGATATTTGTAACATCCCAGAAATTTAAAACAAAATAAACAAATTTCCCTAGTTCCAAATTTTGGAACCAACAAAAACTTTTATTAAATTAAGATTGATACATAATAATCTTGCATAATTCTTGTGCTATTGCCATGATTGCTTGTATGAGTATTTGAAATAATCTTAAACCCTAAAGACTCAACCCTCTTCTCATCATTCTAGTGAAAATCAAATAAAAGGAAATTGAATAAGAAAAAGGCATATGTGCCTATGGCTACAATTATAAATATTTATCCTAGACCTTTTCACTTTACTTAAAGGATGGGAAAAGCTTTATAAACCTTATATAGTACTTCTTAAATCATCTCTAGGTTGAAACCAAAAAGAATAAAAGAAAACTAAAAATGCCATAGAGGCATATGAGAGTAAAATAGTAAATAAGGGAATTTAAGAAAATTTACCCTAAGACTTGTTGTGATGGAGGGATCACCTCCATATATCATTTCAACAATTCACAACACCATTGTGAACCAAACCAAGTCAAATTAAAAATAAAATACCACATATGCATAGGAGCCTATGTGACACATAGGCATTTCACCAAACATTGACCTATGTCCCTAAACCTTGACCAAATGGTGTGAAACCCTCTCTAAACCTATTATACCACTAAATGGACCCTAACCCATGTCCAAGTGAGGCAAGAACAACCCTAGTACAAGTTATGAAATTTGGACACCTCATTCCTTATGTATTAAGGCCAAATTTGCAAATCTTTGAACAAGACCATTTGATTTAGTTTCAATGCTCTTAAAATGTTTCTAAACTCATAAGAACCACATTAGAGTCAACCAAAGTCAAATCAAATGGAGAGAAATCAAATAGGGAGAGATTTCCCAAAATTCACTCACATACACATATGCCAAAATGCAAATCCTCCACCAAGGCCAAATTTGCTTGCCCCATTGCTTCTAAAATACTTCAATATGATAAACTAACACAATTGCATCATTGGATCAAGAATTAAATCAAAGCAAAACTCAAATTCAACATACATGTGATAATGGTCATTTTGTCACTTTATAAAATGTTCCCCTCTTTACCCCTCTGGCTTTGACTTTTCCTCAACCAAACTTGGTCAACTATGACCATGTCATCCAAGACCATGTCAAGATCAACAACTTTCATGTTTACCATCTCTGCTAATGTTGACTAGGTTGACCAAAAACAGGGACAAGTGGAGACTTTGAATCTATGTGAAGATGACCCCATTTTGAAACTCTGCAAACCATCACTAAAATGACCACCACCATCATCATTAGATCACATTTATTATATCAATGAGCTCCACCAAAAATATTTCAAAAATTCAAATATTTTTCTCTTGCGGCCATTCTGTCGAACACCTGGCAGGCACAAAACAGATTTGATCAAATTTGATTTTTGTCCAACAGTTTTTAGAGTGAACCCTGGGTGAATCTTGTTGATCATTGCACCTGGAGTACCTCTCCATCATTTCCAGTACTAGCTTGTGCAAGTGGAGGCATGGAGGAACCCAAAACCCACCAATGGCAAGCTCATGCCGGCCACCATGCCCTCTCTCTCTCCGGCTCGATCCATTCCCCCTCACCATGTCTAGAAGCACGCCCTGTACCTGGTGATCATCACCCAGCATGGCCCGAGCTCGCCAAGGTCCAGCATTGGCTGAACCAGCCGCGCCCATGCGTGCCCAGTACCATGCCGTGGCATACAGGCCACGAGTGCGCCGCGGCCAGAGCATGGCGTCGCACCGTCGCCGTCGTCCTCGCCTGCAAGCCTACCCCCTACGTCCAGCATCGCCACCATCACCCCTAGCTGCTAGACACACTCGAGCACCGCCGGCCGCCCTGTCGCCGTCGCCATCATCGGAACCATGCCGCAGGTACTGCGGCACGATCATCAAGCGCAAGGCCATCCCATCGTCCCCTGGACGCGTCCGCTGCACCCAGAGCCTCGCCATGCCGTCGCCAATCGAGTGCTGTCCTCGCCTTGCCCTTTGGAGCACCGGAGAGGCCATGCCGTCGACGACCACTCACAGCACTCACGGCACCATCTCCCCTCTATAAATAGGGACCTCCCGCGGCCTTCTCCTTCACACCACCACGATCGCCTCACCTCACTGCTTCTCCTCGACCAAACCATACACTCAATCGTCGCCGGAGTCGCCGGAATTTGGAGCTTGAAGCCGCCGGAGCTCGCAGATCACCGTCGACGATCCACGCCACCCCGAGCTCCGCCACGGTACCAGGGGCCTATTCGCCCTCGCCAACCCTGCCTCGACCACCGCCCTCGACCGCCGGAACCTCCTGCGCTCTCCGACCCCCCTCGCCCGGCGCGGCTCCTCTCCCCCGTCGGCGACGACGCTCACGATCGTCCGGTGGGCCCTAATCTAACGGCCAATATTCCAGGTACCGTTTCGGCACGGATAAGTCGCGCGTGGGACCCCCTGTCGCAGCCCGCTACGTGGTCAACACTAGTTAGGCCCGACCAGTCTGTTTAATCTGTTTAGCCCGTTTATTTTCCCGCGCGGCCCACAACATTCAAATTCGATTTAATCTATTAGTTCAAATTCAATACTGGTGCCAACTTCAAATTTAAATAGTTTAAATTCTACTAAACCAAATTTAGCAAATTTTATATATTTAGAAAGCTCATGAAATTCTCTAAACAATGGCACTGGCCTCATGTCCAAATTCGAAATTAAATTTAAATGATAAAAATAACAAGGTAGGGACTTTTCTGACTTCAAATAAATATTAGAAATTATCTAGAAAGGATTTTAAGTTGATTCCAAATCTAATAAATCACATTTGACATAATCTAATTGTTTATGTAAAAATATAGCATGGTTGTTTTGCATGATCATGGATTAGAATTAAACAAGGACTATGGAACCATTTCTAGAACATTTAATACATATACCTAGAAGTATTTAAATAGTATGAGGGTTTATCTCTCATTTAAATTGTGATCTTAAGTAATTCAAATAGAGGTACTGACCCTGATCAACTAAGTCTCATGCTTGATTAATTAGAGAGGTTAATCATTTAAATGATAGTTCAACTTATATGAGGTATAGCCTCTCACATAAACCATTAGTCCAAATAATTCAATAAGAATTAATAACACATAATTAATGACCCATAGGTTTGTATTTGAAAATACTTAATCTTTCTCATAAGTAGTATTTAAATATTTCAAGCCTATTGATTAAATCATATGATAGACTTTGGTCTCATTTAAATCTTACCTCAACCAAAGTAATATGAAGTAGATCCCATTGGTCAATTAAAATTCACTTTTAATTAATTAATAATATTAAAACATTACAAGATGTTACTAAAATAGTATGAGGTGCTTACCTCATTTAAATCATCTTTCTCAAATAATATGAAGTAATGTTTTGACCTTTAATTTCCTAGGCTCATGCTTGCTCATTTATAAATCTTAAATCTAAATAATATTTAATTAATTAAATCACATGGGATGATGAATCTCATTTACTCACTTTCTCAAATACTAGGTGTGAAGTGTTGACCTTGGTCAACAAGGGATCATCCCTGGTTATTTTAGGAATATTAAATCACCTCAATAATAGTCCTTTAAATTAGTTACAAATATGTGTTAAATCATATGAGAGATACTCCTCTCATTTAAATCTTGTTCTCAAGTAATCCAATATGAGGTAGTAATCATAGTCTAGGTAACCTCATATTAAATTATTTGGTGGCATTAAATCACTACCAGGTTATTATTAAAATTGCATGAGGTATGGAACCTCATTTAAATCATTTTCTCAAATGATAAGTATGAAGAGGTTGACTTTAGTCAACCTAGGTCATATATTATTCATAAGAGAAATTAAATCTTAAGAAAGATTATTGAGGAAATTATTTTCTCACAAACTAAAGAGAAACCCTAACTCCATTTTCAATAAGAGGAAATTATTTTCCTATTATTAAATAAGGAAACCCTAGCATAATCTTGTAGTAAATGTTAAGTAGTGATGCTAGATCATTGTGTGAGCCACTAAGGCTAATTAAGAGTGCTTAAGTATTGTTTGGTGATTGTATCCTCGTATTCGTTTATAGACGCTAGTACCGGAGAAGAGGAGGAGGTATTCTACCAAGAGGAAGAAGAAGAATACTTTGATCACTTCACCAATCAAGGCAAGCTGATATTAACATTACCCCTACAAGCAAGATAATACTCTTGCAAGCTAACCCTTGCTGAAACTAAGTGCAAAGCTCTACTAGAGCAAGGCATCATTACATTTTACTTTATGAACCTATCCCAAAGCTTTTACTTTATAAGCTTTACTTGAGTTTATTTATCAAAGTTACTTTTTGGTTTATGATTCACTTGGTCTAGAGTAGAACAATACTTGATTTAGGTTGGCACCCCTCCAAGCTAGATAGCACCCCTCATATAGTTGCTATCGCTAATCAATTAAAATTTGGACTACTCTAGATGGGAACATGTGACGTGAAATGAAGTTGAAACCTTGGAATGATGGTTCATTCCATTGAATGACTTTGAAGGTAAATATTACCAAGAGAAGATAGTGATTTTTGATATAACACTGATGGTTGGGTTCGGATGCGACACCATTCCAATTTTGAAAGTACCCCCACAATACCCAACATGGGTAAGGGCTTAACTAGATATTTATGTGCTTTAGTATGGGTTCCCTCTAAACAAGCGTCATCGGGGTTAAGCTGAAGGCTGCCTCTACCGAAGTGATGTGACATGACGTGAATGAGGTGAATTGTCCGGCCCAAGCCCTGCAATTCCCGGGTTAACGTTGGTTCTCACTGGAGGCCAAGCTCATGGGGAGAGGTGCCTGTACTAGAGTATATAAGTGAAAGGTTATGGTTGGTAGTCCGCATACGGAGTATGATAAATCAGGGCCAGCTAACCCTGACGGATTATTGCAAATATTGTGGCACAAGTGTACGACCTCTGAGTGTAGAACTATTCGAATAGCCGTGTCCACGGTTACGGACGATTGGAAAGGCCATATTGTTCCGTCATCAGACCCTTTTCAAAAATGTGACATATGACTGGTGACTTGAAGGTGAAGTGACTTTGAGTTGGACCACAACAGAGTTGTGGGAATGACACTAATGTTCCCACTTGAGTGAGTCTATTCGATTCAAGCATCTTTACTAAATGTTTATGAAATAAACTTGGCTTTATGCAAATAAACCTAGAGCTTAGTATCCCCTTACCACAATTAATAATGCTTACACTAGTATTAGTTTGCGAGTACTTTAAAAGTACTCATGGCTTTGTCTGGCTATTCAAATGGCGGACTATGAGGTGAACAGTGGAGGATGGACAGCAGAACGTCTATGACAACTAGGACCGCTCCTGACGTCAACGATTGCTGTGGAACAGATGGACCCACGGCGTTGGCCGCTATGTGTTTTGTAATAGGATCTCTAGATCCACTATGTTGTATTAAGACTGGATCATGTGATCCTTGGTTGTAAGACAATTATGTGTTGTAATAAATGATGTGTTGTGATATCAAGCTATTATGTCTCGCAAAAACAATATTCCGGGATTGGGAATGGCATAATAGGCATCGGACTTAAAAATCCGGGTGTTGACAAGTTGGTATCCGAGCCATTGTTTGACCTTAGGAGACCCTAGTTAGAATGGACGTTCGGAAAATTTTAGTTTCTAAAAAACAAATGAAGTGAGTATTTGTGAAAAACTTATTCATTTTCTTCTCTACCAGCTCTTCTTAAAAATAATAATCCATGCACCTCCTTATAAATCCATTTAAAATTTTGCCACACTTGTTCACATCTCTAACTTACTCATCCATTGCACTTTCAGATGGAGCCTACGTCCAGACGGAGACCTACGATGGAAAACGGAGGAAGTCGGTGTTTGAGCGCGACTTGTACCTAGTGTCCGAGAAGCTCGAACGCCCACCTCCCCGGTTCCACGGAGTCCGGATCCACAACACCCAGCTGAGAGCAGGTGGATGATCACCGCTGACTTGAAGGGAAGCTCGGAACCTCCCATCTCGGAGAGGATCCTTTTCTCCTTCAAGGCATACAGTTGGGTGGACGGTCTTGCTCACGCCCTTCAGAGAGACTTGCTCGGGTGTGTGGACAGAACATCGCCGCACTCCGGGGAAGCCGCTTCGCCCACTTCGCGAGGCACGACACCATGGGGGAACCCTCTCTTCGCACCCGGTGCTCAAGATCCATGTGCAGCATTTGGACTTTATGCTTCATGAGACCCGGAAGGATCTGGAGCTGACACGTGTCCACTCGCACCGTGCCAGATGGCTTTGGCTCGTCATGCTGACGCCATCAGGCTACTCGCCAAGGACCGCAGGTCACTCCCTCAGCGCGCCAAGAATGTCGCTACTATCACCCGTCTTCGCAAGAAGATTCGCACCTTGGAGGTGACTGTCCGGACACAGCAGGACCAAATCCAGGAGATGGAGGAAGATGGAGAAGACATTGGGAGGCGATGACTTCTGAGTGACGACAACGACTTTGAGGATGACGAGTTCACTGATGAGGAGGACTACGAGTTCACGGAGGCTGCAGAAGATGGGATCATTCCCATCGATGTGGATGAAGACAGAATAGTTTCACTAGCTTCACTTACGTAGGTGTGAGTTGTATTCCGCACCATGTATCGTAGATTATGGAAGAAGGGTTCTTAAAACCCTTAGTGCTTTAGCTTGTAATGTGTGAGGTTTGTTGTGAATAAATAAAATATGTGTTATGATCATCCTGAAAATATCTTAAGTTTAATTTTAAACTTATTCAAAATAAGCCATAGAAAATTTCCCTCTTACCTCATGATCTATCTACCTGTTCAGATGGCACCCCCAAACCGCAACGCAAATCAGGATGCCATGATGCAACTACTGCAAACAATGATGGCGGGAAGCCGAAAGAGCTGATCGCCAAGCAAACCTCGCTGCACTACAACAGATCGCTCGAACAATCAAGGCCATGGAAACCACGATCACCATGGTCAAAGCTGAAGAATTTCGAACACTAACCACTGTTCAGCAAAACCGAAGAACCCCTCGATGCGATGACTGGATCCAGACGATAGAGAACAACCTTGAAGTTGCGGGAGTTGAAGCCGAGAAAAATATTGTTCGCCACCCACTACACCGTCGGGACCTGCAAGAGCTGGTGGACTAGTGCCCGTGCAATGAATGCGGGACAAATGATGACATGGGAAGACTTCAAGCTAAAGTTCAGCAAGTACCATGTACCCCAAGGATTAATCAAGAAAATGAGAGACGAGTTCCGTGAACTCAAGCAAGGAAGAATGTCCGTGGTGGAATACCGCGACAGGTTTCTCACTCTTCAAGGTACGCCGGATGAGACCGAACCAATGAGAAAAGAAAGGAAAGATTTCTGAACACTGCATGATGAGATGCAAACTGTGTTAGTGAATATTTCGTTCGCTGACCTCGAAGCCCTCGTAGACTCAGCCACAGATGGAAGGAAAGCTGCATCAGGCCAATGAGAACAAGCGCAATGATGAACCAGAGTGGACCCCACCATACCCGAAGCACCGCACTCCTCTGGAGGATTCACCGAAACAACAGGCCACCTGCTCAGCTTATCGCCCCAACTCTGCAACAACAACGGAGGACCCCGAAGCCCGGAGGAAACAACAATCACAACCGCAACCCCAACAACCACTACAACAATGGGAACAACCCCAACACCAACACCCGAGGCGGAAGTAATGCCATTCCCGTCGCCCCGAAGGACAAGTCCACTTTGAACGTTATGAATGTGGAGTTGTGGGCCACTTTTCCAAAGAATGCCCCAAGAAGCTTGCCAAGATCGCTGCCAACACCACCTGCCCACAACAGCGTCGCTTAGCAGGTAGAAGGAACCAGAACAACAACAACGGCCGTCTCTACCACATGACCGCCTCAGGAAGCACCCAGACCCGACAAGTATGCCTTCCTGTTAATCAAAATGCTCAATCTCTCTTAGGAACCTAACTCCACTTAAAATCTCGGGACGAGATTTGTTTAAGGGGAAGGGTTTGTAACATCCCAGAAATTCAACACAAAATAAACAAATTTCCCTAGTTCCAAATTTTGGAACCAACAAAACTTTTATTAAATTAAGATTGATACATAATAATCTTGCATAATTCTTGTGCTATTGCCATGATTGCTTGTATGAGTATTTGAAATAATCTTAAACCCTAAAGACTCAACCCTCTTCTCATCATTCTAGTGAAAATCAAATAAAAGGAAATTGAATAAGAAAAAGGCATATGTGCCTATGGCTACAATTATAAATATTTATCCTAGACCTTTTCACTTTACTTAAAGGATGGGAAAAGCTTTATAAACCTTATATAGTACTTCTTAAATCATCTCTAGGTTGAAACCAAAAAGAATAAAAGAAAACTAAAAATGCCATAGAGGCATATGAGAGTAAAATAGTAAATAAGGGAATTTAAGAAAATTTACCCTAAGACTTGTTGTGATGGAGGGATCACCTCCATATATCATTTCAACAATTCACAACACCATTGTGAACCAAACCAAGTCAAATTAAAAATAAAATACCACATATGCATAGGAGCCTATGTGACACATAGGCATTTCACCAAACATTGACCTATGTCCCTAAACCTTGACCAAATGGTGTGAAACCCTCTCTAAACCTATTATACCACTAAATGGACCCTAACCCATGTCCAAGTGAGGCAAGAACAACCCTAGTACAAGTTATGAAATTTGGACACCTCATTCCTTATGTATTAAGGCCAAATTTGCAAATCTTTGAACAAGACCATTTGATTTAGTTTCAATGCTCTTAAAATGTTTCTAAACTCATAAGAACCACATTAGAGTCAACCAAAGTCAAATCAAATGGAGAGAAATCAAATAGGGAGAGATTTCCCAAAATTCACTCACATACACATATGCCAAAATGCAAATCCTCCACCAAGGCCAAATTTGCTTGCCCCATTGCTTCTAAAATACTTCAATATGATAAACTAACACAATTGCATCATTGGATCAAGAATTAAATCAAAGCAAAACTCAAATTCAACATACATGTGATAATGGTCATTTTGTCACTTTATAAAATGTTCCCCTCTTTACCCCTCTGGCTTTGACTTTTCCTCAACCAAACTTGGTCAACTATGACCATGTCATCCAAGACCATGTCAAGGTCAACAACTTTCATGTTTACCATCTCTGCTAATGTTGACTAGGTTGACCAGAAAGACAGGGACAAGTGGAGACTTTGAATCTATGTGAAGATGACCCCATTTTTGAAACTCTGCAAACCATCACTAAAATGACCACCACCATCATCATTAGATCACATTTATTATATCAATGAGCTCCACCAAAAATATTTCAAAAATTCCAATATTTTTCTCTTGCGGCCATTCTGTCGAACACCTGGCAGGCACAAAACAGATTTGATCAAATTTGATTTTTGTCCAACAGTTTTTAGAGTGAACCCTGGGTGAATCTTGTTGATCATTGCACCTGGAGTACCTCTCCATCATTTCCAGTACTAGCTTGTGCAAGTGGAGGCATGGAGGAACCCAAACCCACCAATGGCAAGCTCATGCCGGCCACCATGCCCCTCTCTCTCTCGGCTCGATCCATTTTCACCATGTCTAGAAGCACGCCCTGTGCGCGGTGATCATCACCCAGCATGGCCGAGCTCGCCAGGTCCAGCATTGGCTGAACCAGCCGCGCCCATGCGTGCCCAGTACCATGCCGTGGCATGCTGTGAGGAGTGGCCGCGCCAGAGCATGGCGTCGCACCGTCGCCGTCGTCCTCGCCCAAGCCTACCCTCGTCGGCATCGCCACCATCACCCTAGCGCTAGACACACTCGAGCACACGGCGCCCGCCGTCGCCATCATCGGAACCATGCCGCAGTGCTCGGACGATCATCAGCGCCGAGCCATCCCATCGTCCCCTGGACGCGTCCGCTGCACCCAGAGCCTCGCCATGCCGTCGCCAATCGAGTGCTGTCCTCGCCTTGCCCTTTGGAGCGGGAGAGGCCATGCCGTCGACGACCACTCACAGCACTCACGGCACCATCTCCCTCTATAAATAGGGACCTCCCGCGGCCTTCTCCTTCACACCACCACGATCGCCTCACCTCACTGCTTCTCCTCGACCAAACCATACACTCAATCGTCGCCGGAGTCGCCGGAATTTGGAGCTTGAAGCCGCCGGAGCTCGCAGATCACCATCGACGATCCACGCCACCCCGAGCTCTGCCACGGTACCAGGGGCCTATTCGCCCTCGCCAACCCCGCCTCGACCACCGCCCTCGACCGCCGGCGACCTCCTGCGCTCTCCGACCCCCTACCCTCGCCGGCCAGTCCTCTCGACGACGACGCTCCACGATCGTCCGATCGAGCCCTAATCTAACGGCCAATATTCCAGGTACCGTTTCGGCACGGATAAGTCGCTGACGCGTGGGACCCCCTGTCAGGCAGCCCGCTACGTGGTCAGCACTAGTTGGGCCGGCCCAGTCTGTTTAATCTGTTTAGCCCGTTTATTTTCCCGCGCGGCCCACAACATTCAAATTCGATTTAATCTATTAGTTCAAATTCAATACTGGTGCCAACTTCAAATTTAAATAGTTTAAATTATACTAAACCAAATTTAGCAAATTTTATATATTTAGAAAGCTCATGAAATTCTCTAAACAATGGCACTGGCCTCATGTCCAAATTCGAAATTAAATTTAAATGATAAAAATAACAAGGTAGGGACTTTTCTGACTTCAAATAAATATTAGAAATTATCTAGAAAGGATTTTAAGTTGATTCCAACTCTAATAAATCACATTTGACATAATCTAATTGTTTATGTAAAAATATAGCATGGTTGTTTTGCATGATCATGGATTAGAATTAAACAAGGACTATGGAACCATTTCTAGAACATTTAATACATATACCTAGAAGTATTTAAATAGTATGAGGGTTTATCTCTCATTTAAATTGTGATCTTAAGTAATTCAAATAGAGGTACTGACCCTGATCAACTAAGTCTCATGCTTGATTAATTAGAGAGGTTAATCATTTAAATGATAGTTCAACTTATATGAGGTATAGCCTCTCACATAAACCATTAGTCCAAATAATTCAATAAGAATTAATAACACATAATTAATGACCCATAGGTTTGTATTTGAAAATACTTAATCTTTCTCATAAGTAGTATTTAAATATTTCAAGCCTATTGATTAAATCATATGATAGACTTTGGTCTCATTTAAATCTTACCTCAACCAAAGTAATATGAAGTAGATCCCATGGTCAATTAAAATTCACTTTTAATTAATTAATAATATTAAAACATTACAAGATGTTACTAAAATAGTATGAGGTGCTTACCTCATTTAAATCATCTTTCTCAAATAATATGAAGTAATGTTTTGACCTTTAATTTCCTAGGCTCATGCTTGCTCATTTATAAATCTTAAATCTAAATAATATTTAATTAATTAAATCACATGGGATGATGAATCTCATTTACTCACTTTCTCAAATACTAGGTGTGAAGTGTTGACCTTGGTCAACAAGGGATCATCCCTGGTTATTTTAGGAATATTAAATCACCTCAATAATAGTCCTTTAAATTAGTTACAAATATGTGTTAAATCATATGAGAGATACTCCTCTCATTTAAATCTTGTTCTCAAGTAATCCAATATGAGGTAGTAATGATAGTCTAGGTAATCTCATATTAAATTATTTGATGGCATTAAATCACTACCAGGTTATTATTAAAATTGCATGAGGTATGGAACCTCATTTAAATCATTTTCTCAAATGATAAGTATGAAGAGGTTGACTTTAGTCAACCTAGGTCATATATTATTCATAAGAGAAATTAAATCTTAAGAAGATTCAATGAGAGGAAATTATTTTCTCACAAACTAAAGAGAAACCCTAACTCCATTTTCAATAAGAGGAAATTATTTTCCTATTATTAAATAAGGAAACCCTAGCATAATCTTGTAGTAAATGTTAAGTAGTGATGCTAGATCATTGTGTGAGCCACTAAGGCTAATTAAGAGTGCTTAAGTATTGTTTGGTGATTGTATCCTCGTATTCGTTTATAGACGCTAGTACCGGAGACTGTCAAGAGGAGGAGGTATTCTACCAAGAGGAAGAAGAAGAATACTTTGATCACTTCACCAATCAAGGCAAGCTGATATTAACATTACCCCTACAAGCAAGATAATACTCTTGCAAGCTAACCCACAAACTAAGTGCAAAGCTCTACTAGAGCAATGCATCATTACATTTTACTTTATGAACCTATCCCAAAGTTTTTACTTTATAAGCTTTACTTGATTTTATTTATCAAAGTTACTTTTTGGTTTATGATTCACTTGGTCTAGAGTAGAACAATACTTGATTTAGGTTGGCACCCCTCAAGCTAGATAGCACCCCTCATATAGTTGCTATCGCTAATCAATTAAAATTTGGACTACTCTAGATGGGAACATGTGACGTGAAATGAAGTTGAAACCTTGGAATGATGGTTCATTCCATTGAATGACTTTGAAGGTAAATATTACCAAGAGAAGATAGTGATTTTTGATATAACACTGATGGTTGGGTTCGGATACGACACCATTCCAATTTTGAAAGTACCGCCACAATACCCAACATGGGTAAGGGCTTAACTAGATATTTATGTGCTTTAGTATGGGTTCCCTCTAAACAAGCGTCATCGGGGTTAAGCTGAAGGCTGCCTCTACCGAAGTGATGTGACATGACGTGAATGAGGTGAATTGTCCGGCCCAAGCCCTGTGCAGTTCCCGGGTTAACAGTTGGTTCACCGAGGCCAAGCTCATGGGGAGAGGTGCTGTACTAGAGTATATAAGTGAAAGGTTATGGTTGGTAGTCCGCATACGGAGTATGATAAATCGGGCCAGCTACCCCGACGGATTATTGCAAATATTGTGGCACAAGTGTACGACCTCTGCAGAGTGTAGAACTATTCGAATAGCCGTGTCCACGGTTACGGACGATTGGAAAGGCCATACTGTTCCGTCATCAGACCTTTTCAAAAATGTGACATATGACTGGTAACTTGAAGTTGACCGGTGAAGGGTGACTTTGAGTTGGACCACAACAGAGTTGTGGGAATGACACTAATGTTCCCACTTGAGTGAGTCTATTCGATTCAAGCATCTTTACTAAATGTTTATGAAATAAACTTGGCTTTATGCAAATAAACCTAGAGCTTAGTATCCCCTTACCACAATTAATAATGCTTACACTAGTATTAGTTTGCGAGTACTTTAAAAGTACTCATGGCTTTGTCCCTGGCTATTCAAATGGCCGGACTATGAAGGTGAACAGCTGTCCCAGGAGGATGGACAAGGAATCTATGACAACTAGGACCGCTCCGACGTCAACAGTTGCCTGTGGAACAGATGGACCACGACCGTTACTTCGCTTCCGCTATGTGTTTTGTAATAGGATCTCTAGATCCACTATGTGGTATTAAGACTGGATCATGTGATCCTTGGTTGTAAGACAATTATGTGTTGTAATAAATGATGTGTTGTGATATCAAGCTATTATGTCTCGCAAAAACAATATTCTGGATTGCGAGGAATGGCATAATAGGCATCCGGACTTAAAAATTGGTGTTGAATATTGCGGAAAATCCACAACTTCAAACTCCAAATTTTCTATCTGTAGTTTCTCGGGTCCCAAAGTAACGTCGAGATTAATCTTTCCCAATGGATAACTCGGCTTCTCTGGCGTGATTCCATGGAAACGTGTGTCAGTTGGTTTTAGATTTTCCAAGGATATGTTCATCTTCCTTAATGTATCTGCATACATAAGGTTTAAACTGCTGCCTCCATCTATGAATACTCGAGATACGTCGAAACCTGCTATCACCGCTGGGAAGATAAGTGCTGACTGCCCTGGTCGAGGAACTTGCTGCGGATGATCCGCAATTGTGAAGCCGATGTCCTGTCCCGACCAATTCAAATACTCAACCGTTGGTGGAGGCATCTTCTCTGCCATGAATACTTGCCGCGAAATTACTTTCTGCGCCCTATTAGATGGCCTAGCTTTCTGAATCATCGAGACCGCGCCATTAGAGTTGGGATCAACATACGGAGGTGGGTGTGGTGCTGCCGCTATTCTGAGCTGGTGTCGATTTTCGTCGTAATTGCGGGAGGAGGTGGGAGGTGGATCTCACTCCTTGGCCCCTGGGGGTTTCTATTTGCTACTTGGACATTGGCATGCCCTGCAAATCTCAACATTGCTTGAAAATTTCGACAGTCCTGCAGATGTCCTGACTGTCTCTTCCCATTGTTATCAAGATAAAAATGCATCTGACACGGTCCATTCATCATATCCTCGGGGACACATATGGTCTCTGGAACCTTGGTCCACTATTTTGTCGATTATTCCAGGGATCACCTCTGTTGTCACCTTGCTGCTCGCTACTTCGTTGGTAATCATCTCGACTGTTGCCTCCAGTGTTTCCTAGAAACCCAGCTGATATTTGGCCAGGGGCATCATAATTTGTGGTATCGAGAAAATGTCGTCTATTTTGGAAATTTATTGCGGTCTCCTCTGGTGATCTATGTCGCTTGTTGTGTATAGCATCTTCTCCGTCTGCCCATCTGTTTGCTATTTCCATCAATGCTGAAATCGTCTTTGGGTTAGTTCTCCCCAAGTCTTCAACGACGAAATCTCCTCGTCGGATTCCTGCCACGAACGCGTCTATTGCCCTCTCGTCAGATATGTCCTCTACCGAGTTTTTGATGATGTTCCACCTCTGTATGTATTTCCTCATTGACTCATCATGTTTCTGTCTACATGACCGCAACTCTTCTAATGATGCGGGTTTTTTGCAAGTAGATCGAAAATTCTTTACGAAGATTTCCTCAAAACTGTCCCAACTGTCGATGGAACCTGGGGGAAGTTTCTTTATCCAGGATCGTGCGGCTCCGCTCAAATGTACTTGGATACTTTGCATGGCCGTTGCCCTGGTTCCACCTATCAACTTTACCATCTCGAGGTAATCAACGAGCCAATCTTCAGGATCATGTAGGCCATCGAATTTTTTGAAATTTTCGGTTAACTTAAACCCCGACGGGACACGAGTTTTTCGAACTCGTCTCGTGAAACACGGAAGTCCACACATGTCCTCTTCAGCAACTTCTGGTGAATGTCGATGTTCCCTTCTTTCCTGTCGCGCTCTATCAACCCTTGCCTGAGCCGCTGAATCTCTTGCTCCACTTGCTCTTGGTGGATCCTGCACTGCTGTGGTGGGTCGCGGACTATTTTGCCTTGCAGTTCCTTCGGGAGGCGTAGTTGCAAACGCTGTTCCCATGGCTCCAACTCCCGCCATTGCCATGTTATACAACGCTTCTCTCGGATCCCCAGGAGGTGGTCTGGATGCGAGGATGAAAGCTTGAGTTGCCATATACCCAGCTTCCGGTGTTTTAGGGATAATATTTCCCCTTGTGTCGATCGACATGAAAGACATGTCGAGGTTTTGAACTAAATTCTCCCTCTCTGCTTCAGGTATATTTTGCAGCCGAGATCTTGCTCTCCTTCGAGCTTCTCTGTGACTATCTCCCGAATTTCCTGATTGTCGACTTAGATCCGCCCTTCGCCTGCTTGACGCGGAAGCTGCCTCCTTTCATCTATTTAATTGGTTGTCTTTTTCTAACTCTCTTGCAAGCGAGTCTATATTGATAAGCTTGCAATTCTTCGATGTCGCAGGTTGTAGTCATTGGTTCAGTACCATCCATGGCTCTTGCGGCTCTATCACATGCTTGCGGGAGTTGAACTCTTAGACGTGGTGTAGGCCCGACATATTTAGTGCCTAAACCTCACCTAAGATCAGCGGGATCGACATACGGGTTTCCCGCGGTGTCGAAAGCCTCTGACGTCTCCGGCTCTGCTCGGTTTGCTTCCTCAATTGCGTAGATCTGATGATATTTTGAATTTTGATTTTTGTTAGGATTGGTGACACCATCGTTTAGATTGGCGAAGACCTTTCCAATAACAACAGATCTGTCGACAAGATTGAAGCTGTCGACGCTGTATGAATCGCTGCTTATATCAGAGTCCGCAGACGACTCGAAGGACATGTCGCCGAAGATCTTGGCGAGTTTTTCGCTTGCCCTGGTGTTGATGAAGCGTGGCGACGAAATCTCTTCATCGCTTGATGAGAAATTGGAGTCGGTCGTCGATGATCCCGATGAGATCGGAGCCTCGAGACGATACGATCCTTCTTTTCCGACGCAGAATCGAAATTTTCCGAACGTCACCTCCCTAGGCTCCTCCAGATACGCACATGCATCCAAACGGGAGGGCGGGTGAGGTACAAAATCGACTAGACCAGTTTCGATCTGTTTACCTCGATCCATCGTGTTGCTTGCTACTGACGAAGTCGACGATCTTGAACGTGCCATCGAGATCAGCTCCTTGTCGCCTCTAAATCCCACAGACGGCGCCAATTGACAAGGTATTAACTTGTCAATGCCTACAGATTGTAGACTAGGGTTTCGTTAGATGTAGAGGGCAAGTAGATCTCGAGGGTTTCAGCCGAAAAGTACTCGACGAATATGAGAACTAGGGTTGTGTTGACAGTAGATTCGATCCTCTCTTTATCCCTCGACTCCCCCTTATATAGGAGGTGGAGCCGAGGGTTTCGTAATGTACAAGTTATAGAGTCCGGGAGGGTTTCGTACCTGTCCCGCAAGATTACAAGTTATACTTCCTAATACAACTCTAGCTTTCCTTACTAGCATCTTGGGCTTCCGAATCTTCTTATTCTTCGAGTCTTGGGCCTTCAGTAAACCCTGGGTACCATCTTCGGCAGGCCCATTAGGGATGCCTATGTCAATGATGCTATCACACCATGCTTTCTTGAAGATGTACATGGAGGCCACATGGAGCCTACCACTTCCACAACACCTACCTCAAATGAGTCGGACTACAAAGGTAACAACAAAGGTGTTGATGACGCCATGATCCCACTAGTGGACATGATGATTTGTGAGTGCATGCATGCATGATGATGATGATGATACAATTGCTATGTCATATGCTTCGTTCATTCCCCCATGTGATGCTTTGTTTGATAACATTGTTGATCATGTGGAATTATTTGCTTGTGACAATATGATCATGCCATGCTATGCGAGTTTAACTTTCTCTCCAATTGCTTGCAACTTGTTGAACAATTTCTCTTTCCCATGTGTTGCTTGCAATGATGATGTTAATGCTTGTGTTGTGACACCCTTGATGAACAATTGCTCTTTCCCTAGGTTTGTCGACAACAATGATACAATCTTGAACATGTTTTGTGCAAAATGCTTGCAATACTCCCCCATTAGTGCAACCAAAATGTTGAATACTTGCTCTTTCCAATGCTTGGTTTGCCATAATGTTAATATGCTTGTAAATGAGATTGCCCCCATAGCTCTCTCAAACTTTGGAGACTTTGCCTATGTCCATGATGAGCATGTTCATGTGTTTACCCCGCATATTCACCATATCTATTATGATGCTTTGCTTAATGCTAATGGTGATGTGCAAAAGAAATGGACCATCATGATGGATGATGTGTTCATATACCATGCACACACGTTCTTTGCTTTGCCGATTGTGTGTGTAGGTACAAGAATGCCAATGTCAACCTAGATTGAGCACGAGTTGACCAAACGAGCTCTTGAGAGCATAATTCAAGTAATTACAAGATCGAACCCGGCTCTAATACCTTTTCCATGCTTTGCATTGAACATGCCGAACAATTTCTCTTTCTTATGGTTCTTTTGCAAGCATGATGATGTGATTCTTACCGTTGGTGTTGCCTCAAACAAGTTGACCAATTTCTCTTTCATTTGGTTTGTTGGCACACACGGTTGTACAAATGTCTTCTAGCTTGATGAACTTTTTGGATGATATGTTTTGTGTTGCAACAAACATGAGGACCAATTTCTCTTTCCAATGGTTTGTGTGCACACATGTTGTTGATACTTTGGACACTTCCACTTATGTGTTTTAGCCAAATTCTCCTCTTATTGCTTCAAGGATGTTGAACAATTTCTCTTTCCGATGCCTTGAGTGCAATAATGCACTTGAGTTTCTACATGATATGGACATCATGGTCGTCTCACAATTTGGAGTTTTTGTGTTTCCACATGTGGAAGATGTTCATACGGAGTTCTTACACATTGACCATGCACATGCATTATTCTTGATAAATTTGTGTTGTGCTAACGGTGTTGTGAACATGAATGGACATGTCGTTGATGATATGCTCCTCTATCACGCACACATATACTTTGCTTGGTCTTTGTTGTGTGAAGGTACACGTGACATATGGATGAGCGTCAACGAATGGGTTCAACCCCATACATCTACTACACAAGATCTCTCAATGAGAGCACACCGACATCTTGCTAAGGTGACCTCCTTCTACTTGCCCTATCTTGCTAAACCCGTGGAACATTGGCTATGCTTTGAGTGTTGCTTGAATTTTCTTGTGCTATTGATAGGGCTCTTGACAAGTGAAGCGACATTCAAGCGTTGGTGTCATCTACCTCCTCTACACGTTCATGAAGATTTATCGTCGAGGACGACTCTTTTTCAAGTGGGGGAGATGATGCAGCCCGACCTTCGGTCTTCACCGCATCATATGCTTCATCGCCAAGACGACACGCAAAGGTGAATCTTCTCCTTTACGCGTGTCTACAATCGCCTATGTGGAACGATATACTACTTCATACTCCGTCATATCTTGATGATAGGAACTCGACGACAAGTACGGAGGGAAGAGAGGATGCCATGGAGACACGAGGACGCAAGGCCGATGTCACGGAAGCTTGGAAGAGAAGGAGAAAGAGGAGCTGGATGCTCCAGGCCGGAACTTCCGCCCACCACCGCCGGAACTTCCGCCCAGATTCCATCCAAGACTGAAGATGCTCGCACTGAAGAGCGCGACCGGAACTTCCGCCCCTCATGGCCGGAACTTCCGCCCTCAGCGACCGGAACTTCCGCCCTGTCGAATCTCAGCCAGATCTCAGCCCCCTTTGGCTTGTAACTTACCCCTTCGGCCCCTACCTATAAATAGGAACCTACCCCCACCTTCATGAGGAGAGATGATGTTTAGATGAATTGGCTTATGCCTCTATTATCCCTTTGTGGATTTGGGAAACCCCCACCTTAGATGATCCATCTATTGTATCCCTCCTTATCCGGATCTTTTCCATTCTAGTAATTCTATCAATTGAGAATCTCTTGCTTTGCAACTCTATTCTTAGTTGGTCTTTTACTCTTTGGACTTCTATTTGGATTTGTCGATCTTTTGCAAGAGATTCTACCTTTGGTCTTTCTCTCGCAATTCTATCGGTTGGTGGTTCGGGCCAACGAGGATAACCGATTTGTGTGTGTGCGTGTGTTTGTATCGAGTTCTTCGCGTTCATCCACTTCCCCGCGAATCCCCCTCCGCAATCACACTCACCCGGGTCAATCCGTGAAGATTGGGCACACCCTAGGGCTTAGCCCGCATCAGAAAACTTTTTTTGTGTTTTTTATATAATAAAGCAAACAAAACAAAATAAAGTAAACTAAGCAAACTATAACAAAGTAAAGAGATTGGAGATGAGAGACCCCCTTGCAGAAATCCTCTTTCTTCCCAGCAACGGTGACAGAAAAAGAGCTTGATGGTGCTTATCGTTACGCCGACTTCACACTGTTGGGGAACCCCAAGAGAAGGTATGATGAGCACAGTAGCAAGTTTTACCTCAGTAAGAAACCAAGGTTTAATCGACCAGTAAGAGAAAGGCGTGACTTCTGAAGGTGTTGCTAGCTGACTAGGGCAAGGCGCACTACCGGCATCAGCAACAACGTGGAACCTGCACACAACACAACCAAAGTACTTTGCCCCAACTTGCAGTGAGGTTGTCAATCTCACCGGTTTGCTGAATATAAAGGATTAGACGTATCGAGTGGAAGGATATGTTTGCAGAAAGTAAACAGAACATGATTGCAGTAGATGAATTTATCAGTGTAAAGGAAAGGACCAGGGTCCACAGTTCACTAGAGGTGTCTCTCCATAAAGATAAATAGCATGTTGGGTGAAAAAATTACAGCTGGGCAATTGATAGAATATCGACCATACATGACAAGATGATTACTATGAGATTTGATTGAGCATTACAACATAATACATAGACAATAATCCAACTGCGTCTATGACTAATAATCCACCTTCAGGTTATCGTCCGAACCCCTTTCAGTATTAAGTTGCAAGCAACAGACTATCGCATTAAGCAATGTGTGTAAAGTAAACAATAGAATTACCCTCGGATAAAACATCATTGTTTTCTTCCTAGTAGCAACAACACATCTACAATCTTAGAAGTTATTGTCACTCTCCCAGAAAACTAGAAGCATGAACCTACTATCGAGCATAAATACTCCTCTTGGAGTCACAAGTATCCACCTGGCCAGAGTTTCTACTGGCAACGAAGAGCATGCAAGATCACAAATAACATATGACATGAATATATAATCGACCTCAACATAGTATACAATATTCATCGGATCCGAGCAAACACAACATATATGATTACATAAAGATGATCTTGATCATGTAGGGCAGCTCACAAGATCTATACATGAAGCACAGTGGAGAAGACAACCATCTAGATACTGCTATGGACCCATAGTCCAGGGGAGAACTACTCACGCATCACTTCGGAGGTGGGAATGGTGATGTAGATGCCTCCGGTGATGATTTTCCCCTCCGACAGAGTGCCGAGAAGAGCTTCAGAATCCCCCGAGATGGGTTATGCGATGGCGGCCACGACGGAACTTTTCGTGAATGGAGGCTCGGGTATCCAGGGTTTTCCTGAGAAGATGTAAAAATAGGCGGAGGATTTAGGTCGGTGGGGTTCGTGGGGGGCCCACAACACCCCTTGGCGCGGGCCCAGGCTTGGCCGCGCCAAGGGTGGGTCCGGCCGCCCTGTGGCGCCTCTTCGACCCCCATCTGGACTTCGTCTTCGTTTCGGTAAAATATTGCTTTGGATTTTGTTTCGTACAATTCCGAGAATATTTCCTGTACAACTTTTCTGAAATACAAAAACAACAGAAAACAAGGAACTGGCACTATGGCATCTTGTTAATAGGTTAGTGTCGGAAATCATGTAAAAGTGCAACGAAGTGTAAGCAAATCATATATGAATTGGTGTAAAACAGGCATGGAGCATCAAAAATTATAGATACGTTTGAGACGTATCACGCACCTGTGGTGCGTCCTCTTCATCTTCCAGGGGTCCTCCTCCTTGCCCAGGAGGCCCCAAGCTATAGCAAAGGACGCCGCCTCGGCCACGAGGCCCTCCGCATCTGCATCGTCGGGGTAGGCCTTTCGCGTTCCGCTGACACCTCCATGTGTGCCGCATTGTCCGCGGCGTCGAACGCCGCTGCCTCTGTCACGGTGGTGTGGCGACGCTCTTGCATGACAATGGTGGCAACGTCACGCGCCACCATCTCCAAGAGTGCCATAGCCGCCTCGTGGTGTACGCTATGCATGGCCACAGCGGCGGCCTCCTTGGCCACCACCTCCTTCGCCTCCGCAAGGGCCGGTTGAGCCTGTTGCGCCACCACCTCGACCACCTCCGCCAGCGCCTTCTGGGCCACGTCACCTTCGTACTCAAAGGAGGCCACCTCACCCTCGGCCTGCTGGCGAGCCATCTCCTTGGCAATGATCTCGACCTCCTCGTCGGACGTCCACGGGAAGCGGGCTAGGCACATCGCCCTGATGTGGTTCTCTTTGCGATATTCCGGCGAGGCATCAATGGATTTTTGGTGTTTTGGTGTCAATGGGGGATGGTGCTCGTCACCGCGCGGTGGGAGGTTTTATAGCCCTCGTATTGGGCGGGAGATGGCCGTCGGGCGCACGCGAGCCAGTGACAGCCATTAGCGTCCCATTGTCATCAGAGGTAGAGTGTCATCCTTGACATCGGGTGGTGAGGGAAATATGAGTTGGGCTGCTAGACGTACGAGCGAAACGGACACCCACCACCAATTTTTCCACAGACCGAATTAAACAAACAGAAACAAACCATTTGAATCGTTGTTTTAGATTAGCCAGCTGCTGGAGATGCCTAAACAAAATCCATGGCAGGAGCAGTGCGGTCATGCGAACGTCGATACGCTGGTCGTACTTGCCCTTTGACATGTAAAACCATAGAAGGATCATTGGTTGCAGCTGCGATCCGGAGAAAAGTGAGGATAGGAAAAAAGAACGCTAGCTACATGTGCATCCGGCTAGCCTGCACCATCCACAGTGCCGAGCCCACGCACATGCTACGGGCGCGTTTGGTAGCCTGCGTCCACTTCGTGGGTCACTGTGTCAGTGAGATGGGTTCACCTGCGCGTCGCGCGGGCAATGTGCCATGAAACACGGGTCGTTTGGTAGCCTAGGCGTCCTTTTCTGCACCGGAGAAGGAAGCCATGCCCCATAGTTTAGATGCCTGCACAGACTACTTTCTTCCCTGCTCGTGCATCCCACACCCTGTTTGATTGCAGATATGAGCGTGATGTGGTAAACCTTCCCTTAGAGTGTGAGATTAATCAGTGCTGCTAACTGAATAACAACACATTCAGCAGATTCAGTTCATCAAAAGGTGTTGGTAATACACATCAAGTACTTACTGGGCGATGCATCACGAGCGAAGCAACTATACTTCGTTATGCATCACACGTTCATCACACGAGGGGTTAGTATATACCACCTCGAACAATTTCGTCATTATAGACTGGAGATTAGGTTCAAGCAAGTCCTAGCTAATGGAGGGATACGAGATCACCTCCCAAAATCAGTAGATCATGACCAAGAAAGCAGAAGCACTAAGGAGGAAACTGCTTGCGAAGCCAGGTCCTAATTAAGCCAACTCCTCATCTCCGGTGGCTGCAGCTTATTACGGTACTCGGCATACTCTTCTTTGTTGTCTGCAATGAAGTCGATAACCCTGACCATCAAGTTAGGTTGGAACAGTGTGTTGCAGACAAACCGGAGCGTGAAGATCATCTTCATCTGAGCATAGTTCGTGATCGGGGTCCCGACGTACTGACGATGCCTCGGGTAGCGCTGCAATCCACAAGGAACAACTGTTAGTGCGAACGACATTCACATACTTTCAGATCTATGAAGAAACTCAATGATGCTTACTACCTGAATGTACTCATCCGCCGTCTCTTCGTCAGCAGCATAGAAGCAGCAACCATCTTCGTTCCAGTCCAGAATGCGATCGGTTTTCATCTTCAGTATGACGCTCCACTTGGTCCTCCATTTTTTTATTTGGTGGTAGAGTTGAAGAGTGTTCAGATGTATGCCAACGAATGTAAGAACATCAACAACTACCTTTTACATTTGCTGCTCTTTGAATCCCATGTTAAGACATACGCTGCTACGGACGAGCTGAACCAATCGGTTGTGCACAAACTCTGAAAGCTCAGGTTTCCAAACTATGGTTGGTTTGCTTGAAATCAGACATTGCTCAGCATTGGCAGTAGGAGCAGAAAGATCAATGAACAACCACTACCACATCCACATACTTAAGCACTACCAGATCTATGAACTACCACTACCACATCCACATCCTTAAGCACTTCCACATCAATGAGCAACGAGAAAAGTAAGAGCGGCCTTACAGTCAGAGGAGCCACATGCAGCACCGAGGTCGGGGAAGGAGGGGACCCTAGCGAAGATGAAGGCAACATCACCGTCCCAGTGGTAGAGTCAGATGCAACGGAGACAACCGTCCCATGGTAGAGTAGATGCAAACTGGACAACCTCCACAACCTCGATCGGCGACAAAGAAATGTCCTACAATGGATTCGTTCAGGCCCCCTGTGTACCCAAAAGATTTAGATCTAAGGCTAGAGTTGCAAAAGATACCACAACCAAATTCATCGATGCAGAGGAAGAAGACGACCATCTGCGGCCAGTAGCCGCCACCACAGCCACTGTCGCCGCCGCAAGCCTCGACCGTGCGGGTGAGGAAGAGTCGGCCATGTCACTAGATCGGAAAGGGTGGATGAGCACGAAATGAGGGAAAATGGGGGATTTGGATTTGGCGGTGATAGAGCCGCCCTATATACGGCGGAGAAATTTCAAGCGCGGTGACCGAATTCATCCCGCCGAGATTTCACCGTCCCGCGCCAGCTCGCGCCATCTCTCGTGGTGGCTCTGCGCGAATGCGGCGTTCTCGGGTTGTGCGGAGACGGGTTGCTCGTTAGAAACGGCTGATCCGAATGTTCCTCCAGGACTTGGCCCGAGGGTGCTTTGAGAACCGGTTCCTGTAACAACATGGATGAGGCTAGGTAACCAAACGGACCGAAAATAGTTGTCTCGATACGAGCCAAGGCGGGGCCAGCTACCAAACACGCCCCACGTAACGTGTGCTAGCTCTGTACAGTCGTAACTAGTCACCTAAAAGTGCTTCAATAATAATGCAAAGTTGCAAACAAGTTCGATATGCTCTAAGAGCATCTCTAACAGAGCCCGTAAAAACGTGAACTGAAAACACTGAGTTCAGTTCAACGAACTCGTGTTTACGGGTCGAAAAATTGATGGCGCAGAACAGACCCCGTAAACGAAAACCGTAAAACAACATATTCCCTAATTATGGCCCACCTGTCAACATTTTCTATTTTTTCCCCATTTTCTTATTTTTTCTACTCTTCTTCTTCTTCTTCTTCCCGGAGACATCCTCCTCCCAAATTCTTCCTGCCTTGGCCACCAAATCGCCAGCCCAGCCCGCGCTTCCCCCCGCCGCACCCTGGCCCGCGCCTGGCCGCCGCTCCCTGGCCCGCGATTGGCCGCCGCACCCCGGGCCTGCGCCGCCGCCTGGCCCGTGCCCCGACCCGCCCCGACCTGCCCAGCCCCAAGCCGCGCCGCCCAGCCCCGCGCCGCCCCAGGCTGCTCCGAGCTCACCTCGTCCCGAGCTCGCCCCGAGCTCGCCCCGCGGGGCGCCACCTACCGTCGGCCGTCCTGCTGTAGTCCAGCAACGTCGCGATGATACATCTCGGTCGAATTAGGTTGAGATTCGTCGGAATTTGGCCGGAGTCCGGCGAATGTACTGGCGGAAGCAGTTGGTGATCTGAAGTTTCAGCGCTCCACGAGTAGAGGCTTTGTGTTCAGTTCGCCCTTTCAGCCCCTACAAAAGTACAAATACATGGCGAGTTGGGTTTTTGGTCTCGACCTGAAAACTTTTTTTCAGTTTTGGCTCGTTTACGGTAACTGATCTGCGCCGTTTTTCAACCGAACCCGTAAATTAGCGGTTATTTTTCGATTTTGCCCAGTTTACGGGCTCTGTTAGAGATGCTCTAAGAGCATCTCCACTCGCCCCCCCCGACGAGGCCCCCGGCGAGCATTTTTTACATCCGGTGAAAATCGGCCCGATCGCGCCCCGGTTCCTAGTTTTCGTCCGGATTTGGCCTTCATCCATCCGGCGAGCCACGCCGTCCCCGGGGCGCGCTCGGACTCCGGATGAAACGTTTTGGCGAAACACCGTGTGGACCCGCGTAGTCGGCGACAGGAAAACCAAATCATGTCGATTTTCCCTCCATTCCCTCCAATTTGCTTGCATATCCCCATTCTCTCCCGCCGAATTTCTCCATTCCCCTCGTCTTCCGTTCCAGTTCCCGGCGGCGCCTTCTCCTCCACCACCGCTCTCTCCTCATCTTCTCGTCCACCACAATGCCGCCGAAGGGGACGACGAGAAAGCCACGGGCGAGGAAGGAGCGGCCGCCGGGCATGACGAACGCACGTGGGCGGCGGACGAACGGCGCGAGATCGAAACAAGCTGCAGGGCGGAGAGGGTGAAAAAAGCCGCCGCTAAGAGGGCGGCGGCCCGGAGGAGCAAGCGAGGAAGATGAGCATGGCCTTCAGCGGCGGCGGCGGCTCCATGTTCCCCGGCCAATGGCCGGCGCAAGGTACAAGCAGTTCCCCGTCGACCTTCTCCCCTACGATGTACTCGCCGTCGACGACTGCCATGTTCCAAGAGGGCGCCTACGTCCAACCGTCCAGGTTCACGCCGTCGCCGCCCGAGCTTGACATCGGTGGCAGCGGCGGCCAGTTCGAGGGCACCTCGCCGGTCATGCGACGAGGGCCGCTCCCGTTCGGTGCGACGGCGGCGCCGAACGATGAGGCGATCCACGAGATGATCACCTCCGGCTCCGTGGCCGCCGCTGCGAGCCCGAGGTTCTTCATGGCCGCCGCGAGCCCGGGGTTCTTCATGGGCCGCCGCCAGCCCGAGGGAGGCGAGGGCGACGGCAGCTGTGGCAGCGCGCAAGGATCATGTGGAGGATGTTGCCGACGGAAGCCAAGCCGTCGAAGAACAAGAAGACGAGGAAGAAGAAGAGCCAACTCAAGCCGCCGCCAACCTGTCGAAGGGGAAGAAGAAGAGGAAGAAGGACTCGCCGCCTGCCGAACCGCGTATCAAATGGACGTCGAAGGAAGAGGAGTGCCTCGCCGAAGCTTGGATGACCGTGTCCACGAACGGCATAATCGGGGCCAATCAGTCGTTCGACACATACTGGCTTCGAGTGAGGCAGGCGTACGAGGAACGCAAGCTCGTCGATCCCTACTTCAACAAGACGAACATGAACGTGTACCGGGGAGACAAGGCAATGGCCACCCATTGGGGGATCATGCAGACGGCGTGCAGCAAATGGCACGGCGTACAGGAGGAGATCGACAAACGGCCGATCAGCGGCCACGACATGGAGCAAAGGGTATGCTCCGCCCGGCACCACCGAGGTACATCGTCGTTAGCTGACCGTATCGCCGTGCTCTTTTTTCCCCAGCTGCGCCGAGCTTTGGACATGTACACGGACGACACCGGCCTGCAGTTCAAGTTCCTCAACGCCTACGCCCGCCTCGAGAAGTGCGAGAAGTGGAAGGAAGTTCGCACGTCCCTCTCGAAAAGCAAGACCGAGCAGTACAACCCCGACGCTCCGCCGCGCGGCGGAAGGGCGCCCTGAGCTCGGCCAGAAGAAGCAGAAAGAGCTCAAACGGACGGACAATCCCGCCGACAGGATGCAGGCGTCGATCGACAAGTGCTGGGCCGACTTGAGATCGCACGCCGACGGGAGGAACGACAAGTTCGACGGCAGGTGGCGGGAGATGCTCGCCAACCAAGGCGCCCGGATCGCCCTGCTGAAGGCGGCGGTGGCGGCGAGGAACACGGACTTGGCGTTATCATGGGCGGCGGCGACATGGAACTGATGGACGAGGAGACGGAATTGGTACCAGGGCCACCGCAGCGACATCCTCCGAGCCACTACGTCGTCTTCGTCGGCTCCTACCTCGTCTACCTCACCATCTACCTCGTCGACTGCGGCTGCTTCGACGTCCACTGCCGCTGCTTCATCGTCGCCACCGCAGCCGCTTCGGCCACGGCGTGTGAAACTGGTCCGTCGGACACCGCCGTGCCGGCCGGGATTGCCGACGAGCCTGTCTCCGTGTAATTTCCCTCCGATCGCCGATCTGTGGCTGATCCTTTTGCTCCTTTTGTCGATCAACTGTCCGTACTTGTAGCGCGGGACGGCGATTTGTTTGAATTAAACTCTATCCGCCGAACTCCGGGTGGACGAAAATACGGTCCCCACGACTTAAGTCAATCCGGCGGTATTTTCGTCCGGATTTTGGCGTGGGGAGCGCCAACGAGTGGGGATGCTCTAAGCCACTAACCTAGCCTCTGTACAACACGTACTCCTCGCATGGTTACTCTCCATGCATGCTAACATTAGGACCAGAAGTGCGATACGCTCGAGCGGCTCATCTCTTCGGCCTGGTCTCTATCGCGATCGCGATCTGGCAGGGGCTCGATATAGACGGCGGGCCTTGCGCTTACCAACTCCTGCCCGACAAGAATACGAGAGACAGACTAGAAGGGGCTCTCTCTGTCTCACACGAGAACCACGAGAGCGGCAGCATAGCCGTCCAATTGATGCCAATCGCAAGTTTGCCAGCAGCAACGGGCCAAGGCCAGTCCTTTCGATGGCCCCGAAATGATTCGGGGAATTGGAAGTGCTGATGGCTACTACTGGGGTGCTGTTCATGAGGACTCCCGCGTCGGGTTGGTTCCCGGCCATGTGCCAAACTTCCGGCCTAGATTGGTGTTTGGAAGATGCAAGCAACTCCCATCGGCCAAACTTCTTCTGTCCACTGCACTATGGGAACACTATCCGCTAGTGTTAATTCGCGGGCTTCAAACAGATCACGCAATAACACAAGGGGAAAAGGCGACCTGATAGGCCTAAGCTAGGATTCCCAGAAACGCAAGAACACAAGGGAAATCAGGCATGGTCCACTTCAATTACACTCCAGCTCCGATTACCGCGAAATGATTCAGTGTCAATCAATGGTAGAGATGGTTCAGGAACAAGACAACTACTGTTCCATGATGATGTTTCAAGTGACTGACGTGAAAGGTGGGATGGAGAAGACAGCCGTTTAGTAACAACAACTTGTAAGAGGTGTTACCAATTTTTTTCTGAGAATCTAAATGGCCCATTGAACTTGGAATGTAGCTTGGCACACCGGGGAAGGCTTATGGAAGTGTGTCTGTATTTTTTTAGAAACACAGTACAAACGAAGATGCTCACATACACGCGCATACACTCACCCCTATAAACACACACACGCACACGCTACCCCTATGAGCATCTCTGAAAGACTTAGCTGGGAGATTGGATCTTGAAACTGACGAAGTCACCACAGGCGCTTCACTGTCACGGGAACATCGCCTCCTACCGAAAGAATATTCCACCTTTATGAGACAGACAAATGTCAAACCTGAGGTTTAAACTCTGGTGGGTTAGGATACAACAATCCTCCTAACCACCCAACCTCAGGCTGGTTCTCTACGAAAGTGTGTCTGTAGGGCTGTCCTTTGAGGTATACCATGTCTCTAATAGCCGGTTCATTGTCACTCATGTGTTTATCAGCAAAGTGGTTTATCCGTCTACAGTGTTGTCGATCCATGCCGCGCCTCTGCCTCCATTCTCAGGGCATCTCCAGCGGCGCGACGCATTTCGGACGTCCGAAATGTCCGTTTGCATCGCGCGGCGAACGCGAGACAGACCGTTTTTGTCCGTGCGTCCGTTTGCACCTTGGGGTGGCTCCAGCGGCGCGACGCATTTCCGTGTTTGCATCAAATATGAAGTTTCGAAACAACAAAATAAGGAATTCAACGAAGTCATAGTTATTACATTTAAAATTTAAAAATTCTACATGAAAATAAGATAGTACTCCTCTAGGCATGATCTTCATGGCCAACCAATGTCCACTGATGCTCAATCAGATCCGTCTGCAGCTGTTTGGAGACGGTCTCGTTTGTGACTTCTACATTCATATGTAGATAGTCCGTCCAAGATAAAGCTCCAGGAACTGGCGCAACCAACTCACCTTGAAATTCCCAGTGGTTCTCATTGCGGCCATCAGGACGCTCGATCATGTTGTGCATGATCACGCAGCATGTCATCACCTCATGCATGGTCTTCAGCGACCATGTTCTTGCCGGGTGACGGACAATTGCCCACCGAGTTTGGAGCACACCAAATCCACGCTCCACATCTTTCCTGCAAGCCTCTTGCATCTTGGCAAACCTCCTCGTCTTCTCGGAGTTTGGAGTACGGACAGTCTTCACTAATGTGGCCCAGTCAGGGTAGATGCCATCAGCAAGATAATATGGCTTGTCATATGCATTTCCATTGATCTCATAGCTCACCCGGGAGCTTTGCCTTGCATGAGCCTTTCGAAAACCGGTGATCGGTGCAACACATTGATGTCATTGTTGGAACCGGCCATGCCAAAGAATGAATGCCAAATCTATAAATCTTGAGATATGACAGCTTCAAGAATGACAGTCCGTCCCTCATGCCCGTTGTACATACCCTGCCATCCAAATGGACAATTTTTCCACTCCCAGTGCATGCAATCTATACTGCCAATCATTTGGGAACCCTCTAGACTCGTTGATAGACATGAGCCGCCTTGTATCCTCAACATTTGGCTCCCTACGGTAATACTCTCGAACACGGCAATCACGGCTCGGCAAAACCTGTACATGGACTCAAGGCAGGTGCTCTCACCCATTCGAAGATACTCATCGAATATATCAGCAGCCATTCCATATGAGAGCATGCGAATAGCCGCGGAGCATTTTTGGTAGGAGGTGAAGCCTAGCGCACCTGTTGCATCGGGCCTGCATTGGAAGTAGGGTTCGTAGTTTCTGATGCCACGTAGAATGACCAAGAACAGGTCCCTTGACATCCTGTATCGGCGCCGGAACAGTTTTTCCGGGAAGAGCGGATTGGTGAGGTGGAAGTAGTCCTTGTGGAGGCGGGCCTGCCCTGCCACTCTGTTGCGCTGCAGGTTTTTGGAGCGCCCCTTCACAGAGCCCCGGTGCTGCGGCCCCGGGTTTGAGGTGAACTCGTGGATCATGGAGGCCGCAATAGTTGCCAATGTCTGCGCCGACTGATCGGACTCGTCGTCGGAAGAGGAGTCAACGATCTCCGCGCGGAACTTCCACCATATGCCACGCGTCCATCTGTGTCGGTACGAATTGTTGATCAATGGTCGCGCACAAATTGCGCCGAAAAAAGGAGAAGGAACCTACCGGCGCAATTGATCGAACAGGTCGTGGGCGGCGCGGAAGGGCGGCGCAACCGGCAACGTTTGGCCCGAGAAAAGCCGGCAGGTTCGCGCCGGAGCCAACCCCGAGTACATTCCTGCTCTCCCGCGCGGCGACAACGGAGCCGACGGCGAGTACTGCGGCGCTGCGGCGGACGGCGGCGGCTGGGGTTGGGATGGGGGCGTCGGGCAGCAACGAAGGGGAAAAAGAAACAAATCGAAGCGGTCGATTTCACTGTCTCTGACTTGCGGGACCGGGTAAGAAATGGAGGACGCTCAGCGTGTCCGCGGAGACGCAAACCTGGCGCATATTTGCGCCAGGTTTGCGTCTCCGCAGACGGGCCGGTCACTTTGCGTCGCTCCGCTGGAGCAGCCCAAACGCATTTCCGGTCACGGCGGACGAAAACGGTCGCTCAGCGACCATTTACATCGCGCCGCTGGAGATGCCCTCATGCTTCACCGCAGCCGGACGCCTTGGTGAATTCCACGCGAACAACTTCCCCTTTTTACTATGTCGCGTAGATGAAAATTGTTAGTTAAAAAATGTTGTTACTGAATTAGTGCAGTTGTTAGTGATCTAGTTATTTAGTTGTTAGATAAAAATTGCTAGTGTACTGTTGTGTAGTGTAGATGGTCCAGTGATGTATTTGTTCTATAAAATTATTAAGACACTTGTAGTTGCAAGAAGTTATTGTTGAAAAAAATTGTTAGTTCATTTATGAAGTTGATTCATGTTGTTCTCAATACCATGTCAACATTAATTTCGAATCACTGTCGGCCACTGTTAGCAAATGAAGGGTGATCAAGACAAGCAGACGTACCGGATTATAGAATCTTGGAGCAGAAATATGATAGGGGATATCCAAAAACAACCCCTCCGCGTAAATAAGTAATCAGCTGATCTTGAAGCATGACACAGCATATATAGGATTATTGCATCTTGAACAGCGATGAGGCTAATACTCATCTCAGCTCAAATCCGGATCAATGGGATTCCCAGTTCTTTTCTTTTGAGATGGAACATTGTATTCCATTAAATTTACATTAGCGCAAGTTTTCCAACCAGAAAACTGACTATATAGCTCCCCACTATTTTTTTCTAGGACATACTGCTATGCTTTATTAATCAACCATAATGTTTATAGGAATAGAAACATAATAAGGAATATGTAGCCACAGATGGCGTCCTATTCCAGAAGAAATCATATGCCTAGCAAGATTGTGTGCTTCGAAATTTGAAGCTCGATTTTCATGAGAGAAAACGCATCCATGAAAACTTCTAGTGCGAGACCTAATCTCGGAGATGATTGAGCCATACTTTCCCATAGATATGTCCTTAATGTCGGAGATAACAGACTTAAAATCGGATACAATGTACAACTTATTCAGGGACAGGTCTTCAGCCAACGCCAAGGCCTCACGAGCCGCAAAAGCTTCCCGGATTGTTGGATCAGTAATACCTGAGAATACCACGGCTGAGGCACCTAGATACATTCCATTGTTGTCGCGGCAGAAAGCGGCAACAACTCCCCGATCTTCGGTTTTGAAAACAGCAGCGTCGACATTGATCTTTGGTACTAGATGAGGCGGAGGAATCCACCTAGCCTGCCTTGCGCTCGGGCTGCAGACAGGAGTCGCACTCTGCAGTTTGGCCAAAGCTTTCAGCTCCTCAAGGTATGAGTTGATGAAACCATGAGTTGACAAAGGGTTTTGAAAGATTTCCTGTCGGGGGAAGACCCCGGGTATGGCAAAGGATTGGGAGCAGTTGGCTCGAGGCCGGCTGGCCCGCGGCAAAGGCCGGCTGAGGAGCAGCCGGCTGGAGCCGTGGCCGGCTGCCTTGAGAGTCGGCTAGCTCTAAATCTGTGCTGGTCTGGCCACGACCGTCTCCGCTGTGGCTGGGCCGGCTTCTACGTGCCATGTCCGGCTGAGTTTGTCTCTCCCTTGACCGGCTCGCGGCTGGCAAGCCTTGCAGGAGAATGAACTGGAAAGGTAATCCGGGTGCAGAGGTCCACGCTGAGCTCATCTCCCGTAAAGTAAGGAGCACTGTGGAGCAATAGTGCCCCGTGTCGGACAGGCCATCATGGCCTACGCTGCCCCGTACTACTACAGGCTACCGGCGCCGACAGAGACACCTCCTCCACGTCGCCTGGCACGTCTTGTCGCCGCTGACCTTGGCAGGAAGGACGGAAAGGCCTCAACGGCTGCTGACGCCATCGCCTCGGGAAGGAGCGCTAAAGCCGGACCCGGCGGAGCCGGCCAGTAGGTCATAGGGACTTCTTTGTAAACTTCCAGCGTCTATATAAGCTGCGCTACCCCTCTCGTGCGGGGAGATGATCGACCACTTGCCATTTTCATACTTAGAGCTGCTCAGGGAGAGAGACCTTCGTCTACCTCTAGCCTCCCTGCGCAGCCGGATACAGCTCAAGGAGCACCATTGTATTGTGATACATCTTATACACTCTAGAGCAGAAGTACGGGTGTTACCTCCATACAAGGGCCCCGAACCTGGGTACGTCGCCGTGTCGCTCGTGCTCATAACCGCATCCGGATACCACCGTAGACCTTTGCAGGAACCACTCTCTTTAGCCATCCTATGGCATATGCCGTGACGATACCATGACATTTGGCGCCCACCGTGGGGCAATCAGCGTCGGCGGCTGGTGTCTTCATCCGGACGGGCCTCACTTGTCGCACGGCGGCGAGTCGCTCAGGCTTGATCTGGAGATTCGGCTCCCTCGACTGCGTCAGCGACAACGCTGGCTAGCCGCCGACCGGCCCTTCCCTGCCAGCGACAGCATCATCTCCTTCGGTGAGCACGACGCCGCCTTGCCAGTTGCACCAGCGCACCCGCGCTGCATCTGGCCCGAGCAAGCCCCTCCACTGGAGCCGGCTCCAGCCACAGCCGCCAGCCAGCCTGCGTCGTGCGGGGTCATGGCCACTGCGCGAACGCCGACAAGACCCGCGCGCGTCGGCCCGGCTCTGGAGCGCCACGCCGGAGGCGGCGCATCCGGCTCGGGCCCAAACGAGCCACCGCCACCGTCTCGGCTGGACGAAGTCCGGGCAAAGTTGAGCTCTCCGCTCACTGCCGGAGCTGACCCCTCCACCATCGAGGCGGACCTGGAGGCACACCGCCAACTCCTCCTCAAGCAGGCGGAAGAGCTGGCTACTGCCAAGCGCCAGCTGGAGATTACCCGGCGCGAGTACGACCGTGCCCACGGCTTCACGCCAGGCGGCAACAAGCCGAGCCAAGCCGGCCAGATCCGCCGCAGAGGAGGCGCCCTGGGCGCTGAAATCGACTGCGACGGTGCGGAAGAGCCGGCTCCATCCACGGAGATGCCATTCTACAACACCCCCGACAAGAACATGCGTGCGGCTGAGGCCGCCGTAGAAGAACTGAGCCGCCAAGAAGGCGAAGAGCTACGCCACCAAACGAGGCGGGTAACAGAGCTGCTCCACATCGCCTCCGAGCAGCAGAAAAACCCAAGGTACGCCTCAGGTACAGCCGGAAACCACCAGGACGGCCCCAGGGAAACGGCCGAGTCGTCCTCGCCTACGCCAAGCCGGCGCTGGGACTCCAAGGCCACGCACAACAGCTCAAGCCGGACGAGCCGGCTGAGAAGCGGGGCAAGCGGTCGCAGCCGGCCCCCACCAAGCCGGAACCAGGAGCATGACTCCGAGCAACCGGCATCAAGGTGCCCATACCGGCCGGCTCCGAAAGCATCCGGCCCCCGCCAACCGGCCCATTCCCGGCTGGGCCCACGCGTCAAACCGGCTGACGCCCGAGACCGCCTCGACGGCTCGTGGAATCCCACATCGCGAAAGAGAAGGGCCAGCCGGCCCAAGTGCTTTGGTCCTCGGATCTTGGGCGAGCCCATGATCGATGGCTTCCAGCTCCTCGCGACACACCCAAGTACGACGGCACCGCCAAGCGGAGGATTGGCTCTGGACTATTCCACCGCGTCGGCATTGCCAGGAAACAAGCGGCTGGGCGATGCGCTACTCCTCCCTGATGCTGGTCGGCTCCGCACACCGGCTCAACAACCTGCCAGCGGCGGCATCAACAACTGGCTGGACTTGAGGAAGCCGGTCAAGCAACTTCCGGCACTACCGCTGGCCGGCTCGCCCAACGCTCGGAGATGTGCAAGCAGGGCCCAGACGAGACGGACCGCGCCTACCTGACGCGCTGGTGCGAAATGCGCAACTCCTGCGAGGGCGTGCACGAGATCCGGGCATCGGCTTCTTCATGGTGGCTACCGGCCCAACACCATGTTGTGGCACAAGTTGCGCCGCAGCGACCCAAGACGATGGCCGCCTTGATGGCCATTGCAGACAAATACGCGTTGGCTGAAGAAGCCGACAGCAAGTCCCCGGCTGAAGCTTCGCCGCTGCGCCCAAGCGCGACCACCACAAACCGGCCGAGCACAGGTCGACCGAGGGAGCCTCCATGGCAGCCGCTGCGACAACTACCGCGGCAAGAGGCACAGCGACCAGCCGTACCGCCGGTATGGCTCCGCCCATGTGGCAGCCGTGACAGACCACGCGGTGGCTGGAGGAAGCCAGCGCCAGAAGCAAGACCGGCCCTGGAAGCCGAAGTACACGTTTGAGAAAATGCTCGACTCGCTGTGCAAGTACCACAGCGGCAAGAACCCCTCCAACCACACCACCCGCGACTGCCACTTCACTGGCGGTTGAACAGCGACCGCTGCCACGCCTCCCCACCCCGCCACCGGCCCGGCGGGCCGGGTGGCCTAGCCGGCACAGAGAACGACAACCTCGAGCACCACGAGGCTAACCAAGTGCACCATGTATGCCATACCTGAGGATGCCACCTACATCATCTTCACCACCGAGCCGGAGGACAGAACGAGCCAGCAGCGCCGTTCCCTCGAAGTAAATGTGGTCATACCGCCGGTCCCCAGTACCTCAACTGGTCAAAGCTGTAGGATAACGTAGCATAGAAAACAAAAATTTTCCTACCGCGAACACGCAATCCAAGCCAAGATGCAATCTAGAAGCAACGGGAGGATTATCGAGTCTCACCCTTGAAGAGATTCCAAAGCCTACAAGATGAGGCTCTTGTTGCTGCGATAGACGATCACTTGCCGCTTGCAAAAGCGCGTAGAAGATCTTGATCACGGGCGCCACGAACGGGCGCTTTCCGTACTCGGTCACACGTTCGGTTGTTGATGAAGGCGACGTCCACCTCCCGTTCCCAGCGGGCAGCGGAAGTAGTAGCTCCTCTTGAATCGCCAACACGACGGCGTGGTGTCGGTGGCGGTGGAGAAGTCCGGCGGAGCTTTCGCTAAGCGTGCGGGACGTGGTGGAGAAGGCGCTGGGTTTGGGGGGAGGTGGCCGGCCACTAAAGGGGCGCCAAGGTGGTGGCTTTGGTGTAACCCCCCTCCCCTTGGCCCTCATTATATAGGTGGAAGCCCCAAGTGTTTGACTACAAGTCTCCGAATAAGACCCGAACCCAAACCTTCCATATTGTGGAAACCTTCAGCTAGGACTCACTAGAGGTGGGAGTTCCACCTTCCATATGGGGGTGGCGGCCCCTAAGGGGAGTCCACTTGGGACTCCACCCCACTAGGGTTGGCCGGCCATGGAGGTGGAGTCCCATGTGGACTCCACCTTCTTGGTGGTTTCTTCCGGACTTTTCTAGAACCTTCTAGAACCTTCCATAGAACCTTCCGCATCATTTTAATTCACATAAAATGACATCCTATATATGAATCTTATTCTCCGGACCATTCGGAACTCCTCGTGATGTCCGGGATCTCATCCGGGACTCCGAACAAATATTCGAACTCCATTCCATATTCAATTTCTACCATTTCAACATCCAACTTTAAGTGTGTCACCCTACGGTTCGTGAACTATGCGGACATGGTTGAGTACTCACTCTGCCAATAACCAATAGCGGGATCGGAGATCCATAATGGCTCCCACATATTCAACGATGACTTTAGTGATCGAATGAACCATTCACATACGATACCAATTCCCTTTGTCACGCGATATTTTACTTGTCCGAGGTTTGATCATCGGTATCTCCATACCTTGTTCAACCTCGTCTCTGACAAGTACTCTTTACTCGTATCGTGGTATGTGGTCTCTTATGAACTTATTCATATGCTTGCAAGACATTAGACGACATTCCACCGAGAGGGCCCAGAGTATATCTATCCGTCATCGGGATGGACAAATCCCACTGTTGATCCATATGCCTCAACTCATACTTTCCGGATACTTAATCCCACATTTATAACCACCCATTTACGCAGTGGCGTTTGATGTAATCAAAGTATCTTTCCGGTATAAGTGATTTACATGATCTCATGGTCATAAGGACTAGGTAACTATGTAACGAAAGCTTATAGCAAATAACTTAATGACGTGATCTTATGCTACGCTTAATTGGGTGTGTACATTACATCATTCATACAATGATATAATCTTGTTATTAATAACATCCAATGTTCATGATTATGAAACTAATCATCTATTAATCAACAAGCTAGTTAAGAGGCTTACTAGGGACTCTTTGTTTGTTTACATAACACACATGTATCAATGTTTCGGTTAATACAATTATAGCATGATATATAAACATTTATCATAAACATAAAGATATATAATAACCACTTTTATTATTGCCTCTTGGGCATATCTCCAACAGTCTCCCTACTTGCACTAGAGTCAATAATCTAGATTACATTGTAAGGTACCTAACACCCATGGCATTCGTGTGTTGGTCATGCTTTTCCCTAGGGAGAGCTTTAGTCAACGGATCTGCTACATTCAGATCAGTGTGTACTTTGCAAATCTTTACTTCTCCATCTTCGATGTACTCGCGAATCGAATGATAACGCAGCTTGATATGCTTCAGCCTCTTGTGTGACCTTTGGTTCTGTGCATTGGCGATGGCACCCATGTTGTCACAAGTAGATGACTAGTGGGTCCAATGCACTAGGAACCACACCGAGCTCTACAATGAACCTCTTCATCCACATACCGATGAAGCCTCTGAAAGCCGCTATGTACTCCGATTCTGTTGAGGATTTCGCCACCGTGCCTTTGCTTCGAGCTTGCCTTCTGCAGCACCATTCAATATAAACACGTACCCAGGACCTTAGAGTCATGAGGATCAGTCATTGGCATCGCACAACTTGATGCGGCGTCAACGAGACAAGAGGAACAAAGAAAAGAAAGAGTATCCTTAGTTCTTCGTACTTCAGGATATTCTTGACCGCTGTCCAGTGTTCCATTCTGGATCACTTTGATATCTGCTAGTCAAACTAAGCATGTGCTATATCCGGTCTTGTACATAGCATGGCATACATAATAGAGCCTACTGCCGAGGCATAGGGGATCTGATTCATCCTTTCTCTTTCTTCTGCCGTAGCCGGACCTTGAGTCTTACTCAAGACCTTGCCTGGTAACATAGGTAAGAATCCTTTCTTACTTTCGTCCATTCTAAACTTCTTTAGAATCTTGTCCAGGTATGTACTCTGTGATAGCCCTATTAGACGTCTTGATCTATCTCTATAAATCTTGATGCCTAATATATATGATGCTTCACCAAGGTCTTTCATTGAAAAACTATTATTCAAATAACCCTTTACACTGCTTAATAGTTCTATATCATTCCCAATTAATAATATGTCATCTACATATAATATTAGGGGCTACTGAGCTCCCACTCACTTTCTTGTAAATACAGGCATCTCCATGACACTTTAAACCCGAAGTCTTTGATCACCTTATCAAAGCGTCGGTTCCAACTTCTTGATGCTTGCTTCAGTCCATAGATTGAACGCTGAAGTTTGCATACTTTGTCGGCATTTTTAGGATCGACAAAACCTTTGGGTTGTACCATATACAACTCTTCCTCAATGTCTCCATTAAGGAACGCCGTTTTGACATCCATCTGCCAAATCTCATAATCGAAAAATGCAGCAATTGCTAACAAAATCCTCACAGATTTTAGCTTCGCTACAGGTGATAAAGTCTCATCGTAGTCAATACCTTGAATTTGTCGGAAACCCTTTGTGACAAGTCGAGCTTTATAGACAGTAATATTACCATCAGCATCTGTTTTTCTCTTGAAGATCCATTTATTCTCGACAGCCTTGCGGCTATCAGGTAGATCTACCAAAGTCCATACTTTGTTATCATACATGGATCCCATTTCGGATTTCATGGCTTCTTGCCATTTGTTGGAATCTGGGCTCATCATCGCTTCTTCATACGTCGCAGGTCTTCATCATTGTTGTCCACAATCATGACATTTAGACAAGGATCATACCAATCAGGAGTGGCACGTTCCCTTGTCGATCTGAGGTTCAGTAGCTATCTCATTTGAAGTTTCATGATCATTATCATTAGCTTCCTCTCTGTTGCCGGTGTAGGCGGCACAGGAACATCTTCCGGTACTGCGCTACTCTGATCAACGGTAGAGATTCTTCAATCTCATCGAGTTCTACTTTTCTTCCAGTCACTTCTTTAGTGAGAAATTCTTTCTCAAGAAAGGTTCCGTTCTTAGCAACAAAGATCTTGCCTTCGGATCTGTGATAGAAAGTGTACCCTATAGTTTCCTTAGGGTATCCTATGCAGTTCTCCGCTTTGGTTCTAGCTTGTCCGGTTGTAACTTTTTTACATAGGCTTCGCAACCCCAAATTTTTAGGAACGACAGCTTAGGTTTCTTATTAAACCATAATTCATATGGTGTCGTTTCAACGGATTTTGATGGTGCTCTATTTAAAGTGAATGCGGCTGTCTCTAATGCATAACTCCAAAATGATAATGGTAAATCAGTAAGAGACATCATAGAACGAACCATATCTAAGAGAGTTCGATTACGACGTTCGGACACACCGTTTCGTTGTGGTGTTCCCGGCGGTGTCAATTGTGAAAGTATTCCGCATTTCTTTAAATGCATGCCAAACTCATAACTTAGATATTCACCTCCGCGATCAGATCGTAGAAATTTAATCTTCTTGTTACGTTGATTTTCTACTTCACTTTGGAATTCCTTAAACTTCTCGAAAGTTTCGGATTTATGTTTCATTAAATAGATATACCCATATCTACTCAAATCATCGTGAAGGTTAGAACCTAACGATAACCACCGCGCGATGCTACACTCATTGGTCCGCATACATCTGTATGTATGATTTCCAATAAGTCGGTAGCTCCATCATACCCGAGAATGGAGTCTTAGTCATTTTTCCCATCAGACATGCTTCGCATCTATCAAGTGACTCAAAGTCAAGTGATTCAAGTAATCCATCGGTATGGAGTTTCTTCATACGTTTCACTCCAATATGACCAAGACGAGGTGCCACATATAAGTAGAATTATCATTCAATTTAATTCGCTTAGCATCAATGTTATGTATATGTGTATCACTACTATCGAGATCTAACAGAAATAAGCCATTCTTTTCTGGTGCTCGACCATAAAAGATATTATTCATAAAAATTGAACAACCATTATTCTCAGACTTGAATGAATAACCGTCTTGCATTAAAAAAGATCCAGATATAATGTTCATGCTCAACGCGGTACAAAATAGCAATTATTTAGGCTTAAAACTAATCCCGAAGGTAGATGTAGAGGAAGTGTGCCGACAGCGATCACATCGACTTTGGATCCATTTCCAACGCGCATGGTCACTTCATCCTTTAGTAGTCTTCGTTTATTCTTTAGTTCCTGTTTCGAGTTACAAATATGAGCAACCGAACCAGTATCAAATACCCAGGTACTAGTACGAGAACCAGTAAGATAAACATCTATAACATGTATATCAGATATACCTTCTTTCTTCTTCTTGACAAGGCCGCTCTTCAGATCCGCCAAATACTTGGAGCAATTACGCTTCCAGTGTCCCTTCTCCTTGCAGTAATAGCACTCAGCATCAGGCTTAGGGCCAGTCTTAGGTTTCACGGGAGGCGTGGCAGCTTTCTTGCCACTCTTCTTGTTCTTGCCTTTAGACTTGCCATGTTTCTTGAAGCTGGTGGTCTTGTTGACCATCAACACTTGGTGCTCTTTCTTAATTTCAATCTCAGCAGATTTTAGCATGGCGAAGAGTTCAGGTAACTCTTTGTTCATGTTATATTGTAATTCATCACAAAGTTCTTATAACTAGGTGGCGGTGATTGAAGGACACGATTAATCCCAGTCTGTTAGGAATCACTATTCCCAAGTCAACGAGTTTCTTCGCATGCCCGGTCATGGCGAGCATGTGCTCACTAACGGAGCTGCCTTCTTCCATCATGCGGTTGAAGAAGTGTTTCGATGCTTCATAGCATTCCACGGCCGCATGAGTCTCAAAGATAGTCTTCAACTCATTGATTAACTCATGTGGATCGTGGTGCTCAAAACGTTTTTGAAGATCGGCACCAGACTGGGGATGGGCCCAACTTGAGAGTACCGAGTTTTCAGTCGCGTAAACATTCTTTACTTCATCGGTTTCAGGAGGGTCACCTAGCGGTGCATCAAGCACATATTGCAGATTCCGCCATGAGGAAAATCCTCACATGACGGAACCAGTCGGTGAAGTTGCCGTTGCTCTTAAGCTTTTCTTTCTCTAGGAACTGGTTAAAATTGATTGGGGACGCCATATCTACAACATATTTGCAATAGTTTAGACTAATGTTTATGACAAATTGAGTTCAAATTTTAATTTAAGAAAATTAAAAACTAGGTGAACTCCACTCAAAACAATATCCCTCGCATTGTCTTAGTGATCACACGAACCAAATCCATCACACCTATGCCCGATCATCACGAGACAAGATGTAATTTCAATGGCGAACACTCAAAGTGTTCATCATATCAATCATATGATTCATGCTCTACCTTTTGGTATCACGTGTTCCGAGACCATGTGTGTACATGCTAGGCTCGTCAAGGCCACCTTAGTATCCGCATGTGCAAAACAGACTTGCACCGTTGTATGCACTTGTTGATTCTATCACACCCGATCATCACGAGATGCTTAAACGACAAGTCTTGGCAACGGTGCTACTAAGGATGAACACTTTATTATCTTGAAATTTTAGTGAGAGGGATCATCTATGCTACCGTCGCGATCTAAGCAAAATAAGATGCATAAAAGGATTAACATCACATGCATTCATATGTGATATGATATGGCTTTGTCTTTGCGCCTTTGATCTTCATCTCAAAAGCGGACATGATCTCCATCATCAACGGGCATGATCTCCATCATCGTCGGCGTAGTGTCAAGGTCAATGGCGCCGTCTTAATGATTGTTCTCCCATGTAGCAACTATTACAACTTACTTTGAAATACTACTCAACATGAAATTTAAAGACAACCATAAGGCTCATGCCGGTTGCCACAATACAATAATGATCATCTCATACATAGTCATCATCACATTATGGCCATATCACATCACCAAACCCTGCAAAAACAAGTTAGACGTTCTCTAATTTGGTTTGCATATTTTACGTGGTTTAGGGTTTTCGAGTAAGATCCAATCTACCTACGAACATCAACCACAACGGTGATACTAGTGTTGTCAATAGAAGAGTAAGTTGAATCTTCACTATAGTAGGAGAGGCAGACACCCGCAAAGCCACTTATGCAATACAAGTTGCATGTCGAGCGTGGAGCAAATCTCATGAACGCGGTCATGTAAAGTTAGCCCAAGCCGCTTCATCCCACTATGCCACAAAGATGCAAAGTACTCAAACTAAAGACAACATAAGCATCAACGCCCACAAAACCATTGTGTTCTACTCGTGCAACCATCTATATGCATGGCCCTGATACCACCGTAGGATAACGTAGCATAGAAAACAAAAAATTTCCTACCGCAACACGCAATCCAAGCCAATCTAGAAGACGTAGCAACGAGGGGATTATCGAGTCTCACCCTTGAAGAGATTCCAAAGCCTACAAGATGAGGCTCTTGTTGCTGCGGTAGACGATCACTTGCGCTTGCAAAAGCGCGTAGAAGATCTTGATCACGGCGCCACGAACGGGCAGCACCTCCGTCCTCGGTCACACGTTCGGTTGTTGATGAAGACGACGTCCACCTCCCCGTTCCAGCGGGCAGCGGAAGTAGTAGCCTCTTGAATCCGGCGCACGACGGCGTGGTGTCGGTGGCGGTGGAGAAGTCCCGGAGCTTCGCTAAGCGTGCGGGACGTGGTGGAGAGAGGCCGCTAGGGTTTGGGGAGAGGGGGTGGCCGGCCACTAAGGGGCGGCCAAGGTGGTGGCTTTGGTGTAGCCCCCTCCCTTGGCCCCTCATTATATAGGTGGAATCCCCAAGTGTTGGACTACAAGTCTCCGAATAAGACCCGAACCCAAAACCTTCCATATGGTGGGAAACCTTCCCAAGCTAGGACTCCCACTAGAGGTGGGAGTTCCACCTTCCATATTGGGGGTGGCCCGGTGGGGAGTCCACTTGGGACTCCACCCCACCTAGGGTTGGCGGCCATGGAGGTGGAGTCCCATGTGGACTCCACCTTCCTTGGTGGTTTCTTCAGGACTTTTCTAGAACCTTCTAGAACCTTCCATAGAACCTTCCGCATCATTTTAATTCACATAAAATGACATCCTATATATGAATCTTATTCTCCGGACCATTCGGAACTCCTCGTGATGTCCAGGATCTCATCGGGACTTCGAACAAATATTCGAACTCCATTCCATATTCAATTTCTACCATTTCAACATCCAACTTTAAGTGTGTTACCCTACGGTTCGCGAACTATGCGGACATGGTTGAGTACTCACTCCGACCAATAACCAATAGCGGGATCTGGAGATCCATAATGGCTCCCACATATTCAACGATGACTTTAGTGATCGAGTGAACCATTCACATGCGATACCAATTCCCTTTGTCACGCGATATTTTACTTGTCCGAGGTTTGATCATCGGTATCACACTATACCTTGTTCAACCTCGTCTCCTGACAAGTACTCTTTACTCGTATCGTGGTATGTGGTCTCTTATGAACTTATTCATATGCTTGCAAGACATTAGGCGACATTCCACCGAGAGGGCCCAGAGTATATCTATCCGTCATCGGGATGGACAAATCCCACTGTTGATCCATATGCCTCAACTCATACTTTCCGGATACTTAATCCCACCTTTATAACCACCCATTTACGCAGTGGCGTTTGATGTAATCAAAGTACCTTTCCGGTATAAGTGATTTACATGATCTCATGGTCATAAGGACTAGGTAACTATGTAACGAAAGCTTATAGCAAATAACTTAATGACGTGATCTTATGCTACGCTTAATTGGGTGTGTCCATTACATCATTCATACAATGATATAATCTTGTTATTAATAACATCCAATGTTCATGATTATGAAACTAATCATCTATTAATCAACAAGCTAGTTAAGAGGCTTACTAGGGACTCTTTGTTTGTTTACATAACACACATGTATCAATGTTTCGGTTAATACAATTATAGCATGATATATAAACATTTATCATAAACATAAAGATATATAATAACCACTTTTATTATTGCCTCTTGGGCATATCTCCAACAAAAGCATGCCATCACCTTTGATCGCCGCGACACACCGGCTGTCCTGCCGAAGCCGGGAAGCTACGACATGGTCCTCGACCCCACCATTGGCACAAGCCGGCGCAGCTTGCGCTTCTCGCGTCCTCATCGACGGCGAGCATGCATCCTCCAGCGACCACGTTGGCCCAGGCATTGAGAGTGAGCTGCGCCCCGCACCATCTTCCACGGCATCGTGCAGGCACTCGTGCCAGCCGATCGGCCGGATCCCTGGAAGTCATGTTCGGCAAGCCGGACTACTTCCGAACAGAGAAGATCGAGTTCGAGGTGGTGGACCTGGTCAGTCCCTACCACGCACTCCTGGGCCAGCCGGCCCTGACCAAGTTCATGGCGGTGCCCACTATGGGTACCTAAAGATGAAGCTACCTGGTCAAAAGGGGTCATCACGTAGCCGGCGACTATCGCCGCTCCATGGAGTGTGCCACAGAGCTCCAAGATGGCTCGGACGCAGTCATCGCTGCCGAGAAGCAGCTCATCCACGCGCCGCCGCCATGGCCAAAGCAGACGGACATGTTGGATGTAGGCAACCCGGCTGGGACGACTCACTTCCAGCCGGCGAACGACACGAAGAAGATCTTGCTGGACCCGGCGCAGCCGGACAAGTTCGTCACCATCGGTGCTAGCTTGAACAGCAAATAGGAAAGCGAGCTCACCAGTTTCCTCCGTGAGAATCGGGACATCTTCGCATGGTCTCCAAGGGACATGCCGGTTATGCCGAGTGAGTTGGCTGAGCACCACCTCCACGTCAGGCCAGAGGCCAAGCCGGTGAAGCAACCCCTACGCCGCGCCGAAGAAAGAAGGAGAGCCATCGGTGAAGAAATCACTCGGCTCCTAGCAGCCGGCTTCATCATGGAAGTACTTCATCCGGACTGGTTGGCTAACCCAGTCCTGGTTTTGAAGAAGAACGGCTCCTGGCGCATGTGTGTCGATTACACCAGCCTGAACAAGGCGTGCCGGAAGGACCCCCTGCCGCGCATAAATCAAGTCATAGATTCACTGCTGGCTGTGAATGTTGTCTTTTTTAGATGCCTATTCAGGCTACCACGAGATTCTCTATCCGAATTGATCAAATAAAGACTTCGTTCATTACCGTGTGGACATTGCTACGACTATGCCATTCGGCTTGAAAAATGCAGGCGCCACATACCAAAGGTGCATGCAAAAATGCTTACAAGAGCAAATCGGCAGAAATGTTCATATGTGGATGATGTCGTTGTAAAAACCAAGGAGAGGAATACCCTCCTTGATGACCTGAGAGAGACCTTCACCAATCTGCGAAGATTCCGGATGAAGCTCAACCCGGCCAAGTGCACTTTCGGCGTGCCAGCCGGCCAACTCCTAGGCTACCTCGTCTCTCAGCGAGGGATTGAAGCCAACCCGGAGAAGATCAGCGCCCTAGAGAAGATGGAACTGCCGCAGTGCCTCAAGGACGTCCAGAAGTTCACCGGTCGTCTGGACACCGCAGGCGGATGAAGCCTTCCGCGACTTAAAGCGCGTATTAGCAACCGCACCCGTACTAGCATCGCCGGCTGCGAAAGAGCCCATGCTATTGTACATCGCAGCCACTAATCGAGTGGTTAGCGTCGTCCTGGTGGTCGAGCGCAAAGAAGCCGGCAAAGAGCAGCCGGTTCAGCACCCAGTCTACTACCTCAGCGAGGTGCTCTCCCAGTCGAAGCAAAACTACCCTCACTACAGAAGCTCACCTATGGTGTGTACATGGTGGCTAATAAGCTCAAGCACTATTTCCAAGAGCATCCCATCAAGGTGGTGTGCACCGCCCCCCTTGCGGAAATCATTGGTAGCAAAGACGCCAATGGCCAGGTCGCCAAGTGGGCCCTGGAGCTGGCGGCCCATTCCATCCTATACGAGCCAAGAACTGCAATCAAGTCGCGGATCCTAGCTGACTTCTTCGTCGACTGGGCCGAGATGCGTACCTGCTGCCTATGCCGGACTCCACACCCGGAAGGCCTTCAACGGCTCCAAGATGCGCTCCGGCTTGGGATCCGGCGTCGTCATCACCTCTCCAAAGGGGGACAGGCTGGACTACGTCCTGCAGATCCACTTCGCCGCATCCAACAATGTGGCGGAGTATGAAGCGCTCATCCACGAGCTCAAGATGGCCAAAGAGATTGGCGTACTGCATCATCTTTCGGCGACTCCGACTTGGTCGTGCAGCGCTTCTGGCGAATGGGACGCGAAGGATGCCAACATGGCGTCGTACCGCTTCCATGTCCAGCAACTGGCCGGCTTCTTCGAGGGGTGCGAATTTCACCATGTGCCACGGGCAAACAGGCGGCTGATGCCCTATCCAAGATAGGTTCAACCCGGCAAGCAATTCCGCCGGGCGTCGCTCTGCAACATCTGCGGAAGCCGTCCATCACACCGTCACCGGACTCGTATTCCATATTCGTGCCGGCTGACCCGAGGGCTTCTCAGCCGAACCCGGGGGCTTCTCAGCCAAAGTCGGGGGCTTCTCAGCCAAACCCGCCGGCTCCACGGCCGAACCGGCGACTCTTCGTCGAACCCGGGGGCCGCCAAACTGGGGCTTCTCAGCCGAACCCGCCGGGCACCTGCCGAACCCGGCGACCACGTGTCAAATCCGGAAGCTCCCATGATGGAGGCCTTGTTGGTCATCGTATTTGAGATAAAATGCGTACCATCATGGGCACAAGAATTCCTCTCCTACCTAGCAGATGGCGTATTGCCCGAAGATCGGGTCCAAGCCAGACAGATTGAGAGAAGGGCCATGGTATACACAATCATCGACCACCAACTGTACAAACGCAGCGTAAGTGGGTTGTTCCAGCAGTACGTCGAGCCGGCTGAAGGGATTGAACTCCTTCGGGAAATCCACCAAGGAGAATGCAGTCATCACGCGTCCTCCATAGCCATAGTGGGCAAAGCCTTCCGGCACGGCTTCTACTGGCCGACTGACGATACCACGGCATTTCCTCATGGATTGCTTTCCGTATCGCCGTCCAAATAACCCAAAGAGATAACGTTAGCATGGTGAATTGCACATGTGATAACGTCTCGATGAGTTTGAACGGCCATATCTTAGCATTTCGCTCACCGATAGCATTCATGTGTTCCACCATTTCCTCATCAGAAAGTGCCCAAACACTCACCGCCATATTGAATTCAATAAGGGAGTGTCTCCAGGAATCAGCTCCACCACATAATGAACACGAGCTAGAGTGTGCCATATTTCGGTGTTCCAACAGATCTGGTGTGGGTAATAATTGTTGAGCTAGTTGCCATTGAAAAACCTAGATCTTCGCAGGTACTTGTGTTTTCCATAAGGGAGCACCAGGCTTTAGAATCTACCTCTGAGTTGGAAGACCCTGGGTTGCCATCAAAATAATTATCTCAGTTGATCTTGGTAGCAGCCATCATTCTATAGGCCGGTCTCACACTGAAAATGCCAAGCCTAGAAATCCTCATGCCTTCGCCCATGATAACAGAAGCATCCATCAGCAAGAAAAACTCACGTATGGTTTCCTCCTTCCAAGTCGCAATTGTTTCATCAGTAAACTTGCTGACCAGCTGCGGTGGGTTTTGTTTCATCGAAACAATATGTCTCATGTTAGTATCCCTCGGAAGCCAATTATGCTCCCAGATTTTTGTGGTTCTCCCATCACCAATGCGCTGAATCAGTCCCTAACATCCATTCCTTCAATAATTGATCACCAGATATTCGAAGGGTGTGAGCCAAGCTTAGCCTCTAGAATTGACGAGTTCGTAGCTTTGAGGAGCCGTGCACTTAAAGAGTTTGTCTCCTGCAAAATTCTCCATGACTGCCGAGCGAGAAGGCTCAGGTTGAACAATTCAATGTCACGGAAGCCTAGTCCCCCGAGATGGTTTGGCCTAGTCATTACCTCCGAGGAGACCTAATGCACTTTACGCTTCCCTTGCTTGCTTCCCCATCAGAATTGTTGGATCAAAGAGTTTATATGCTTACATAAGCCACGGGGTAGTCGAAAACAGGCCATTGAAAACACAGGTGTGCCCTGAGTAATGGACTTCACCAATACCTCCTTGCCACCGGCCGACAAAATCTTCTCGATCCACACCTTTATTTTGTTCCACACACGCTCCCTTAGAAATTTAAAAGTTCCATTAACAGAGCTACCAACATCATTGGGATACCTAGGTATCTTTCATTTAGCGATTCATTAACAACCTCCATGATGTTTTTAACTAGGTCCCTTGTTTCTTGGGGACACCCTTTAGTGAAGACGATAGAGGATTTCTCCCTATTTATTCTTTGTCCGAATGCCTGCAGTAAACCTCCAATAAGTTAGATAAATCTTCTGCTCCCTCTCTACTTCCCTTAAAGAACAGCATGATATCATCTGCAAACAACAAATGGATCACCGGTGGTGCCAGTGGAGCCACTTTAATTCCTTCGAGATGCGATGACTGAACATTACTTTTTAAAAGGCACGGAAGGCCCTTTGCTGCTAATAAGAAAAGAGAGATTGGATCACCTTGTCTTATACCTCTTGTCGGTTTAAACTCCTCCAACTTTTTTCCATTGAACAACACCGAGAACGATATTGATCTGACCATCCCCATTATAACAGAAGTCCACTGCTGGGAAACCCCAACTTAATCACCATTGCTTCTAAATACTCCCACTCTACCCGATTGTATGCTTTCATCATGTCAAGCTTGAGAGCACAAAAGGCGTTGTTTTTCGATTTTCTCCTCTTCATAAAATGAAGGCACTCGTAAGCTAACCGTATGTTGTCAGTTATAAGTCTGCCCGAGACAAACGCATATTGCTCTTCAAAAATAATGTTAGGGAGGATTTGCTTCAGACGATTTGCCAGAACCCTAGAAGAAATCTTATAGAAAACGTTACATAAACTGATAGGTCGAAACTGTGGTAGCAATGTTGGATTTTTTACCTTTTGAATAAACACGAGTGTGGTATCATTAATACTCTCCGCTGACTCCTTGCCTTGAACAATGCTTAACACAACTTTAGTGACATCAGACCCACATATATCCCAATGTTTCTGAAAAAAAAAGCTGGATAACCATCTGGACCAGGTGTTTTGAGAGGAAACACCTGGCATAGTGCTCTTTTAATTTCATCTGGATCATAAGGGGCAGTCAAGATCATATTCATCGCTGGTGTCACCTTCTGAGGCACATGTTGAAGGACTTAGTTCATCCCCTAAACCCCCTCAGATGTATACAGATGCTTATAAAAATCACCAACCATAGTTTCCTTTTCATTTACATCTTCCGTAACTTGCTCGTCTGGTTTAGTCAGCGACTTTACTAGATTTTTATTTCTCCTAATGCTGGCACATGGAAAAACCTTGAGTTTTTGTCGCCCTCACTAAGCCACTGGACACGTGACATCTGCCTCCATATGACTTCCTCCCCGTGGTATAGCTCGACCAGATTGTCATTCACTTTTATCTCCACATGACTTGGACCAACACATCCTGGTAGATTCCTTAGATGTTCAAACTCAGATTTCAGCTTTTTAATCTCCTTTCTCACACTGCCAAACGTGTGGAGTCCCCACGAGCCAAGGTCATTCGCGAGAAGATCCAATTTCCCTCTCACCTCGCCTACCGAAGACGTTTCTTCTATTGGCCAACAAGCTGTGATAGTTGGTTTTAGTTCAGGGTGCCTGTCCCACATAGCTTCATATCCGAATTGACATTTTCGCCTTCTCAGATCAATGTCGTATGTCAGCCTTAGGAGTAGGCCGCGTTGATCGGCCATAGCAGCATCAATATGACTACCATTCGCCAGCGGGAATTGGGCGCACCACTCGGCTGAACCAAGGGCCCGGTCAAGCCTGACACGAGTATAAGAGCCTCCCACCACGTTCTTCTCCCAAGTCCAGAAGCTACCAATGTATCACAGATCATTTAGGTTGCAAATGTCTACGGCATCAGCAAGCCCTGCATTTGTGACAGAGTTGTGTGTCCCAGTCCTTCATGTTTATCAGCACACAAAACTTCATTAAAATCCCCTAGGCAAAGCCAAAGCAAACTGCTACTTTCACATATATTTTTCAAGGTGTCCCAAGTCTAATGGCGCAGACTTGTTTGTGCTTCACCATATACAGCTATGACTCTCCAAGTAGATGCCCTTGAGTGGGCTAAGCGTCTACATTGTGCATGCTCTAATGGCGCCAATAGACTCTAACGAAGCACAGGTCAATCGATCGCGGTCGCGACATCATAGCCCATGTCGCCCTTGCATGCTTTTCATTCCGTGATCATGACAAACTAATAACCACCACTTTTATGTTTTTGTACTACCATGAACTTCATTTTCTTATGCGGTAAGTGGACAATGGTAATCCCGATTGGTGCAGTGATGACATGCACTGCACAATGGCACATTATTTCTGACCAACACTAGGAATGTGCAATCACATGTTTCTGGCTTCTCAGAAAATAAAAAACCTAATTATATTTCTGGCTTCTCTGAAGATTTGTTGAATGCAGGCAGGTTGGTTTTTATAAAACAGTACAGCCGAGGCAAACAGCGAGAGGATTCACCCTAACGTAGGAATTTGTTATTTGGTCATGAATCATTGCAGTGCTATCTTGTCCCAGCATGGTGTCACACTAGTCGACTACGTGATGCTTAGTTGGTTTAGTTTCAGAATTTTACGTTTCCATGATTGGTTTATATATCGATCATGAGTGATCCGTGACTTTTTCTGTATAACATATTTTTGTTTCGACTTGAATGTTTTAATAAAGACTATGTGCATCACCGCGATGCAGAGGCTGGGGTGATATCCCCTTTTTTTAAAAAAAATGAAAAGTTCAGTCTCCTAAATCGCACGCACCATGCTGTTGTTTCGTGAAGAGCCCGATTGCATGGATTTTTATGCTTGTCTACCTTCCAAGTTACTAAATTTGGACACTTGTTTCGTGAAGAGCAGATTGTATGGATTTTTATGCTCACGGGCCGTGGGCCGAACGACTGGAAGTTCAAGTGCCCTTTAGAGGAGAGGTCTACGCACACCCCTAGTCAGTTGTTTGGGCCAGCCCAGTCGTTCCTCCCTCCTTTTTATTCCTTTTTATTATCTTTTCTTCTGTTCTTTTTTATGTTGTCTCTATTGGTTATTGTTTTGCTGGCGCTAAATCCACCATATAGCCGGGGAAAAATAGCCCACCGGCGAGCATAACCATTCCATGGGCGGGCACAGACAATTTGTAAAGGGTATTCAAACTCCAAAAATTCCAATGCAAAAGCTCAAGGGTAGAAAATTGTTCAATATATCAGTATAGACATAAAGATTGATATACTGTTTATGAACATGAAAAATTGTTCAATAACTTCAATCACCACTGCCCCCCTTCATCTCTCTGTTAGTGTGTTCTTAGTTTATCACCACAAATTTAGTATAACTGTAACCTAGATCATCATGAGATCAATGGAGTCACTAACCAATCAATCAATAACCAAACTGAAACTTGGAGAGCAATTGCTACTTTGCTAATTCGGAAATTGGAACAATAATAGGTGAAGATTTAGGTTTAGAACCCTACCGTGATGGGATTTGGTGACTAGATGTCGCTGGCATCTGCAGACCAACGCCGATCGCTGGATTCGGGATTCCTGTGAGCGCCAGCACCGACCTTCGGTGCTCCATTCAAACGCCGCTCGCTAGACCTTGCCGATGTTTTCGCCGCGCCCGTGCGCCAGCCGCCTCGCCTGTCGCATCAAGTAGAAGGGACCATCGTTGTACTAGTGTATCCTGGAGAAATTGAGAACGATCGATCAGATCGAGCCAGCCTGAGGCCTCACGCTCACGGGACTGAAGCTATAGGGCTGCTGTTTGGGCCGAGATGGCAGCTGGATTTATTGGGCTTAGTAGTGCACGAATTTTAGAATTCTTTAGAAGTCATTAATATAAGTTGAAAATTAATTGATAAAAGACTATCCTTACATACGAATCTAATTTGGCAAATAACAAGTATGTCATTCTAGTCTAGCAAAATCCGTCCAGAATACAGTTATAGGAGTGTCAATAAATGACAGTCACGCTAGACTGACATTATATATTCAGTTTACAATTAGAATTTGACAATATACTATCTAGACTCAAATCCTACAATAAACATTAGCTGCAATCAGATAAGAGGTAAGACCATAGAGACAGTAGTAAATGAGCATGCACCTTAAACTGGAAACGGGGAATTTTTGAAGCCGCTAGTGGCTCAACAGAATATAGTAGAAAAAATCATGATGCCATCCAAAGGTGTGCATTTGTCAACCAATGTTGTGAAATGGAGTTGAACATATTTTTAAGGTCAACATATGTCAAATATCAGAATCTAAACGCAAACTATCAGCAATGATACACAATTAATAAAGGACAAATGGCAATATTTCATTCATATGGCCTTGGCTATTGAGTTGTCACTACTCCAAATTCTGTATGCACAACAAAGCATCAATACAGAAGTGTGGATAGAGCATTACAAAGAGAACTACCCATAGATACTTAAGAAAGAGTAACACAATAATGGAAAACTTGGATACTAACTCGTATTTAAATTATATTTTAAAACAAAACCTACTTATGAATATTTCGAGAAAAAGAGGTGTGCAACCTCGTCTAACCGCGATTGAAGAAAATCCCTCGATATTGTGGTCACATACATATAAATCTAAATATACTGGTGGTGGTATGGCGAGAAGCCTTGAGATACAGCACCACCAAAAAAAGCTAGATCAACATTTTCAACAGATAAATCCAATTCCAACGCAGTGACAGCTTCCTCGATTGCCTTTTTACCTGTACGTACATCTTCTTGAATAAGTTCTCTGCCCATTCCGTCAGCTTCCCCAATCGTCATGTGAACCTATGAGGGCTTCATGCGCATCCTCGACACCTATTTCAGTAGAAACAGTGGGTCCAACATCCTCCTAGACCTATGGACGCGGCTTACTACCATACATCTCAACCCCGGGGTGAGCGATGAGATTTCTTGGAAACTCACGGCAAATGGCCTCTACTCCACCAAATCGGCCTATGAGATGCAATTCTTCGGCTCCACCACATCCCCCCTGAACAAGATGGTTTGGAAGGCTTGGGCACCGCCTAAGATCAAATTTTTTGCTTGGCTTGCAAATCAAAATAGGCTTTGGACGGCCGACCGGTTGGCGAAGAGAGGGTGGCCAAATTGCGGCCCTTGCCCCCTATGCAAACAATGTGTGGAAACCGTTGACCACCTCTTCGTCCATTGCCGCTTCACTACTCGCTTATGGACCGCCATCAAGCAATGGTTGGGTATATCCGAAGACGTCCAACATGATTCGACAAACTTCACCATCTCCGAATGGTGGCAATTCATGGCGGGGGGGAGCGCCAAAAACCGCAAGGCCATGGCTTCCATCACCCTACTTGTTTCTTGGGAGGTGTGGAATGAGCGTAATGATAGGGTCTTCCGCAACAAAAGTGCTCCGTTTGATGTAGTTTTTGATAGAGTTAAGAGAGAGGCTAGGCTTTGGGTTATTGCGGGCGCCAAAAGGTTGGGCGGAATGATGCCGGGAGAGTAATCCCTTGTAATTCATTTGCATGTACTTTCATGTTAAACTTCTTCACTTAATCAATAGATTGGGGCAAAGCTTTTGCCCCCGTTTCAAAAAAAAAAACATCCTCCTAGAAGACCCACAAGCTCCTCAACCAAAATTAGATTATCAGCCCCAGAGTCTTCGAAACCAATTGTCACCTCTCTAATTTCTTTCAAATCAGAACTATTCGTCCTCTCATCAGTATCCATCTGCACCCCCTGGTGTTCGCCTACTTTGTTACTACCCTCGTCAGTCGTCATCTTGGGAAGAAATCTGTCATTCAGTGCATTCCTTCGGAAGGCAATCTGGCAGTTCCTTGCCATCCACCTCCCTGGCCGAGCTCCTATAGGATCAGTGCCAACACCTGAACTGGTAGTCTGTGCTCTGAATTCCCCTGATCACTAACAATATTGCTATTCTGCACACTGCCACCATCAGCGCCTTCAAGTACAGGCACGACATCAGCATTCTCTATAGTGCTACCATGACCCTGGCCATTGCATTGCTCCTCCTCCAACCTTGCTGCTTCTTGCATTGGCAAATGAGTGTAACATAGACTAATATAAACACTTCATGGTTACTTCCATAAATAGACCAAGTGGTCAACTGTCATGAAATAATTTAGGTCATGTATTCATGATTACTTCAATAACCAGACCGAGCTCTAACTGTCATTAAATAATTAGGGTCATGTACAAGTAAAATTAGTTCTTGTATTTCAGAAATAACCAACTGCTTAATGGCCAAATATGATACTATCACTCAAACCAGTATGTTCTACTATAGTGATTATCCCAAGGGCAGGCTCTTTGTAAAACAATATAACTGAATTAACCAACATTGAGGGGCACTACAAGGGCATACAAAGCCTCCAAAAGTAAACCTTGTGGATTACCATTAATTTCAGAGATTTCATGCTATATCTTCTAGAGCTTTACAAGAAGAAATAAAACACATGATAGGTAAAATATCAGTAAAAGTTTGTAAGTTCAACTAAAAAATAACCAAATACCTGCTCTTCGACCTACAATTTTAAAAATAATAATGGACTCCTCACATAGTCAAGGGGAAGTTCAACCATCTCTGGTGCATTGCTCTTGAGTGTGCATCATAGGAATATCCCATTTATTCACAAGAAGCACATGCAGATACATTATCTTCGATGGCTTTGGCCTCACGAACTAACTGCAAGTGAACCCAATTTGTTGGTTCCAGATAACTGTTTTGAGTAGTGGATACATCTTCCATAGCTTTATTTTAACCTGGAATCTCAATCAAACGCTTGTCTACGGAAACGAAAAATGTGCACAACATGCAATATCTTTTGATGACATGACTAACAACTGGATATGAGGTAAATGGATAAAACTGACGAACCTGGTTGCCCGTGACTTTTAGTTGCATCATTTTGTGTCTGCAACTGGCAAGAGTTCTTGTATCTGTCCCCCTCTTCTTACATTGCCAAAGCTGCAAGTGCCTTGGTTTCTTGGTGGAGTGGCCAACACAACACAGAAAATAAGATGTTGTCTTCTTTTAAGAGCCAACAACATGTTTCTTTTCCCAAACTCTCCACTCAGATATGCGTTTGTGTGCAGCCTGTTGGATGCAACAATGAGTGCAAATGGACAGTTAGCAACATGAATTTCCTTGCGTGACAGTAGAATAAATTCCCTTCGCTATACAGCACCTACATTAGAACAAATCAAGTTTGAGATGCTGCCATGTTTGCGTTGCCACTGCATGAACTTGCTTGCCTCATCCGTCTTTCCCTCTGGGAGCTGAGTACTTATGCCGTCCCCTGCTATTCTTTTGACTTTAGAAAACAACGATAGTTGGTAACAAAATTGTTTTTTTCTATTATAAGCTAATCTGACAAACGATTGTCAAATTTTGTCAGTCCTGTTAAATCTTGCATTATTGTAACATACAAACCTAGTCATGCTTAGCGGCACCCCAAAAATTGTACTACTGTACATATCTGAATAAAGTTTTTGAACCACATGAAAGACTTTATATTGTATTGCAAAAATTATACTACTGTACGAAGTGATGGTGGTAGCACGAACCTACTTCTAAGCTAATCATGTGCTCCATCTTATATGGTGCGCTTCTCAAGGAGGATCTCTCTTCCAACCGGCCACTGCAGGTCACTAACGAATAATCAAAATCAATGATATGCATCCCGTACCTTCAGAGCAGACATCATCAGACCAAAGACCGTAAACAGATACCAGACTACCAGTAGGCAGCAAGAAGAGAGGCAAGTAGGGAACTAACTCGTCATAGGGGGGCATGCGTTGACGAATGCATCATAATGGTCGCCCGCGACCCTGGCTCCGGTCTCATCGCATAGCTTGAGGCGCATGGGGCGGCGGCCATGGAACCCATGGAGGAGGAATCGGCGGGAGAAGACGTCGCGGCTTCCACAGATCCCGTGAAGGAAGGTGGGGGTCTCGAGTCTCGACTCTCGAGCAGACTATGGATATCGCCGCCCACGGGCTCCTCCAGCTCCGCGGCATGTGTCTCCACGCCCTTCCCGACTCCGTTCAGGAACTCCAGCCCGGCCGCTGGGGCGTGAGGCATCGCCGTCTCTATCACGAGGGCGCGAGATTCAGTAGGTTGCAGCGGGGGACGGACCTAGGTCTGCGTTGAGAGAGAGGAAGGAACGGGAATGGACGATGCAGGGGAGAGCAGGGATGATTTGTGGGCTTGGCCGGAGAGGAGGAGGCATTCAGAGGGATAGGAAGAGCTCCACATGATTGGGAAGCGGGAGGAGGCGGAGGGTGGTCGGCGGCAGCAGCTAAGCGGGGGAGGAGAATGTCGACTTCGGAGACGAGGGTTTCGCTGGGTGCCTGGGTTCCTTTCCATTATGACGATGTAGTTGGGCTTGGCCCAGTTGTACGCGTGCGGGACGACGGAACGCTCGACGAAGCGGGTTGACCACGAAGGAACGACCAAACGTATTGGCAGAATACGGAAACAGTTTAGACTTTTTAAGTAGTAGAGATAGAGCTGCTCAGGAAGAGAGACCTTCGTCTACCTCTAGCCTCCCTGCCCAGCCAGATACAGCTCAAGGAGCACCATTGTACTGTGAGGAGTATGGGTGTTACCTCCATACGAGGGCCCCGAACCTGGGTACGTCGCTGTGTTGCTCGTGCTTATATCCGCATCCGGAGACCACCGTAGACCATAGCAGGAACCACCTCTCTTTAGCCATCCTATAGGATATGTCGTGACGATACCACGACAACAGAGGAGTCAGAGCGGCCGGGTCGACGGAGACTGAGGACTGGAGCTCCGCCGCAAGCCGCACTCGACGCGCTTGCGAGCGAGCCTTCAACCGGCGGCAGGGAGCGACGGTGACTCAGACGCCACCCAAGACGCGTGACTCAATCGCGACAAGAGTTAGCATTTTTTCCCTCGACGGGACAAGAGTTAGCATTCTCGAAGTCCCGTTTGTGCGCGCAGCAATAATTTCTAGGTGATCATTTTTTTTTGTCCTCATGTTATGTGCGTTCTTGCATGATTGTGCTCGCCGCGCTGGGTTTCTACCATGATGGAGCAGACTGATAGTGTCATTGCGTGCATCTTCTTCTAACGAAATGAAAAACGGTACTGACTAGCACCCTTCATTGACGAGAGAGAGACTCAGGCGATTAGGTTTCCCTGCCTTCCGCCGCCGATTTGCCTGGCCTCCTGTGGCCCTAGAGCCATGGAGGTCTGGTCGATGCTGGTTCTAGTCAACGGGAGCGCTCCATCAAGGTAACCAAGAGTTGAAGAACAAATGAATGCTTTCATGTTAAAGTACAACAAAACGCGTGAAAGAGAACAGATAACATATGAGATATCTAGCTTGGAAAGGTATTAAGAGTAAGGTAAACTGCGTCAGCCATTTTTGGCCAAAAATCATGAAACGAAGTTCAAATAGTGCATTGATTCATTTTTCTCAACCATATTGCTGATCGTTACATTCATGGGCCTAAAAAGATTGTATGAGATTTGTTTGTAGTAACGAATAGGCAGTAAAACATAGTGCATCAAGCGATTCAGAACTGTCAATACACAACAGCCCAGCACCACATTTGTCAGGTGCTACAAATATTCAGTACAACAGCCTAGCACCTGTGAGGTACTACAAATACTCACTAACCCGTATCAGAGTACATTAAGTGATTCAGAATTTTCAGCATAGAACAACCTAGCAGTTGTCAGACACTACTATTTTCCCGCAAAAAAAAAAACAACCTAGCAGTTGCCAGACACTACTATTTTCCCAATTTCCTCTTGTTGAATTGTTCAACAAAAACAGGACCTTCCAAACAAATTTGGTGGCCTCCGTCTCTAAAAAAGTGACAATATAGTTTATGCTTGGTAATTTCAGTGCAGAGATGAATAAGAAAGTGCAGACAAATCAACTCTAAGCACTGACAAACCTAATAAACCATAAATCGTGTATGTATAATAAGGAGTAGAGAACAAAGAACGAGGATTTTCCTTTGCATCAGTTGACGCCCTTCTCAGCAAATATTACACTTTACTTGTCCTTTAACAATTTGTTTGTAGTAACAAATAGTCAGTAAACCATATTGCATTAAGCGATTCAGGACTGTCAATAGACAACAGCCCAGGACTTGTCAGGTGGTACAAATATTCAGTACAACATGTAGTTGTGGTTAATGAAGATCAAGAAAGAATAGCATATCGATTAGTTAATAAGTTGTTACACATTGCTCACAATGGGCTACCTCAAGAGCGCCTTGGCAAGCACCCAAATGACAATGGGAGTAGTTCTACTGCCAGAAACTGCTCTTGACCATTGTTGTTCTTCGCTTCAGCATAGGGCTCTATTTATTATCATCAAGTCTTCAACAACGTTAAATCTGACAATGGAATTCACTGGAATTTAAGTGGCAAAGGAGAGGTCTGGAATAGCAGTTAATCACTTAATTGTGCAGCAACTATATGCATTTATACATATGTTAACATACATTTCCATGAGAGCATGCAGACCTGGATGCAATAATAATTTGTATTTAGTAAACCGGTTGTCAGCTTACCGAACCAGGAAGGCAGTAACAGCTCTACCCTGTTTTCAGGCAAATGTGAACTCTACAAACTAAGTTTGGGATACATAAAAAAATGAACAACCAAAAATAGAAAAACATTGCAGGTTGCAGTAGGTCATTCACTGAAATGCCAATGTATATACTGGGAAGGCTGAATAATTGAAAAAAGAATATATTTATATATACACCATCCTAATATGAGCATTCCAATCTAGTTCACCAAAACTATAATGGAGAGACAGACGTAACATTCTAACAGAAACATTGAAAAATTATTAAGCAGAGCAAAGAAAAGAAAAGGCGAATGGACGCACTCTTCAACATCAAGGAGATGGAAACGAAGTAACCAAGAGCAAGAAGGAACAATGAGAGTATTTTGCAAGCTAAGCTCTTCTTTTCTGAATTCATGAGAATATACATAGAAAGCATCAGTACAAAAGAAAATTATCACTGAGAAACATGCTAACCTGATATAATTTCGAGGGCAGGGCTAAACCATGTAATATAACTGGAGTGAGGCCAAAGGAATTGAGCAGCCATTTTCCATAGAACATGCAACTACTAAGATAGCGACCCCGAGTGATAGCAGCATATTGTTGTATTGTACACTGCCTGCAACAGAAAATATATTATTCATGCATGGACCAAATTCTCATTAGGATCTTCGCTATTATATATCAAAGTACATAGCCATGGAAACCAATAAAGCAGCTGGGTGTACTAAATTTAAATAAAAAATTGAGATGTAGCAGAAAGTGGCATGTCCTATCAAGCTAAAAACAGTAAATGTCCCCAAGAAAAAGAGGTGATGGTGAATCTCTCATCAAACATTCTAATATACTGAGATGTGTTGTCTATTTGTTAACTAAGGATCAAAGAAGAATGCTTAAACATTCTAGTTCACTGAAATTTCAATAAAAAGTTGTTTTCCTGATGTGTCATACCAACATGTTCAATGAGAAATAACTAACAACTAACCTAGCCCTATTAAATGGAAAGCATCGTGCAGGCTACATTTGGTTAAATTAGTTTGTTACTTCCTATTGATGGTATTGCTAGGTAAAAATAATTTAAGCTCTGACCTGAAGTGCAGCATTCTTACCTCTAATTTCAAACAACCAGGAAAAGTTCATTTTTGGAAAACTATACTGAGGTATGATAAAGATTCTAGCTTCAATTTATATAAATAGTTGAGTGTAGAAAAATACAATATACTTGTGAGTTTTCACTCACATAGTTTGAGATGTGCACTGTTAAGATCATGCTGACAACAACACACTGGAAAAAAAATAGGGGGAAGAGCTAGCATATCTAACCTTAGAGGTCCAAGACCTAAGTTGCATCCTAGATGCATGTCATTCAGTTGGAAGAGATGAGATACTACTTATGTGACCCATGTATGAATCTTCAAACAGACGGTAGAAACCCCCTTCCTCTATTTAGGCTCCCAAAGCAGCAGAAATACTATTAAATATAAGTATATATATTTAAGCAATATAGTAGAAAGTTTACAAAGCAGTAGATGGCTGCCTTATAATCTTTGGCGGCGGGGAATCATGTCTACCTAAGCATTATATTAAGTATAGCGCCCTGGTCGCCGTCCGAATGGTGGCAGGGAAGCTCACAAACAGCTTGGATGCCAAATTATAAAGCTATCTCACATTTGGTAACTCTTGACACTTCAATCCAGCTGAGTCACATCAAAACGATTTTGTTTTTGCACACAGTTTAATCATTACAGACACAATAGCAGATACGGCAGAAGGGTAGCTCAAACAGAGCTCTTCAGGTATTTAAGTGGTAATTCCGACTTCATATAGTTATACATTCTCTTGATCATCAAAGACATTTGCCACTAATACTCTCCAAGAGATTGTAAAACAACATGAAGTAAGAATTCTATAGTAATATTTTTTTGACTAGATACGAACATAAGTCCTCCCGGATAGGCGAGTCATCTCGAACAGCAGAAGCAGGCTAACCAGAGATGTACCTTTGGCGCGACAACAGATCGCCGGAAAAGGAAGGTATGTGCTCACATTAGAAGACAACAACGTGAGAAAATTATAGACAATGCTACCAGTATTCACCTCAACTATCTTAATCAAATTTCTATTACTAAAAGCTATTGTATGTGCAGTTTAGATCAACTTGGATATCACTGCTTAGTTAGCTATTTTTTTTTAGAAAGAACCCTCATTTGATCGACTCAACCCCATAATAACAATGCCTAATAACAAATAGAGGGCATCCAAATTCAGATGAACAACACCTTATGCAAGCCAACACCAGATGATACCCAAGATTTTGTGGCAGGAAAAGTATACATGTTTTTGGCGTCGCTCTGCCTGGGCGACCCGAGGGCTCCCAACCGCGCCGCCAGGGGCCACTCCCCATACCGCCCCCTCCTCGCCGCCGCTGCCGCCGGCTGTTGCCACGGTGGCGGCGGGCCCCTCACTGCCGAAGGTGGTCGGGGGGAGCCCTGCATCGACGACCTCCGTCGTCTTCAAGCGCGGAGCGGCGCGGTAAGCCAGGGCGGCGACCCTGGACTCCGCTGGTGGCTGCAGGGCGAGGCGTAGCGAGGGCTGGGCGTCGTGCGGTGATGTGGGGTTGCGGCGGTGCAGGGGAAGCAGCGGCTCGGGCCGTTTCCCTCCCGTGACGGCGCGGGTTGGCTTGGGCGGCGGATCTGCGGCGGCTGCTTGCTCGCCGCCATGGATGGTTGGGGCGGCGTCCCCGGTGCGCGGCGGCGTCCTCCCAGTGGTCGCGCGCTGCGGTGTCGCGGGGATGCGTCAGTCTGGTTCTTGCGTCCAGATCTAGCGAGCGGTGGCCGGGTGCCGGTGGCCTTGGGATTCAGGGGCACGGCGGCGGGATGGTGGGCGACGGTGTTGGCTTGCTGGTCGGCATGCTTTGACTGCCCTGTCGGTGAAGGACGCCTAGGCAGGATGGTGCCCCGGGTGAAAGCCCTGCCCGACTCGGTCGGTGCCAGCGATGACGACGCCCCGGGGAGTTCCCCTTGAAGGTATCCTTGTGCGGCTCCTGCCTCTCCTGCGTTTAAGGCTTTAATCTCTCCGGATAAAAACCCAAGCTCCGGCCTCCGTCGGTGCAGGCAACAACGACAGTCTCATCGCTTTCCTTCTTGGAGGCGAAGTCTTGGAGCGCTTGCCCTTCTCTCGGTGGTGGTGGTTTTGCTTGTTGTGCTATGTTGCCATGCCGGACGGGTTGGAGGATGTCGAGGCGGCGGCCTCGGGTAGGTGGCTGTGAGCCGGGGTGGCGGCCCCGGAAGGCGGTGCGGTAACATCTCTATGGTGCGGGGATGCGGCTTGCCACGACTTGGGTGGCGACCCTGGCCGTGTGGACGGCAGGGCAGTCGGCTCGGTCAGTCGCGTCCTAGTGGGGATGGTCGGATGTTATGTCGGGGGCGGTGGCCCCGGATGAGTTGGTGTGATGCCCGTGGTCTATGGCCGTTTGCCCTGTGCAGCTTAGGTTGCGGATGGATGGTTCGTGCGGCGTTGCAGCTCGAGAGCGAGCGGTGGTGTGTCGAGGCGGCGGCCCCGGAAGGTGGTGGTCTTGGTGGACGCGCAGGGCACGACGGAGCAGCGGTATGATGGAGCGGCGGCTCCGAATGTTCGTCATCCTGACAGTGTTGAGGACATCGACTTTGTGTCGCGAGGGCGACAAGGTCGTTTTGGCGCAGTTCTCTGAGCGGTTCGTCTTCTTCAGATATGTTGGAGTGTCCCGTGTATGCTCTTACCATAGTAGGCACAACGTCTTCTCTCCGGCTTGGTTGGATGAAAAGTTGGTCTTCGCGAGTGTGTCTTCTACTTGTATCGATAGTGGGTTTGAGTGGGGGCTTGTCCCCGTGGTGGTGTCTTGTTGTAAGGTTTTCGCCTGGTTTTCCCCTAAAAATTATGCACTTTCTGCTTAATTAATGGATGAGGCAAAATTTTTGCCTCTGTTTCAAAAAAAAAAGTATACATGTTTCCATCTGGCACATAGCACCGTACATCTCAACAGGCCCATAGACGCTATGCCCGCTCGACCACAGCTCGCTCTCGATGGAACCTGCCGCTCGACCAACGCACACGCTGCCTCACGCACGCAGAGCAGCAGGTGGCACAGAGCCCTAGCGATAGCAGTGAGCCTGCGGCGAGTGGAGCAGCGGCCAACGCCTCAGCAGATGCGGAGCAACCTGTAGGTGAAGGCAGCCGGCGGGACGGTAAGGGAAGCAGCAGCCAGCGGAGCCGCGGTGGCGGAGCAAGCGCCGGCAACCGGCGGTGCAGGAAGTGTGTAGTTACTACCAGAGGCGGAGGCGAAGGCGGAGTAGGCTTGCAGACGAAGCGACGGCAACATACAGAACGCAGAATCTGTTGGAGCTGCACCTCGCAGCTCCCTCTCATCTCTCTCACAAACTCTACACACACACGCATATGTGAAAGAACACAGAGGAACACATACACACACTCACTAAGGAGGGAAAACTATGGCTTTGCCGAGAGGTAGTTTCTCCTTTGTGTCACACGGGTGCTACATTGTTTTCTTGCCCATAGGCCACGCTTTCTCATTCACTTGCTCAGCATAAATAGCTATGATACAACGTGACCACCACATCATCTACTAAGGGCACCCACTAAGCCACTAACTAACCATGACATCTTCTTGCTAGATCCTTTCCAGGAACCACACGACCAAGCCAACTTGCACACAGCACACAGCACACGGTCACATCTAGCTAGCTAACAACTTCACCGCATGCAAACTTGCACTTCACACCGGCTTGCCGATCAGCCCACGTGGCTGCACACTCTAACTCTGTGCATCTCGACGATCCGTCCGGCCGTACGAAATAACTTAGACGTAACAGACTACTACTAACTAACAAGATTACTTTCAACAATCACCTTCCTAATTTTGTTACTACTTATTTCTCTCTTACATCTCACGGACATCGATGTCGTCGGTGCAACACGGAGATGACCGCCAATGCCATCTTTGTCGCGCCGATTGCTGCCGTCGACGCTGGCCTCGCTGAGAGACGCACCTCCTGAGCCTTCACCACAAGCGTGCCGCCGTGACACGCTCGTTGACTCGTGCTTGCCACCGGTGACGCAGCTCGCCGGCGACTCGCCTTCTTGTTCGCCACCGGTGCCGCACCTTGCAGGCGACTTGTCTTCATGTTCGCCACCAGTGCCGCAACTCCCCGGTGACTCGCCTTCATGTTGTCGCCGATACCGCACCTTGTCGACGACTCGAACATGGACGATGAACTCCTCGCGGCAATGGCCTGCGCACCTTGGCCATCATCTCCTTGCCGCCGGTGGCGCAACTTGCCGGGCAGCACGCCTTTCTCCATCGCTCGTAACGCATCTCGACGATGATGAAGACCCCTACCTCGACGAACGAGGCTCTGATACCAATTGTTGGTGATGCACCTCGCAGCTCCCTCTCATCTCTCTCACAAACTCTACACACGGGCGCATATGTGAAATAACACAGAGGAACACATACGCACACACTCACCAAGGAGGAAAAACCATGGCTTTGCCGAGAGGCTCCTTCGTGTCACATTGGGGCTACATTGTTTTCTTGCCCGTAGGCCACACTTTCTCATTCACTTTCTCAGCATAAATAGCTATGATACAAAGTGACCACCACATCAGCCACTAACAACACCCACTATGCCACTAACTAACCATGGCCTCTTCTTCCTAGATCATCTCCAGGAACCACACGACCAGGCCAACATGCACACAACACACAGCACACGGTCACATCTAGCTAGCTAACAACCTCACCGCATGTAAACTTGCACTTCACACCGGCTTTGCCGATCAGCCCGTGTGGCTGCACACTCTAACTCTGTGCATCTCTACGATCCGTCCGGCCGTACGAAATAACTTAGACGTAACAGACTACTACTAACTAACAAGATTACTTTCAACAATCACCTTCCTAATTTTGTTACTACTTATTTCTCTCTTACATCTCACGGACATCGATGTCGTCGGTGCAACACGGAGATGACCGCCAATGCCATCTTTGTCGCGCCGATTGCTGCCGTCGACGCTAGCCTCGCTGAGAGACGCACCTCCTGAGCCTTCACCACAAGCGTGCCGCCGTGACACGCTCGTTGACTCGTGCTTGCCGCCGGTGACGCAGCTCGCCGGCGACTCGCCTTCTTGTTCGCCACCGGTGCCGCACCTTGCAGGCGACTTGTCTTCATGTTCGCCACCAGTGCCGCAACTCCCCGGTGACTCGCCTTCATGTTGTCGCCGATACCGCACCTTGTCGACGACTCGAACATGGACGATGAACTCCTCGCGGCAATGGCCTGCGCACCTTGGCCATCACCTCCTTGCCGCCGGTGGCGCAACTTACCGGGCAGCACGCCTTTCTCCATCGCTCGTAACGCAGCTCGACGATGATGAAGACCCCTACCTCGAGGAACGAGGCTCTGATACCAATTGTTGGTGATGCACCTCGCAGCTCCCTCTCATCTCTCTCACAAACTCTACACACGGGCGCATATGTGAAATAACACAGAGGAACACATACACACACACTCACCAAGGAGGAAAAACCATGGCTTTGCCGAGAGGCTCCTTCGTGTCACATTGGGGCTACATTGTTTTCTTGCCCGTAGGCCACACTTTCTCATTCACTTTCTCAGCATAAATAGCTATGATACAACGTGACCACCACATCAGCCACTAACAACACCCACTATGCCACTAACTAACCATGGCCTCTTCTTCCTAGATCCTCTCCAGGAACCACACGACCAGGCCAACATGCACACAACACACAGCACACGGTCACATCTAGCTAGCTAACAACCTCACCGCATGTAAACTTGCACTTCACACCGGCTTTGCCGATCAGCCCGTGTGGCTGCACACTCTAACTTTGTGCATCTCTACGATCCGGCCAGCCATACGAAATAACTTAGACGTAACAGACTACTACTAAGTAACAAGATTACTTCCAACAAAATCAAGCCGGCCATGTACCTCACACGCGTAGCACGTTAGGTGTTTAGTAGATTGGCACCATGACTGGGCAAGGGCGTTCCTTCTTTTTTGTTAGATCCATCTCGGAGGAGAGGGACACAAGGGAGAGACAGCTACCAGCCGTGGTTGACTCAACCGTCTCCGTCCTCGCCGCGGTAGCATCGCTGCTGCCTGAAATTGACTGAAATAGAGAGGGGAGTTGAGACGGGAGAGACACAGAGTTGAAGAGGGAGTACATGCGTACCCAAATGAAGAGTCGTTGCCGTCAACGCGGCCATCCCCATCCTTGCGCATTCTGCCGACGCTGCCAGAGAAAACAAGGGGTGAAACACAGGGTGGAGGAGGGCACACCTGCACATCGAATCCTCGGCCGTCTGCTGGCCTCCTCCGTACGGTGCTCAGGTGGGGCCTCTAAATAGGGTTAGGGGGATTAGGCGGGAAGAGGCTGCTCCGGCCAACGGCTAGGGAAGCCAGGCCGACGACGGTTGGGTCAGGGGATGAACCGGGCAGGAACTCAGGCGGTGGAGGCGAGGCCTGTGGATACCCTCCCCCGATGATAGCTTGAGAGAGGAGAAGAAAAGAAGTGAGCCGTTTGGGAACATCCAGAGCCATCGAGAGATGCCATGTGGGAAGACAAAAAAAAATAAAGGTATTGTAGCTAAAGCGATGCTACAACCACGTGGGGAGTACACAGCTATACACACCCACGTAGTAAACCAACAGAATGACCAATCGCAAAAAAAAGGTAGGGAAGGAACCCTAAAATTTTCTAGAGGGCACCATAATTGCACACACAAAAATCATTGCGGGAATTCACCATAGATTGGCACACGTGTCAACCCATCACTAGTCCGAAAAAATCAAAAAATCTGAGAAAAATCGAGGTTGTTAAGGTTTAGTATAGTAGTTATTCAGAACGACTTCCTAAAGGTAGAATAAAGTCATCCCCGTCTATCCCCCATTTCAGTGGTGTGTGTAGCGTCGTCGAACGGTTTGTGGAGGTTTGCCTCCAGCGGATCTTTCTGGTTTTGGTGGTGTAACTTCTTATCTACATTTCTCTTCATATGTGATGGTTGTTGCTCTCATGCGCTAGTCATTTGAGGTTTTAGCACGACGATTCTTCGTTTATCTACTACAAAAGGCTCTACTGCGATAAATTTTGTTTGGCTCCAATAAAAGAGGGACGAGGACGGTGTATCTCCCTGGTTTTGGTCGCACTACTAGGAAAAGCCTTATTGCCGGCGCACCAAAAATGTCTACTGCCGGCACACCAGCGCCCGCCCCTGGGAACAGGCCGGTGGTAATGACTTACCGCCAGCGCACCAGCTGGTGCCCGGCAGTAACGCGAGTTATCCCCGGTGCACCTGCCTAGTGCGCCGGCGGTAAGTTATACTAGAAAATAAGAAAAAATCAAATCTAAATCTAGATCTAGCTCGTGAGCTGTGGTTGTGGTGTCGTCTCTGCGTCAGTGTAGTAGGAGGAGGCCAAGGTCGACGTGGCAGCAGGCCGGAGGTGGGGTAGGAGGCCATAGGAGGAGTAGGAGGCCCGGAGGAGGAATAGAAGGAGGCCGGAGGTACGTGGAGGTGGGGGAGGCCGGAAGAGGTCGTGGCCGTCGGAGGTGGAGTAGGCTGGAGGAGGTCATGGTGGTCGTTGCAGGTGGAGGCTGTAACATCCCAAAAATTTCAAAATGAAGAAAATGAATTTTCCAATTTCCCAAATTTTAGAACCAACAAAACTTTTATTAAATTTAGTTTGATACACAGTGACCTTGATTAATACTTGTGTTATTGCCATGATTGTTTGTTTATTACATTAAACATAATTCCAAAACCCTAAACCCTAACCTTCTCAATACCCACTAGGTCCAACAAGAAGAAACTAAAATAAAATAAAAAGGACATATGTGGGCATATAGCCTAGTATGCAAATCTTGACTAATACCCTTCTTACTTTTCTCAATAGTGGTGAACCATTGTTAGACCCCATTAAACCCTAAATCTCATTCCTCTTATCACCATCCAATAGAAAGTAAATAAAAAGAATTGAAATTAAATAAGAAAAGGACATATCAGCCTATGGCTATTCTTGTGAAACTTTACCCTAAACCTTTCTACTTTGTTTAGAAGATTGGAAAACCTTCATAAACCATACCTAGCACTTATCAAATAAAAACCAAGGTGAAACAAAAGAAATTAAAAAGAAAATAAAAATACCATAGAGGCATATGTGAGAAAAGGCAAATTTGTGAATTTGAGAATCCTGACCCTATGATTTGTTGTGAATGGTTGGATCACTCCTATATACCATTTCAACACTCAACAACATCAATTGGGTCAAGCCAAGTCAAATTAAAAATCAAATGCAACATATGCATAGAGGCATATGTGGCACATCACTAATTTACCCAAACCTTGACCTAAGCAATTATGTCTTGACCAAATGGTGTGAAACCCTCTCTAAACCTAATCTCACACTAATTGGACCCTAACCCATGCCCAAGTAATACAAGATAAATGAAAGAGGAAAATAAAAAAAATAAGAATATCATCTCTCATGTGTTATGGCCATTTTTGCAAATTTTTGAGCTAGACCTTTTGGAATAGTTTCAATGGTTTGAAAATGTTTCTAAACTAATAAGAATCACTTTGGAGTAAAGAAAATCAAATCAAATGGAGAGAAATCAAATAGTGAGAAAATCCCATATTTCCCTCACATACACATTATCCAATTTTTCAAATCTTCAACCAAGGCCACCATAGCTTGATCCTTTGCTTGTAAAACTTTGTATATCAAAAAAAACACAAATGCATCAAAGAAACCAGAATCAAATCAAAGAAATTTGCAAAACCAACATACATGTGATAATGGTCATTTGGCCATTTTATAAAATCTTCAACACTTTGCACCCCTGGTTTTGACTTTTCTTAAACTAAACTTGGTCAACACTTGCCACCTCATCCAAGACCATGTCAATGTGAACCACTTTGATGTTGACCACCAAGGTTGACTCTGACTAGGTTGACCAGGGTGAATAAAACAAAATGCTACATGAGAATAATGTGAAGATAAGCCCATTTTGGCAACTTTGCAAATCAGCACTAAAATGAACACCACCACCATCAGTAGGTCACATTATTTATATGAATGAGCTCCACCAAAATGATTTCAAAAATTCAAACAAAATTCTCTTGTGGCCATTTCATCGAACACTTGGCAGGCCTGATTTTCATTTGCACACACACTCTTTTATTCACTGGATTTTTGACTAAACCACTTTTGTTCTGAGGTGATCATTGCTCTTCTATGTCAACTACATCATCCCATGTACTGCAGCCTTGAAGAAAATGGAGAAATGCTCACCATGGCATCCATGCCGTGTACCATGCACACCTCACCAGCACTCGATCGCCATGGTCCTCTCTGCCCCTCTCATCATGTCCAAGTACACTCCCCAGCAACGACGATCATCACCATGCACCGCCGAGCTCGCCAAGGCACGGCATTGGCCCAACGCCCGAGCCCGCGCCCATGCCGGCCATATGGCGCCAGAAGCGCACTGGCACGTCTCGGACGCGCCAGTACACCGCGTCGCTGGTCGCTGTCGTCCTCCTCTCGCCCTGCCCCTTCGCGCGCATGATCACCACCATCCCTGCTCCCGCCGGACACCGCCATTGGCGTCGCCACGCCGAGACGAAGATAGCATCCAACCTCGCAACGCCGGTGCGCAAGGACGGCAATGATGCCGCACGCCCTCGTCCTCCCCTAGCGATGCCATCAAGCGCTCTAGCACCGCCTAGCAGTCGCCTACACGACGCGCCCATCACTTGCCCTTTCACCGCCCTGGATCGCCGGCGCCATGGTCGACCTTGTCGGCATCCCCGCAGCACCCCTTCACCCTATAAAAGGAGAGCTCCCGCGCATGATTTCTTCACACCAACAAGCTCTCCTCATCTCTCTGAATCTCCTCAACATCTTCCCCTCCTCCATTAGCCCCCACCTCGCCGGAATTTGATCGGAATCCGCCGCACCAGTAGCTCATCGCCGTCGTCGAATTCGGCCACCATCGGAGACGCCACCGGTACCAGTCGACTCCTCGTCGTCGACAACATCGCCTAGCACCAGCGCCGCCCCTCGCCGGACCCCCTACCTCCGCCGTGCCCGCGTCTGCTTCTCGTCGACGACGACGACGCAGCTGCACCGTCCGATCTCCTTCTGATCCAGCGGCTCCTATTCGCAGGTACCGCTTCGGCGTTTAACTATCACTGACTAGTGGGACCCCCTTGTCAGTTGGCCCGCGACGTGTGAAGCGTTACTGGGCTGGCCCTTTTCTGCGTTTAAATCTTTCGGCCCATCTGCTTTCCCGCCTAGGCCCAATATTTGAATTCGAATAAAGCAGTTTCAGTGAATTTTGTTTACTGATGCTTTGCTATAAATTGAATAGTTTCAAATCTACAAACCCAAATTGAGTGATTCGAAATATTCTAGAAAGTTTATGAAATTATCTAACTAACCCCACTAGTTTCAACCTGATAGCTTGTGTAGAATTTGAATAGCAAAAATATCAAGTCAGATACTTTTCAGTATTCAAATAAATCTAGAAAATCAACCACATTGAATTTTGAGGTGATTCCACCTCTCATAATTCACATTTCCCAAACTCTAATTTAGTATGTAAAAATATGATATGGGTCCTGTACATGATCATGGGTTAGAACAAAATATTGGCTATGTAGTCAATACTAGCCCATTTCAACTATTTCAAATTTTAGGAATTTAAATCTATGAGGTGTAACACCTCATTTAAATCATTCCCAAGTGTTATAAAGTAATGTGATGACCTTGTTGCATGGTCTCATACTTGCTCACTTAAGGATCTTAAACCCAAGTAACATTTAAAATGCATGGGGTGAGGACATTAGTCTTCATGACCCATATGTTATATTTGAAAATATTAAATCATTTGTATAGTAGTATTTAAATTTTTTCCAACTATTTATTAAATCATATGAGATGTATTGGTCTCATTTAAATCTTTGTCTCAAGTTATTCCACATAAGGTAATGACCTTAATCTAATAAACCTCATGTGGTATGAATGGATGATATTAAATTATTAATAAGATAGTAATAAATTGCATGAGGTATATTCCCTCATTTAAATCATATTTCTCAAAGGATAAGTGTGAAGTGTTGACCTTGGTCAACATGAGATCATACCTTGTCAATTAAGGAGATTAAATCTTAACAAGGTTCAATGAGAGGAAATAAATTCCCCAAAATAGATAAATAGAAACACTAATAAATATTTCAATGAGAGGAAATTAATTGCCAAGAATAATTAAATAGAAACACTAATAACTATTTCAATGAGAGGAAATTAATTCCTAAAAATAAATAAATGGAAACACTAATAAATATTTCAATGAGAGGAAATTATTTCTCAAAGAATTAAATAGAGACCCTAAAGTAATATTTGTAATGAGAGGAAATTATTTTTATTTAAAAGAAAACCAAGTCAACCAACATGTTAATAATGTGGTGATGCTAGAATAATTTGTGTGAACCATTTGTGTGATTAGTCTAGCACTTAAGTATTGTTTGGTGATTGTATCCTCGTGTTCGTTTATAGACGCTAGTACCGGAGACTATCAAGAGGAGGAAGTATTCTACCAAGAGGAAGAAGAAGAGAACTTTGATCACCTCACCAATCAAGGCAAGCTATATTAGTGCAAGTTATATTAGTGCAAGCTATTACCAATGCAAGTTAGATTAATATAAGTTATATTGTTTCAAGATAATATTCGTGCAAGCCACCTTAATGCAAAGCTCTTTAAAGAGCAAGGCACCATTACATTATACTTGATGCTTAATGATCCTATCCCATGTTTTTGCCTTACTATTATTTCACTCATTGTATTTCAAAATCTACTTTTTGATTCATGACTCACTTGGTCTAGAATAGATCAAGAGTATCAAATTTAGCCTAAGCAAAGAAAGCTAGATAAGCACCCCTCATGATTAGTTGCTATTGCTAAATAAGTAAAATTGACTACTCTAGATGGGAACAAATGTGAAATGAAATGGCTTTGAAAACCTTGGAATGATGGATCATTCTATTAAAGGATTTTGAAGGTGAATATGACTTGTGAATGACTTGGTGAAATTTTACGAAAACTGATGGTTGGGTTCGGATGCGATACCATTCCAATTTTGCAAGTACCCCCACAATACCTGAATATGGGTAAGGGGCTTAACTAGAAATTTATGTGCCTTAGTATGGGTTCCCTCTAAACAAGCGTCATAGGGGTTATGCTGAGGCTGCCTCCGTTGAAATGTGAAACTGATGTGAAATGACGTGAATGAGGTGAATTGTCCGGCCCAAGCCCTGTGCAGTTCCTGACGGTTTGTCTTCACTGGGAGGCCAAGCTCATGGGGAGAGGTGCCTATACTAGGGTATGTAAGTGAAAGTTTATGGTTGGTAGTCCACACACGGACTGTGATAAATCAGGGCCAGTTAACCCTGACGGATTATTGCAAATGTTGTGGCACAAGTGTACGACCTCTGCAGAGTGTAGAACTATTCGAATAACCGCGTCCACGGTTATGGACGGTTGGAAAGGCCATACTGTTCCGTCATCAGACCATTTTCAAAAAATATGATCTGTGACTTGTGACTTGAATTTGAAAGGTGAATGGTGACTTTGAATTGAATCACAACAGAGTTGTGGGAATGACACTAAGGTTCCCGCTTGAGTTAGTCTAGGGATTCAAGCATCTTTACTAATTGTTTATGAAATAAACTTGGCTTTATGCAAATAAACCTAGAGCTTAGTATCCCCTTACTAAAACTGATAGTGCTTACACTAGTATTAGTTTGCGAGTACTTTAAGTACTCATGGCTTTGTCCCTGGCTATTCCAATGGCCAGACTATGAAGGAGAACAACAGTACGAGGAAGATGGACAACAGGACGTCTACGACAACTAGGACCGCTCCTGACGTCAAGCGTTGGCCTGTGGATTAGATAGCCACTACTACTTCGCTTCCGCTATTTGTGATTGTTCGTTGATCAATAGATCAACTACTATTGTAATATTGGATCATGTGATCTACATGTGTAAGACGATTATGCGTTGTAATAAATGATGACTCTATGATATTCAACTATTATGTCTCGCAACAACACTATTCCTGGGATTGCGATGTATGGCATAATAGGCATCTGGACTTAAAAATCCGGGTGTTGACAAGTTCGTATCAGAGCCATTGTTTGACCTTAGGAGACCCTAGTTAGAATGGACGTTCTGAAAATTTTAGTTTCAAAAACAAATGAAGTGGATATTTCTGAAAAACTTACTCACTTTCTTCTCTTTGAGACCTTTTCAAAATGCTAAGTTATGCTCTACCTTGTGAATCTACATAAAATTTTGCCACACTTGTTCATCTCTAAATTACTTATCCAATTCACTTTCAGATGGAGGGAGCCTACCCCAAGTTTTACCAGCTGGGAAATGGTGGAGGTTTGGTTTTCGAGAGAGACTTGGACTGGTGTCGAGAGCTCGACGCCCACACCCCGAGTTTCACGGAGTCCGGATCAACAACCAGCCCGGTGGGGAACCGCAGTGGATGATCACCGCTGACTTGAGGGGCAAGATGGAGCCTCCGAGTTCTGAGAGGATCCTCTTCTCCATCAAGGCAAGCAACTGGATGGACGGACTTGCTCGTGTGTGCGGACAGAACATCGCTGCACTCCAGGGTACTCGCTTCGCTCACTTTGCGAGGCATGACACCATTGGAGAGCCCATGGCACTCTCCTCGCACCAGTGCTCAAGCATCATGTGGAGCATTTGGATTTCATGCTTCACGAGACCCGGAAGGAGCTGGACAATGCGCGTGTCCACGCCAACCGTACTCGTATGGCCTTGGCTCACCATGCCGATGCCATCAGGCTGCTCGCCAAGGATCGCAAGTCACTCCGCCTGCAGCGCGCCAAGAAGGACGCTACTATTGCGCGCCTTCGCGCGAAGATACTCACCTTGGAGGCCACTGTCAAGGCCCAGAGGACCAGCTGAAGGAGATGGAGGAGGATGGAGAAGACATTCAGGGAGGCGAGGACTTCCTGAGTGACGACGACGACTTTGAGGAAGATGAGTTCACTGATGAGGAGGACTACGAGTTTCTGGAGTCCGGAGAGGATGGGATCATTCCCATCGATGTGGATGAAGATGATGAGGAGTAGTTGCACCACTCACTTGTGTAGGTGTAAGTTGTATCCCCGCCCGTTGTATCGTAGCTGGAGAAGAATGGTTCTTAAAACCATTAGTTTGGTGTGTTAGATTGTAATATATGCTGAATAAATAATTGAATGTGTGTTATATTCATCATCAAAAAGAATCCAAGTTTTTAAGTTTTTAGCTTAACCCAAAACAAGCCATAGAAAATTCCCTCTTATCTTATCATCGATCTCAATCTTCAGATGGCCCCACCAACCCGCAGCGCCAACCAGGATGCAATGATGCAAATGCTGCAGATGATGATGGAAGACCGCGAAGCCGAGAGAGTTGAACGACAAGCCAACACTGCTGCACTGCAACAGATAGCTCAGAACAATCAAGGCCATGGAAACCACGACCACCCTGGGTCAAAACTGAGGAACTTTCATAACACCAACCCACCCATGTTCAGCAACACAGAAGAGCCACTTGACGCAGATGATTGGCTCCAAACAATGGAGAACAACCTAGAAGTTGCGGGAGTTGAAGCCGCAGAAAAAGTACTGTTTGCCACCCACTACTTGTCAGGACCTGCCAGAGCCTGGTGGACAAGTGCACGTGCACTGAATGATGGACAAATAATGAATTGGGCATATTTTAAGCTAAAGTTCAGCAAATACCATGTACCCCAAGGACTGATCAAGAAAATGAGAGACGAGTTTCGCGAACTCAAGCAAGGAAGAATGTCCGTGGTAGAATACCGCGACAGATTCCTCACTCTGTCAAGGTACGCCCCGGATGAAACCGACACTAACGAGAAGAGGAATGAAAGATTTCTGAATGGACTGCATGATGAAATGCAAACGGTGTTAGTGAACATTCCGTTCGCTGACCTCGAAGCCCTCGTGGACTCAGCCATACAAATGGAAGGAAAGCTTCATCAGGCCAATGAGAACCGCAAGCGACGGATGATGAATCAGAGTGGACACCACCATACACAGAAGTACCGCAACAACTCAACTAGAGGATTTACCCCAAGACACAACAAGCCAACTACTCAGACTTATCGCCCCAACTACACCAATAACAACGGAGGACCCCCGAAGCCCGGAGGAAACCACAACCACAACAACAGCAACCCCAACCACAACAACCATCACCCCAATGGGAACAGTAACAACACCAACCCTGGCCTAGGGACTGGAAGCAATGCTACCCCTATCACCCCCAAGGACAAGGCAACAATCACCTGCTATAAATGTGGCACTGTAGGCCACTACTCAAATGAATGCCCTAAGAAACTTGCCAAAACTGCCCCCAATACTGCCTGCCCAGCAACAACGTCGCTTCGCAGGTAGAAGGAACCAGAACAACAACAACGGCCGCCTCTACCACATGGACACCACTGAAGCCCAGGAAGCACCCCAGACCATGCCAAGTATGCTTTCCGGTTAATCACACTGCTCAATCTCTCTTAGGAAACCCAACTTTTCTTAAAATCTCGGGACGAGATTTGTTTAAGGGGGAAGGGTTTGTAACATCCCAAAAATTTCAAAATGAAGAAAATGAATTTTCCAATTTCCCAAATTTTAGAACCAACAAAAACTTTTATTAAATTTAGTTTGATACATAGTGACCTTGATTAATACTTGTGTTATTGCCATGATTGTTTGTTTATTACATTAAACATAATTCCAAAACCCTAAACCCTAACCTTCTCAATACCCAATAGGTCAAACAAGAAGAAACTAAAATAAAATAAAAAGGACATATGTGGGCATATAGCCTAGTATGCAAATCTTGACTAATACCCTTCTTACTTTTCTCAATAGTGGTGAACCATTGTTAGACCCCATTAAACCCTAAACCTCATTCCTCTTATCACCATCCAATAGAAAGTAAATAAAAAGAATTGAAATTAAATAAGAAAAGGGCATATGAGCCTATGGCTATTCTTGTGAAACTTTACCCTAAACCTTTCTACTTTGTTTAGAAGATTGGAAAACCTTCATAAACCATACCTAGCACTTATCAAATAAAAACCAAGGTGAAACAAAATAAATTAAAAAGAAAATAAAAATACCATAGAGGCATATGTGAGAAAAGGCAAATTTGTGAATTTGAGAATCCTGACCCTATGATTTGTTGTGAATGGTTGGATCACCCCTATATACCATTTCAACACTCAACAACATCAATTGGGTCAAGCCAAGTCAAATTAAAAATCAAATGCAACATATGCATAGAGGCATATGTGGCACATCACTAATTTACCCAAACCTTGACCTAAGCAATTATGTCTTGACCAAATGGTGTGAAACCCTCTCTAAACCTAATCTCACACTAATTGGACCCTAACCCATGCCCAAGTAATACAAGATAAATGAAAGAGGAAAATAAGAAAAAAATAAGAATATCATCTCTCATGTGTTATGGCCATTTTTGCAAATTTTTGAGCTAGACCTTTTGGAATAGTTTCAATGGTTTGAAAATGTTTCTAAACTAATAAGAATCACTTTGGAGTAAAGAAAAATCAAATCAAATGGAGAGAAATCAAATAGTGAGAAAATCCCATATTTCCCTCACATACACATTATCCAATTTTTCAAATCTTCAACCAAGGCCACCATAGCTTGATCCTTTGCTTGTAAAACCTTTGTATATCAAAAACAAACACAAATGCATCAAAGAAACCAGAATCAAATCAAAGAAATTTGCAAAACCAACATACATGTGATAATGGTCATTTGGCCATTTTATAAAATCTTCACCACTTTGCACCCCTGGTTTTGACTTTTCTTAAACTAAACTTGGTCAACACTTGCCACCTCATCCAAGACCATGTCAATGTGAACCACTTTGATGTTGACCACCATGGTTGACTCTGACAAGGTTGACCAGGGTGAATAAAACAAAATGCTACATGAGAGTAATGTGAAGATGAGCACATTTTGGCAACTTTGCAAATCAGCACTAAAATGAACACCACCACCATAAGTAGGTCACATTATTTATATGAATGAGCTCCACCAAAAAGATTTCAAAAATTCAAACAAAATTCTCTTGCGGCCATTTCATCGAACACTTGGCAGGCATGATTTTCATTTGCACACACACTCTTTTATTCACTGGATTTTTAACTAAACCACTTTTGTTCTGAGGTGATCATTCCTCTTCTATGTCCACTACATCATCCCATGTACTGCAGCCTTGAAGAAAATGGAGAAATGCTCACCATGGCATCCATGCCGTGTACCATGCACACCTCACCAGCACTCGATCGCCATGGTCCTCTCCTGCCCATCTCATCATGTCCAGTACACTCCCCTGGCAACGACGATCATCACCATGCACGGCCCGAGCTCGCCAAGGCACGACATTGGCCAGAACGCCGCACGCCCAGACGTGCCCATGCCGGCCATGGCGCGCCAGCGCGCCGGCACGTCTGCACGCGCCGGTACACCGCGTCGCACAGTCGCGTCGTCCTCCTCTCATGCCCCTTCGCGCGCATGATCACCACCATCCTGCTCCCCGCCGGACACCGCCATTGGCGTCCCTGCGCCGTAGACGAAGATAGCATCCAACCTCTGCCGCGCTGGTACCGCAAGGACGGCAATGATGCCGCACGCCCTCATCCTCCCCTAGTGATGCCATCAAGCGCTCTAGCACCGCCTAGCAGTCGCCTACACGACGCGCCGATCACTTGCCCTTTCACCGCCCTGGATCGCCGGCGCCATGGTCGACCTTGCCGGCATCCCCGCAGCACCCCTTCACCCTATAAAAGGAGAGCTCCCGCGCATGATTTCTTCACACCAACAAGCTCTCCTCATCTCTCTGAATCTCCTCAACATCTTCCCCTCCTCCATTAGCCCCCACCTCGCGGAATTTGATCGGAATCCGCCGCACCAGTAGCTCATCGCCGTCGTCGAATTCGGCCACCATCGGAGACGCCACCGGTACTAGTCGACTCCTCGTCGTCGACAACATCGCCTAGCACCAACGCCGCCCCTCGCCGGAGCTCCAGCATGCCGTCGACCCCCTACCTCCGCCGTGCCCACGTCTGCTTCTCGTCGACGATGACGACTGATGCGCGTAGATGTACACGTCCGTTGGGAACCCCAAGAGGAAGGTATGATGCGCACAGCGGCAAGTTTTCCCTCGAAAGAAACCAAGGTTATCGAACCAGTAGGAGCCAAGAAGCACGTGAAGGTTGTTGGTGGAGGATTGTAGTGCGGCGCAACACCAGTGAAACCGGCGCCAACTTGGAACCTGCACAACACAATCAAAGTACTTTGCCCCAACGTAACAGTGAGGTTGTCAATCTCACCGGCTTGCTGAAAACAAAGGATTAAGCGTATCGAGTGGAAGATGGTGTTTGTTTGCAAAGAACAGTAAAAACAAAGATTGCAGTAGAATGTATTGAGATGTAAAAGAATGGACCGGGGTCCACAGTTCACTAGAGGTGTCTCTCCAATAAGATTGATACGTCCATTTTGCATCACTATTTTATATCATAATTTGCTGTTATTCATTGATATATTTCATATTTAGATATGATACTTATGTTATTTCACCTATTTTGCATGTTTCATGATCATTGGAGAATTATTCACTGGAGTCAGGATTCTGCTGGAAAAAGCACCGTCAGGACACCATATTTCGGAAGATCAATAATTGACGGAAATTATACGGAAAATCCTATTTTTCCAGATGATGAAGGGAGCCAAAAGGAGGAGCCGAGAGGGGCCGCCATGGGCCCCCCATAGGCGGGCCCTGCCCTGGCCACGCCGCCTTGTGGGGAGGGGGCCCACAGCCCCCTCTGGCCGCCTCTCCTTCACGTACTTCTTCGTCGAAACCTAAGCCCAGGGAGTTACGGAGGGTGTGAGCCGCCTCGCGGGGCGGAGAAACACCAGAGAGAAAAGAGCTCTCCGGGGGGCAGGAAATTCCCTCCCGGAGGGGGAAATCGACGCCATCGCCATCGTCATCGAGCTGGACATCATCTCCATCATCATCATCATCATCTCCACCATCTACACCGCCATCTCCACCGCTGCATCTCGTCACCGCTGTAACGATTTGGGTTGGATCTTGATTGTTTGATAGGGAAACTCTCCCGGTGTTGATTACTACTTGTTATTGATGCTATTGAGTGAAACCATTGAACCAAGGTTTATGTTCAGATTGTTATTCATCATCATATCACCTCTGATCATGTTCCATATGATGTCTCGTGAGTAGTTCGTTTAGTTCTTGAGGACATGGGTGAAGTCTAAATGTTAGTAGTGAATTATTGTTGAGTAGTATTCAATGTTATGATATTTACGTTGTGGTGTTACTCTTCTAGTGGTGTCATGTGAACGTCGACTACATGATACTTCACCTTTATGGGCCTAGGGGAGTGCATCTTGTATTCGTTTGCTAATTGTGGGGTTGCCGGAGTGACAGCAACCTAAACCCACGTTAGTATATCGGTGCAGGAGGGATAGCAGGATCTCAGAGTTTAAGGCTGTGGTTAGATTTATCTTAATTACTTTCTTGTATTGCGGATGCTTGCAAGGGGTATAATCACAAGTATGTATTAGTCCTAGGAAGGGCGGTGCATTAGCATAGGTTCACCCACACAACACTTATCAAAACAATGAAGATTAATCAGCCGTATGAAGCGAAAGCACTAGACTAAAATCCCCGTGTGTCCTCAAGAACGTTTGGTCATTATAAGTAAACAAACCGGCTTGTCCTTTGTGCTAAAAAGGATTGGGCCACTCGCTGCAATTATTTCTCTCGCATTTTATTTACTTGTACTTTATTTATCTGCAATATCAAAACCCCTGAATACTTGTCTGTGAGCATTTACAGTGAATCCTTCATCGAAACTGCTTGTCAACACCTTCTGCTCCTCGTTGGGTTCGACACTCTTATTTATCTAAAGTACTACGATACACCCCCTATACTTGTGGGTCATCAAGAATATTTTCTGGCGCCGTTGCCGGGGAGTGAAGCGCTATTGGTAAGTGGAATTGGTAAGGAAACTTTTACTGTACGTGCTGATTTTGTTTCTGCTTGCTACTATAAGTCATTATGGAGAGATCCTCCCTTGAATTTCTATTTGGAAAATCTACTACTACTGCAACGGTAGTGGATGAGGCGCCAGGTGAGGAAGTAATACCATATAAAATACCTATGAAAATTATTGAACGTGTTGTGGATAACCGCTATGAAGGGGATGGAACTGTTCATCCTGGAGATCATTTACTGTTTTTACATGAATTATGCGGGTTATTCAAATGTGCAGGTATTTCAATGGATGAAGTTAGGAAGAAATTATTTGTTATGTCGCTATCTGGTAAAGCGGCGCATTGGTATAAACTGCTGAAGGATGGGCGTTCTCTTGATTGGAAGGATATTGTGCCTATATTTTACTCTAAATTCTATCCTCCAAGTGAAATTCACAAAGACCGCAACCGTATATATAATTTCTGGCCTCATGATGGAGAGAGTATTGCCCAAGCGTGGGGGAGATTGAAGTCTTTAATGCTCAAATTCCCCATTCATGAGCTTCCTGGTAATATTATTATTGATAATTTCTATGCAAGACTGTCTTTTCAAGATAAAACCTTGCTGGATACTTCTTGTTCTGGATCATTCACGCGCAATAAAGAAGAGTTTAAATGGGACCTTCTTGATCGAATCCAAGAAAATACTGAAGGATGGGAGAACGACAAAGGTAGAGTGTCAGGTATAAATTATAATTATGAATGCATTGAAACTTTTATGGATACCGATGAATATCGTAATATGAGTGCTACATATGGTCTTGACTCTCAAGTTGTTGCAAATATTTATAAAGCCTTTGCCTCTCATTTTGAATTGCCTAGGAAGAATTTTGATAAGTATCATGAACCATATAAAGATAAAGTTGATTCACCTAAAAGTAAATGTATTGAAATTAAAACTGTTGATCATGTTCTTCCTGAAGCTTATATTGAAAAAACTCCTTTCCCTGCTAAAACTAGTGTAGTTAATAAAAGTGCAAAGAAACCCATAGAACCTGAAGAACAAATAAAAGTTGAACCTGCTGTTGCAATAGTTAAAGATCTTGTGACTGAAAATGTGGAAGATGGTCATATTATTTTTTGTGAAGATGCTTCTAATATTGTTTCGCATCCTAATAAGTCTATGAAAGCCAGTGTTCCTGTGCTCTCTGTTCGAATTGGTGATCATTGCTATTATGGTTTATGCGACATTGGTGCAAGTATTAGTGCCATTCCTTATGAGCTCTACACGGAAATTATGCATGAAATTGGTTCTTGTGAACTTGAAGATATTGATGTGGTTATTCGGCTAGCTAATAGAGAAACTATCTCTCCCATTGGTATTGTTCGAGATGTTGAAGTTCTATGTGGTAAGATTAAATATCCTGCTGACTTTTTGGTACTTGGTTCTGCTGCTAGTAAGTTTGTCCTATTATTTTTGGTAGACCTTTTCTAAATACATGTGGAGCTATTATAGATTGTAAGAAAGAGAAAATTGTTACTAAATTTGCTGGTGAATCTTATGAGTTTAACTTCTCTAAATTTGCCAAAACTCCTTATAAAGCTGATTTGCCTAATGATGATTTTAGAGTTGAACAGTGTGCATCTATTGCTCTTGCTCCTAGTAATCCTTTGCAGCAACATTTGGAGAATAGTGAGAGTGAAGTTTTTAGGGAAGAAAGGGATGAGCTTGATGAAATTTTCCTTCGTCAACCTATTCTTAAACATGACTTACCGGTTGAAGATTTAGGCGTAACACCACCACCAAAGGAAGATCCTGTATTTGATTTGAAACCATTACCTGATAATCTTAAGTATGCTTATATTGATGAGAAGAAAACATATCCTGTTATTATTAGTGCTAAGCTTTCAGATATCGAGGAAGAAAGGTTATTGGAAATATTGAAGAAGCACCGAGGAGCTATTGGCTACACTCTTGATGATTTGAAGGGGATTTCTCCCGCTATTTGCCAACATGCTATTAATATAGAAGATGGTGCAAAACCTGTTGTTGAACATCAACGTCGTCTAATTCCTAAGATGAAGGATGTGGTAAGAAATGAGGTATTAAAACTTCTTGAAGCTAGTATTATATATCCTATTGCATTGTGTTCCTAAGAAAGGAGGTATAACTGTTGTGCCTAATGATAATGATGAGCTTATTCCTCAAAGAGTAGTTGTAGGGTATAGAATGTGCATTGATTTTCGAAAAGTTAATAAAGTTACTAAGAAAGATCATTACCCTTTACCTTTTATTGATCAAATGTTAGAAAGGTTGTCTAAAAATACTCATTTCTGTTTTCTTGATGGATATTCTGGGTTTTCACAAATTGTTGTTAGAGCTAAAGATCAAGAGAAAACAACTTTCACTTGTCCCTATGGAACTTATGCTTATAGGCGTATGCCTTTTGGTTTATGTAATGCTCCTGCTACTTTTCAAAGATGCATGTCTCTATTTTTCATGGCTTTTGTGAAAAGATTGTTGAGGTATTCATGGATGATTTTTCTGTCTATGGGAATTCTTTTGATAATTGCTTGCGAAACCTTGATAAAGTTTTGCAGAGATGTGAAGAAACTAACCTTGTTCTTAATTGGGAGAAATGCCACTTTATGGTTAATGAAGGAATTGTATTGGGACATAAAATTTCTGAAAGAGGTATTGAAGTTGATAGAGCTAAAGTTGAAGCAATTGAGAAGATGCCCTATCCCAGGGATGTTAAAGGTATTCGTAGTATTCTTGGTCATGCTGGTTTTTATAGGAGGTTTATTAAAGATTTCTCTAAAATTTCAAAGCCTCTTACTAATCTTCTTCAAAAAGATGTACCTTTTGTTTTTGATGATGATTGTAAGGAAGCTTTTGAAACTCTAAAGAAAGCATTAACAACTGCTCCTATAGTTGAACCGCTTGATTGGAATTTACCTTTTGAAATTATGTGTGATGCTAGTGATTTTGCTGTAGGAGCTGTCCTGGGACAGCGAGTAGATAAAAAATTGAATGTTATTCATTATGCTAGTAAAACTCTAGATGCTGCTCAAAGAAATTATGCTACAACTGAGAAAGAATTATTAGCCGTAGTTTTTGCATGTGACAAGTTTAGACCCTATATTGTTGATTCAAAAGTCACAATTCATACTGATCATGCTGCAATTAGGTACCTTATGGAAAAGAAAGATGCTAAGCCAAGGCTTATTAGATGGGTTCTTCTTTTGCAAGAATTTGATTTACATATTGTAGATAGGAAAGGTGCTGATAATCCTGTTGCTGATAATTTGTCTAGATTGGAAAATATTACTTATGATCCTGTTCCTGTTAATGATAGTTTTCCAAATGAACAATTGGCTGTAATAAAGGTGAGCTCGCGAGATAGCCCTTGGTATGCTGATTATGCTAACTTTATTGTTTCGAAGTATTTGCCTCCAACCTTTTCAGCTCAGCAAAGGAGGAAATTCTTTTATGATTTGAGGCATTATTTTTGGGATGACCCACACTTATATAAAGAAGGAGTGGATGGTATTATGCGAAGATGTGTCCCAGAATATGAACAACAAGAGATATTGAGTAAATGCCATGGTAGTGTTTATGGAGGACATCACGCTGGAGATAGAACCGCACAAAAGGTTCTACAATCAGGTTTTTATTGGCCAACACTTTTCAAGGATGCAAGGAAGTTTATCTTATCTTGTGATGAATGTCAAAGAGTTGGTAATATTTCTAGACGCAATGAAATGCCTATGAATTATACTCTTGTTATTGAACCATTTGATTGTTGGGGATTCGACTTCATGGGTCCTTTCCCTTCTTCAGAAGGTAATACTCATATACTTGTCGCTGTTGATTATGTTACTAAATGGGTAGAAGCTATACCTACAAAAAGTGCTGATGGTGAGACCTCTTTAAAAATGCTTTTAGATATTATATTTCCTAGATTTGGAGTACCTAGATATATTATGACTGATGGAGGTTCTCATTTTATTCATGGTGGTTTTAGAAAAACTCTTGCCAAATATGGTATTAATCATAGAATTGCTTCAGCTTATCATCCTCAAACTAGTGGGCAAGTAGAATTATCGAATAGAGAAATTAAAGCTATTTTGGGAAAGACTGTTAATAAATCTAGAAAGAATTGGGCTAGTAAGTTAAAGGAAGCATTGTGGGCTTATAGAACTGCTTACAAAAACCCTATGGGAATGTCTCCTTATAAAATGGTTTATGGAAAAGCTTGTCATTTACCTTTAGAACTAGAGCACAAAGCTTATTGGGATGTAAGAGAACTTAATAAAGATTTTAAACTTGCCGGTAAGAAGAGGTTGCTACAATTGAGTTCTTTAGATGAATGGAGAAGTGAAGCTTATGAAAATGCTAAACTTTTTAAGGAGAAAGTTAAGAAGTGGCATGATAGAAGAATTATTAAAAGAGAATTTAATGTTGGGGATAAAGTCCTATTGTATCGGTCTCGTCTCAGATTTTTTGCAGGGAAATTACTCTCAAAGTGGGAAGGACCATATGTTATTGATGAGGTATATCGTTCAGGAGCAATAAAAATTAGCTCTTTGGAAGGTAACGCCACACAAGTAGTGAATGGACAAAGACTCAAGCATTATATCTCTGGAGATTCTTATAATGAAGATATTGATATTATTCAAGTGATAACTCCGGAAGCTTTCATCAAAGATCAAATTGACAGTTCTGCAGAGTCCGACTTTGAATAGGTAACAGTTTTAGTAATAAAAAGTCCGCGTTTAGCTTTCCGAACAATATTTCTGCTGTTTTTGGAAAATATGAAAAATTACGGGATCGAAACGGAGTGGAGGAGACGCGCGAGGGCCCGTCACCATAGGCCGGCGCGGGCCCCACCCTGGCCGCGCCGCCCTATGGTGACAGCCCCTCGGCGTCCCGTTTCCACTCGTTTTCGGCCTGGAACCTTCCTTTTGTCGTAAAAATATTTGCTATATAATCCCCCGGATCTCCAGAGGTCCGTATATCGTTTTTCGTCGTGTTTTGTTTCGAGCTGTTTTCTGCAGGATCTGTTTTGATCTAGAAGCACCATGGTCTCCAACAACAAAGACAAGGAACCTTGGGAAGAGGAGATGGATGAAGGGGTCAATAAGGGAGAGAAGAAGATAGCATCAGCAAAAAGAGAGCGGGAAGCTATGGAGAGTAAGCCAATCTTGGTGGGATCGGTTAACACTGGGCGTTCTTTTTCTCATAACTTGCAGGGACTTCTTCCGCCTGCTCTTAGCCTCGACTCTTTCCCTTGTGTGGAGGAAGCAATACGGGTTGCCGATGAGTTTTGTGATCAATATCGTGCTCTAAGAAGGGAAGTGGAGATACTTCAGGAGGAGAACCAGCGACTTCGCAGAATGCTGGAATATTACTCAATTCCCATCACAAGGCCGCCACCGCCACATTCAGATAACAATGAATCTCTTCGAGTTTTAGTGCAGAATTGCCAAACTGAGAAGCTGAAGCTGAAGGAGATCCTTAAGAAGCGCAAGAAGAATCCATCATCGCCATCGAAGGAGTAATTCATCATCGGTATTGGCATCCCCTTGGTTTATTCCAAGCTCGGGGGAGTGCCGCGGTATCACATCATCACTATCTTTATCTTTTACTATCAAGTAGTGTCATATCATGAGTAGGGAAGTTATCATATGGAATAGTTTGCAATGTGGAAGTATCTCTCTTAGTTGGTTATCTATGTATCCGTTGGTGTGAGTTATCGTTATGGAATATTAATGAGAAGTCTTATCATTTACTTTTTGCACACCTTATTTTAGTTTGCAATTTCTGTTATATGATTACTCTTGACATTAGTATTGATATCACTTTGGGAGCATTAAGTAAATCTATTTGGTTTTGGCAAACTTAGCATTGGTCAATAGCAACAACACCTTGATGTTTAAATAGAAAAGGGAAATACATGTAGATATATTACTCTATTATCTTTATGCTAATGAGTTAAAATTGATTGTGCTTATGAGAAAGATGCATGATTGTTTCTATCACATGTATATTTGTTTGTTTCCCTCAACCTTTATGCTTGCTATCAAACCTTGCTAGCCAAAGACCTGTATTGAGAGGGAATGCTTCTCATACATCCATAACCTTAGACCAAACCCATGCCATTTGTGTCCACCATAACTACCTACTATGTGGTATTTTGCGCCATTCCAAGTAAATACTTCATGTGCTACCTTTAAATAATTCAAACTATACTACTCCTTATTTGTGTCAATGTTTTATAGCTCATGAGGAAGTATGTGGTGTTTTATCTTTCAATCTTGTTGAGCGGACTTTCACCAATGGACTAGTGGCACATCCGCTTATCCAATAATTTTGCAATAAGAGCTGGCAACGGGGTTCCCAGCCCCAATTAATAACTTTCATTAATAATTCTCTTCACATGTTTTGCCTGATTTATCAGTAAGCAACTTAATTTTGCAATAGACACTCCTCCATGGTATGTGAATGTTGGAAGGCACCCGAGGATTCGGTTAGCCATGGCTTGTGAAAGCAAAGGTTGGGGGAGTGTCAACCATAATAAAACTAAAATACATGTGTAAACAAAAGAGAAGGGGGATGATCTACCTTGCTGGTAGAGATGACGTCCTTCATGGGAGCCGCTCTTGGAAGGTCTGTTTGGCAAGGGGGTTAGAGTGCCCGCTACCATTCGTTGACAACAACAAACACCACTCAAAATCTTACTTTTATGCTCTTTATATGATTTCAAAACTTGAAAAGCTCTAGCACATGATTTAATCCCTGCTTCCCTCTGCGAAGGGCCTATCTTTTACTTTTATGTTGAGTCAGTAAACCTATTTCCCTCTATCTTAAGCAAGCAATTGAGTTGTTGTGAACCAACCATTTATGCTATGATCTAGTTAATCATGTCTTTTATGCTTTCTTGTTTAGTACAAATTTTATCTGATTGAATATGACTTTGAAGGTTATCAATGATTATGAGAAGATTGTTATGATTGAGAATGAAAGCCCAGCTATATAAATTCTAATATGAAAGCTTTGCTTAGAAGATAAGTACAATCCGTTAGTAGTTCTCTGACCAAGAACAAAGTTTGCCATAACCAATCATGATTTCCTATGCACCTTTATTTGTGATTTCTCTTTACTTATTTCGAGTTGAGTTATATGAAGAGAATGTTTACTAGAATATCTTGTGTGAATCAATATGATGCTTCTTGTCCGTATTTTATTTATCGACTCTTCACTCCATAAACATGTGGTCTTGTTTATTGAGCTCAGTTTCGCTTGGGGACAAGCGAGGTCTAAGCTTGGGGGAGTTGATACGTCCATTTTGCATCACTATTTTATATCATAATTTGCTGTTATTCATTGATATATTTCATATTTAGATATGATACTTATGTTATTTCACCTATTTTGCATGTTTCATGATCATTGGAGAATTATTCACCGGAGTCAGGATTCTGCTGGAAAAAGCACCGTCAGGACACCATATTTCGGAAGATCAACAATTGACGGAAATTATACGGAAAATCCTATTTTTCCAGATGATGAAGGGAGCCAAAAGGAGGAGCCGAGAGGGGCCGCCATGCCCCCATAGGCCGGCGCGGGCCCTGGCCTGGCCGCGCCGCCTTGTGGGGAGGAGGCCCACAACACCCTCTGGCCGCCTCTCCTTCGCGTACTTCTTCGTCCCGAAAACCTAAGCCCAGGGGAGTTACGGAGAATTGACAGAGTCGCCTCTGCGGGGCGGAGAAACACCAGAGAGAAAAGAGCTCTCCGGCGGGCAGGAATCCGCCGGGGAAATTCCCTCCCGGAGGGGGAAATCGACGCCATCGCCATCGTCATCGAGCTGGAAATCATCTCCATCATCATCATCATCATCTCCACCATCTACACCACCATCTCCACCGCTGCATCTCGTCACCGCTGTAACGATTTGGGTTGGATCTTGATTGTTTGATAGGGGAAACTCTCCCGGTGTTGATTACTACTTGTTATTGATGCTATTGAGTGAAACCATTGAACCAAGGTTTATGTTCAGATTGTTATTCATCATCATATCACCTCTGATCATGTTCCATATGATGTCTCGTGAGTAGTTCGTTTAGTTCTTGAGGACATGGGTGAAGTCTAAATGTTAGTAGTGAATTATTGTTGAGTAGTATTCAATGTTATGATATTTAAGTTGTGGTGTTACTCTTCTAGTGGTGTCATGTGAACGTCGACTACATGATACTTCACCTTTATGGGCCTAGGGGAGTGCATCTTGTATTCGTTTGCTAATTGTGGGGTTGCCGGAGTGACAGCAACCTAAACCCCCGTTAGTATATCGGTGCAGGAGGGATAGCAGGATCTCAGAGTTTAAGGTTGTGGTTAGATTTATCTTAATTACTTTCTTGTATTTGCGGATGCTTGCAAGGGGTATAATCACAAGTATGTATTAGTCCTAGGAAGGGCGGTGCATTAGCATAGGTTCACCCACACAACACTTATCAAAACAATGAAGATTAATCAGCCGTATGAAGCGAAAGCACTAGACTAAAATCCCGTGTGTCCTCAAGAACGTTTGGTCATTATAAGTAAACAAACCGGCTTGTCCTTTGTGCTAAAAAGGATTGGGCCACTCGCTGCAATTATTTCTCTCGCATTTTATTTACTTGTACTTTATTTATCTGCAATATCAAAACCCCCTGAATACTTGTCTGTGAGCATTTACAGTGAATCCTTCATCGAAACTGCTTGTCAACACTTCTGCTCCTCGTTGGGTTCGACACTCTTATTTATCGGAAGTACTACGATACACCCCCTATACCTGTGGGTCATCAATAACTAACATGCTGGGTGAACAAATTACAGGCGGGCAATTGACAAATAAAGATTCAATACATATCAATGATGATTACTATGTGATTTAATCAGGGCATTACGACAAAGTACATAGACCGCTATCCAGCATGCATCTATGCCTAAATAATCCACCTTCAGGTTATCATCCGAACCCCTTCCAGTATTAAGTTGTAAACAACAGATAATTGCATTAAGTATGGTGCGTAATGTAATCAACACAAATATCCTTAGACAAAGCATCAATGTTTTATCCCTAGTAGCAACAACACATCCACAACCTTAGAACTTTCTGTCACTGTCCCAGATTCAATGGAGGCATGAACCCACTATCGAGCATAATTACTCCCTCTTGGAGTTACAAGTATCAACTTGGCCAGAGCCTCTACTAGCAACGGAGAGCATGCAAGAACATAAACAACACATATATGATAGATTGATAATCAACTTAACATAATATTCTATATTCATCGGATCCCGCCAAACACAACATGTAGCATTACAAATAGATGATCTTGATCATGTTAGGCAGCTCACAAGATCTAAACAATGATAGCACAAGCGGAGAAGAAAACCATCTAGCTACTGCTATGGACCCATAGTCCAAGGATGAACTACTCACGCATCAATCCGGAGGCGGGCATGATGATGTAGAGCCCCTCCGGTGATGATTCCCCTCTCCGGCAGGGTGCCGGAGGCGATCTCCTGAATCCCCCGAGATGGGATTGGCGCGGCGGCCTCTCAGTAATGTTTTCCATATCGTGGCTCTCGGTACAGGGGGTTTCGCGACGAAGGCTATTTGTAGGCAGAAGGGTAGGTCAGGGGGCGACGCGAGGGCCCCACACAACAGGCCGGCGCGGCCATGGCTTGGGCCACGCCGCCCTGGTGTGTGGCCTCCTCGTGGCCCCACTTCCTTTCCCTTTCGGTCTTCTGGAAGCTTCGTGTAAAAATAGGCCCCTGCGCGTTGATTTCGTCCAATTCCGAGAATATTTCCTTACTAGGATTTCTGAAACCAAAAACAGCAGAAAAAAAGAATCGGCATCTTGTTAATAGGTTAGTGCGGAAAATGTATAATAATGCTGTAAAGTATGTATAAAACATTTAAGTATTGTAATAAAAGTAGCATGGAACATAAGAAATTATAGATACGTTTGAGACGTATCAAGCATCCCAAGCTTAGTTCCTACTCGCCCTCGAGTAGGTAAACGATAACACAAATAATTTCTGAAGTGACATGCTACTAACATAATCTTGATCAACATTATTGTAAAGCATATGAGATGAATGGAGTGATCTGAACAAAAGATTGCTAACAAAGATAATGACTAAACAAATGAATCATATAGCAAAACTTTTCATGAATAATACTTTCAAACAAGTATCAATAAGACTTGCATAAGAGCTAACTCATAAGCAATAAATTCAAAGTAGAATGAATTGAAGCAACACAAAGGATGATTAAGTTTCAGCAATTGCTTTCAACTTGTAACATGTATATCTCATGGATATTTGTCAACATAGAGTAATATAACAGGTGCAATAAGTAAACATGTAAGAATCAATGCACACAGTTAACACAAGTGTTTGCTTCTAAGATAGAAAGGAATGGGTAAACTGACTCAACAATAAAGTAAAAGAATGGCCCTTCGCAGAGGGAAGCATGGATTACTATTTTTGTGCTAGAGCTTTTGTTTTGAAAACATAGAAACAATTTTGTCAACGGTAGTAATAATTCATATGTGCTATGCATAATACTTCCTACAAGTTGCATGTCTCATGCATAGAGTACTAATAGTGCTCGCACCTTGTCCTACTTAGCTCGGAAACACGGATTATCATCGCATAACATATGTTTCAACCAAGTGTCACAAAGGGGTACCTCTATGCCGCCTGTACAAGTGTCTAAGGAGAAAGCACGCATTGGATTTCTCGCTTTTGATTATTCTCAACTTAGACATCCATACCGGGACAACATAGACAACAGATAATGGACTCCTCTTTTAATGCTTAAGCATTCAACAACAGTTAATATTCTCATAAGAGATTGAGGTTGTATGTCCAAACTGAAACTTCCACCATGATACATGGCTTTAGTTAGCGGCCCAATGTTCTTCTCTAACATATGCATACTCAAACCATTTGATCATGAAATCGCACTTACTTCAGACAAGACGAACATGCATAGCATCTCACATGATATCCAACAAAGGTAAAGTTGATGGCGTCCCCAGAAACATGGTTACCGCTCAACAAGCAACTTATAAGAATTAAGACACATAACTACATATTCATTACCACAATAGTTTTTAAGCTATTTGTCCCATGAGCTATATATTGCAAAGATAAAGGAATGAAATTTTAAAGGTAGCACTCAAGTAATTTACTTTGGAATGGCAGAAAAATACCACATAGTAGGTAGATATGGTGGACACAAATGGCATGGGTTTTGGCTCAAGGTGTTTGGATGCACGAGAAGCATTTCCTCTCAGTACAAGGTTTGGGCTAGCAAGGTTGTTTGAAGCAAACACAAGTATGAACAGGTACAGCAAAACTCACACAAGAACATATTGCAAGCATTATAAGGCTCTACACTGTCTTCCTTGTTGTTCAAACACTTTACCCGAAAATATCTAGACTTAGAGAGACCAATCATGCAAACCAAATTAAACAAGCTCTACGGTAGTTCTTCATTAATAGATTAAACTACATGATGCAAGAGCTTAAACATGATCTAAGAGAGCTCAAACAATTGCCAAATTGCCAAACCATATGCAGCATTTTCCGATTCCAACCAAATAGCAATTTAACGAAGCAATTTCAGCTTTCGCCATGAACATTAAAGCACAATTAAGAACACAAGTGTTCCATATGAAAAAGCGGAGCGTAATATCTCCAATATAAGAATGGTGGGATCCAACTTTATTCAAACCAAAACAAAAATAAAAGCAAACCGACGCTCCAAGTAAAGAACATAAGATGTGATGGAATAAAAATATAGTTTCACTAGAAGTGACCTGATAATGTTGTCGATGAAGAAGGGGATGCCTTGGGCATCCCCAAGCTTAGATGCTTGAGTCTTCTTAAAATATGCAGGGATGAACCACCGGGGCATCCCCAAGCTTAGACCTTTCACTCTTCTTGATCATAGTATATCATCCTCTTCTCTTGACCCTTGAAAACTTCCTCCACACAAACTTCAAGCAAACTCATTAGAGGGTTAGTGCATAACCAAAAATTCACACATTCAGAGGTGACACAATCATTCTTAACACTTCTGGACATTGCACAAAGCTTCTGAAAGTTAATGGAACAAAGAAACTCATTCAACATAGCAAAAGCGGCAATGCGAAATAAAAGACAGAATCTGTCAAAAACAGAACAGTCCGTAAAGATGAATCTGGCAGGGGCACTTAACTTGCTCAAATGGAAAAACTCAAAACTAATGAAAGTTGCGTACATATCCGAGGATCACGCTCGTAAATTTGCAGATTTTTTCGATTTTTTTACAGAGACTCACTACAAGAAAAGTTCTGATAGACAACGTCCCAAAATCGTCAACTAAGGGGCATTTTTCGTCGCCTATGGGCCTAACCCGACGATATGGGTTCCGTTGTCGAAACTGCGTCAGGCAAAGTCCAACGACGATTTTTTCGGTCCGTCGCGCTTGGGCGCCCTTCCGCCACGGAAAATCGGACCGTTGCGGAAGTGTTTCGGGAGCCCGTTGATCTGACGTCATGCAAACCGACACGTGGCGACGTTAACTGGCAGTTAACGGCGTTAACCTGAAACCCCGTGGTAGATGGTAGGCCCACACGAGGCCGCCACGTCTTAAGCGGGCGGGCAGATGACATAGTTTGACCGGTCAACTATATAGCTGGGCTGGTCCATTAGTTAAGTGGGCCGGGCCTAACCTCTAAGGTTGACTGGTCAAAACTTAAATGGGCCGGCACATTTAACATGTGGGGTCCACCTTACAACATCGGCCGACCCAAGAAGCAAGTGGTAGGGCCAAAAACACGGTGGGTCCCACTTTCCTGTTAAGGCCGGCCCATTTAGTGTGTGGGGTCCACAGTAGTAGCAAGTGGGGCCCAACAAGCTAGTGGCCGGGCCAAAACACAAGTGGGTCCCACTTTCCGGTTAAAGGATCGGCCCATTAAGTTTGTGGGGTCCACCATATAGCAAGTGGGCCGGCCCAACAAAATAGTGGGCCGGGCCAAAAACACAGGTGGGTCCCACTTTCCTGTTAAAGGGCCGGCCCATTTAGTACGTGGGGCCCACCATATAGCCAGTGGGCTGGCCCACCAAGATAGTGGGTCGGGCCAAAAACACAGGTGGGTCCCACATTCCTGTTAATGGGCCGGCCCATTTGGTATGCGGGGTCCACCATATAGAAAGTGGGCCGGCCCAACAAGATAGTGGGCCGGGCCAAAACACAGGTGGGTCCCACCTTCCACTTAAAGGGCGGCCCATTTACCATGTGGGACCACCATAGAGCAAGTGGGCGGCCCAACAAGATAGTGGGCCGGCCCAATAAGCACATGTGGGCCCCACCTGTTAAAGGGCCGGCCCAACTAGTATGTGGGGTCCACAATATAGCAAGTGGGCCGGCCCAACAAGATAGTGGGCCGGGCCAAAAATACAGGTGGGTCCCACTTTCCTCTTAAAGGGCCGGCCCATTTATTACGTGGGGTCCTCAAAAAGCAAATGGGCTGGCCCAACTAATTAGTGGGCCGGCCCAGTAGTTGGTGGGGTCCACCTTAAAGCAAGTGGGCCAGCCCAATTAGTGTGTGGGGTCCACCGTAAACCAAATGGGCTGGCCCAAGAAGTAAGTGGGCCAGCCCGTTTAGTTGCTGTTTATATGCCGGCATAATATGCGCTTTAGGATTTTGCGGGCAGGCACATATGTGATTTCGCTTGATTGGGCCGTTTAAGGGATGGGAATTCGTGATTTAGATACTGAGAATATTTACGCAGCATTGATTTCTGTCGGATAGCCTCACTTACCACAAGCACCAAAGAAAAAATGCGCGAAAGAACTATAAAAACTAACTAAATATTACATCAGCTGCAAGGCATTGAAAAAAATATTACAGAACCCAGAGAAATTGAATGGTAATTAAACCTAGCAATACAATGAAGCGATCCGGCAATCTTTTAAGTTGTCCATGCAGCACCTATATCTGAAACAAAGACATTACAAGTTAAGACAACAACAATGGAAAGGCAAAGACACTACAATATTGTTTGGCAAAGAATTTGGAACTCATCATTTCGTCGTTATAACAAGATCATTGTAATGCGCACAATAAGCAAACAAAGAGTGCATGCCGCATACCAACAGCCAATATAACAGAGCATGTTAGAATGAAACAGCAGACTTACTACTGTCGAGTCCCATGCAAACCAACATGTTCAGGGAGTACAAAATTGGCATGAACAACATAGTAGCAGGCTATAAATTTTGTAACAACGACTGAGCAAGATGAAGTTATGATGGCTACATCTACAGAGCAGGGAATGTAAACCAAAAATAGAAGTTACGATGGCAAAAGCTAAAGAGGAGGGAATGTGAACCAACATGTGCCAAGTGCAATTACTTCACTTTGGCCGTGAACTAAATAATACTCCTGAACTTATAGTGAAGGGGATGCAAATCAAGATGTTTCGGGATATAAACTTGTAATGAGCAACACATGGAGGATAGTTAATGCTGGAGCTTAGGATGGACCAGATACAGAATATAGTGGGATCACCTGTGAACTTGTATAAGAGGGAATGCAAACCAATATGTTCAGCTTTCCATATGTGAGCGTCATGCCAAGTCAGAGAAACAAGTCAATAATGCAGCTTTTGAAGAACAAGATGGCACGCAAAATTATTATCTAGTAGTATGACAAGTTTATTTGTACTACAGGCTAGATAGCAGAGTGATAGCATGCCAAACTAAGTCCTTACTTTGTTAGCTTACAATGAACTAGATACAAAACAATGGCATCACCTGTAGTACAGGGAATGCAAGCCAACATGTTCATGGAGTAAAAAATTGGCACAAACAACATAGTAGCAGGCCATAATTTTTGTAACAACGACTGAGCAAGATAAAGTTATGATGGCTAGATCTACAGAGCAGGGAATGTAAACCAAATATAGAAGTTACGATGCCAAAAGCTATAGAGCAGGGAATGCGAACCAACATGTGCAATTACTTAAAATTGGCCATGAACTAAATAATAGCAGGATGTTACTATAATACCTACAGTATAATTTTTGTAACAACGACTGAGCAAGATAGAAGTTATGATGGCTACATCTACAGAGCAGGGAATGCAAACCAAAATGTTCAATCGCTTAAAGTTAGCAATGAAGTAGAAAATAGCAACGTGTTACGGTCATAGCTAGGAATGAACTAAAAGAGCTTCAGACAAACAAGCATCTGAACCCAGAACATGGCGCTAAAACAAGGGACTTACATTAGGAGAAGCACTCTGTGGGAGTCACAGCAGATCTTCCTGGGGTTGATAGATCCGGTGATGAAGTACGCTACATGTGCTACTTGGGGTTGGAGAGACGGCCATTACACTTCATGGTTACTCATCTCATCTGCAAAAACGTAACGGCGCGTCGTTAGCACAAACAGGTTCCCCCAAGATTAAACAAGAACTTGCAGGCAAGCAATAGAAAAGCGACAGTAGAAGAGTTTAGATCATGCACTGCGCCGGTGAAGCAGATCCGGTTCATGCACAGCGGTGTCGGTGAGCAAGATCCGATGCGGTGGACGACGGATCCGGCGAAGCGGCTCCGGCGGGGTGGACGATACCGCAGCTGAAGCGACTGCGGTAGACTGCTGGATGAGCATATGGTTTCGAGGTTCGGCGGGGATGATCCGGTCCGGTTGATGACGGCGTCGATGAAGCGGCTCCGGCAGGCAGCCGGATGACGAGGATCGCGAGGGCTCGGGTAGGCCAGGGAAGTCCGGCGGGGATGTTCCGGTGCGGTGGTCGTGGAGGTGGTAGAGAGAGGGACTTGAGAAGTTCCGGTGGGTGGTCTCAGATGAGAGACTGAAGGAAATGTATTTTTTTTGGGAGGGTTTCCGGGCTAGGGAGGTGGTGATCGAAAAAATGACGGGCAAACCCCTCACCAACCGACTTTGCTGTCATCTCCACAGGGGTAGAATGGGAATTTGGAAGCGTGTGAAATTTTTGTATTTTGTGGGCGGGAAGTTTTGCCGCTATGAGATTTTGAATTTCGCTAAGGTACAAGTATAATGATAAAAAATTGTGACACCGTACTAGTACCTCTGTTCATGGCCGAGTGCAAAATCAAATCATCATCACGTTGAATATAGGTCACTACCATGATCATGATCTATCTTCTTAATCCCATTCAAAAATGCGTTTGAAATATTTCAGGATTGGTGGGAGATTTTGCCGCCCGACAGAGATTAAATTAAACCACACGTTCGACAATTCAAACTTGAGACCTTGGCTATGATACCATTTAAGTTCGAACTGATTCAAAAAAGGCTAGGCAATTAATTTATATAACATCCACAGGAACAACTACCAAGTTGATCCCAACCGCAGATAAATGCATCCACCAACAAAAGTCTGAACGGTGCCTTAATCTAAGGAAACATTTCACAAGACCAATGTACTCACTATGTTAGTGTTCATCTCCAATTATCTATGGCATTTTCTTAGTCTTTGGGAGATTATAACGAACTTGATTGGCCTCGTGCAGTAGGGCATCACATGCTTCTAATCTCGATCTCAACATGTCAACTTTTGTTCTTAGCATAGCTGTTGCAACTCGTTCTACTTGGAGTTGTTCCTCCAAAACTTGAGCAGAGAAAGACTTGGACTTGGGCTTCAAAACCCAGCATTTCGCAGGAAAGAGTTTTTGGTGATATCTTTATCTTTCCCGGGTTTTGCCATCTCAAATTTCATATTAGCCAGACAAGTTTTGAGTTGTGTAAAAAGAAAAGTTATTACAGAGAAAAATGCAGATGGTAGATTTAATGTGTACGAACTACTTTTAATCATACAAGTTGACATGCCTGACTATAATAAGGACCATCTATCTTGCTAGCAGGCATAATTATTAATGGGCTACCATGTACGGGAACCGTATCCTCTAACGTGAAGGAGCTAAGTCAGGAAAAATAAAGAAGCAAAGTCAGGCTTCTGTAGCATAAGTACAAGGTTATGCACTGTCTTTAACTAATAAAGGTGATTACTGTAGATGTTTAAAAACTAAACTAAATTTTATTACACCATAATTTTCTCTGCATGTAATTACTTCAAATGCAAGACACAAGTTTGTATTGTGCAAATTAATTTAAATTATTTGGATTTTAGACATATGGTTTGGGGGAAGGAAAGTTAGAGTACTGTAGCTTCTCTAACTTTTCACCTTCAAGTTAGAGTACTGTAGCTTCTCTAACTTTTCACCCATGTACGTAGTCCTTCCAAGAAACAGCCGTTATTGCATTACGAGCAGAAAACAGTTCACACGTGCGCTCAGATTCAAATTTTCAGCATGCAGTCGATTTATGGTTTAATTGAAGTACACATCAGGATATTATTTCACACAAAATACAGCAGCCACATGGAACATATCTAATTTTAGTACAACAACAAAATTTGCAATTATTACAGACCACGAAATTTTGAACGAAATTTTGAGCAGTAATTAGTTACAGCATTGGCATCAGCAGTCCACTTGACTGAACAACAGAATCAAAGTTTATTTAGACACCTTCAATTCCCAGACACATCACAACTGGCTTACCATGACAAGTGCATAGGAGATTCTTTAGAACATTTTCTGTCAAAGTTTGCCTATTTTTCAATTCATGTATCTCTTGGCGTGTCTTGGCAATTAATTCATCAGCATCTTTGTTTTCCCGCCCAAATATATCAACTGCCTCTTGGAGTGCATCCCCGAAATCTCTTTGTGCCGGATTAAGTTGACCAATAGATACCATGGGCCTATGCGAGCAATATGCACTCTCACTGCTGCTTTGTGAAACATCAATACTTGAGGCATTGGCCCTTGCTTCTGGCATTGTAGCTTTATTTGAAGCCTGAAATTTAGATAAAACAAGTTACAACATCATATGATGCAATAAAAGACCTCCAATTTCAAGAACATCATTGAGCTGATATAACACAACAAGCAATCAAAAATAGAGCCTCGTACATCTATTTCTTCTGGAATGGTTGGTGTACCGGACTCAGTGGACCAATGAGAGCACGTGCCACTGTCACTGTTGCTCTGTGAAATGACCGCAACACTTGATAAATGGGTTGTCCCTACTGACATTACAGCTTTGTTTGCAGGCTGAAACTAAGACAAAACAAGTTAAAATGCAATACAATACAAGGCAAACAAACAGCATTGTTGACATAATTTTGAAAGAACCATGGGCAGATACAACAAAGAAACCAGTTAAGCCACATGCCTCTTAGAACAAACCAAACTAGATCATGGCGATGATGTATACAATGAACCAAGCAACTAGACATCATGTGCCCAATAACGAAGCCAGGTCACTGCACAGAAGAAATCTAGCAAATAGCCAAATACAGTCAAAAGATGTGCATGTTGGATTTGATACTATTAGGAAAATAATGTATGATTGATTTAAGCATGACTCAGATAGTGCCTTCGACATCGCAGTGTTGGAGATATGCCCAAGAGGCAATAATAAATGGTTATTATATATCTTTGTGTTTATGATAATGTTTACATACCATGCTATAATTGTATTAACCGAAACATTGGTACATGTGTGATATGTAGACAAACAAGAAGTCCCTAGTATGCCTCTTAAACTAGCTTGTTGATTAATGGATGATTAGTTTCATAATCATGAACATTGGATGTTATTAATAACAAGGTTATGTCATTGTATGAATGATGTAATGGACACACCCAATTAAGCGTAGCATAAGATCTCGTCATTAAGTTATTTGCTATAAGCTTTCGATACATAGTTACCTAGTCCTTATGACCATGAGATCATGTAAATCACTTATACCGGAAAGGTACTTTGATTACACCAAACACCACTGCGTAAATGGGTGGCTATAAAGGTGGGATTAAGTATCCGGAAAGTATGAGTTGAGGCATATGGATCAACAGTGGGATTTGTCCATCCCGATGACGGATAGATATACTCTGGGCCCTCTCGGTGGAATGTCGTCTAATGTCTTGCAAGCATATGAATAAGTTCATAAGAGACCACATACCACGGTACGAGTAAAGAGTACTTGTCAGGAGACGAGGTTGAACAAGGTATAGAGTGATACCGAAGATCAAACCTCGGACAAGTAAAATATCGCGAGACAAAGGGAATTGGTATTGTATGTGAATGGTTCATTCGATCACTAAAGTCATCGTTGAATGTGTGGGAGCCATTATGGATCTCCAGATCCCGCTATTGGTTATTGGTCGGAGTGAGTACTCAACCATGTCCGCATAGTTCACGAACCGTAGGGTGACACACTTAAAGTTGGATGTTGAAATGGTAGTACTTGAATATGGAATGGAGTTCGAATATTTGTTCGGAGTCCCGGATGAGATCCCGGACATCACGAGGAGTTCCGGAATGGTCCGGAGAATAAGATTCATATATAGGAAGTCATATTCCAAGTTTGGAAATGATCCGGTGCATTTATGGCAGGTTCTAGAAGGTTCTAGAAAAGTCCGGAAGAAACGCACTATGGAAGGTGGAGTCCCGGAAGGACTCCACAAGCTTGGCCAGCCAAACCCTAGAGGGGAAAGTCCAAGGTGGACTTCCCCCCAAGGTGGCCGGCCACCCCCCCTCATGGAAAGGTGGGAGTCCCACTTGAGGTGGGAATCCCACCTTGGGTAGGTTTCCCTACACATGGAAGGTTTTGGGTTGGGGTCTTATTCGAAGACTTGTACACCAACTCTTGGGTGTTCCACCTATATAAAGAGGGGGAGAGAGGGGCTGGCCGGCCACTCAAGCCACCACCATGGCCGCACCCCTCAAGGGTGCTCTAGCCGGCGCCCCTCTCCCCAAACCCTAGCGGTCTCTCTCCTCCACCATATCCCGCACGCTTAAGCGAAGCTCCGCCGGATTTCTCCACCGCCACCGACACCACGCCGTCGTGCTGTCGGATTCAAGAGGAGCTACTACTTCCGCTGCCCGCTGGAACGGGGAGGTGGACGTCGTCTTCATCAACAACCGAACGTGTGACCGAGTACGGAGGTGCTGCCCGTTCGTGGCGCCGGAACCGATCGTGATCAAGATCTTCTACGCGCTTTTGCAAGCGGCAAGTGATCGTCTACCGCAGCAATAAGAGCCTACTCTTATAGGCTTTGGAATCTCTTCAAGGGTTAGTCTTGATCATCCCCTCGTTGCTACCGTCTTCTAGATTGCATCTTGGCTTGGATTGCGTGTTCGCGATAGGAAATTTTTTGTTTTCTATGCTACGTTTTCCTACAGTGGTATCAGAGCCGTGTCTATGCATAGATGGTTGCACGAGTAGAACACAATGTTTTTGTGGGCGTTGATGCTTATGTTATCTTTAGCTTGAGTACTTTGCATCTTTGTGGCATAGTGGGATGAAGCGGCTCGGGCTAACTTTACATGACCGCGTTCATGAGATTTGCTCCACGCTTGACATGCAACTTGTATTGCATAAGTGGCTTTGCGGGTGTCTGTCTCTCCTACTATAGTGAAGATTCAATTTACTCTTCTATTGACAACACTAGTATCACCGTTGTGGTTCATGTTCGTAGGTAGATTAGATCTTACTCGAAAACCCTAAACCACGTAAAATATGCAAACCAAATTAGAGACGTCTAACTTGTTTTTGCAGGGTTTGGTGATGTGATATGGCCATGATGTGATGATGAATATGTATGAGATGATCATTATTGTATTGTGGCAACCGGCAGGAGCCTTATGGTTGTCTTTAATTTTCATGTTGAGTAGTATTTCAAAATAGTTGTAATAGTTGCTACATGAGGTGAACAACCATGAAGCCGGCGCCATGAACCTTGACGCTACGCCGACGATGATGGAGATCATGCCCGAAGATGATGGAGATCATGTCCGTGCTTTGGAGATGAAGATCGAAGGCGCAAAGACTAAAGGGCCATATCATATCACATATGAATTGCATGTGATGTTAATCCTTTATGCATCTTATTTTGCTTAGATCGCGACGATAGCATTATAAGATGATCCCTCACATTAATATCAAGATAATAAAGTGTTCTTCCCTCGTATGCACCGTTGCATTGTTCGACGTTTTGAAGCATCTCGTGATGATCGGGTGTGATAAACTCGACATACAACGGGTGTAAGCCATGTTGCACACGCGGAATACTTGGGTTTGCTTGACGAGCCTAGCATGTACAGACATGGCCTCGGGACAATGGAAACCGAAAGGTTGAACACGAGTCATATGGATGATATGATCAACATGTTGATGTTCACCATTGAAACTACATCATCTCACGTGATGATCGGTTTTGGTGTAGTGGATTTGGATCGTGTACCACTTTACAACTATGAGGGATGTTGTATTAAGTGGGAGTTCATTAGTAATTAGATTAAAACATGAACTAATTATCATAAACATAGTCTGAGTAGTATTTTGAATTAATTTTGTAGTATTGGCATCCGTTTACTACTATGCGCTAGTCTTATAATTGAGATAGAAATACTGTTAAAATCTGACTAGAAACTTTACGGATTAGTACCGTATTGTTAATGAATCAAGAAATGATTAAGTCCTATTGCAAACATTTAGTGAAACTCACTTTGTTGATTCAGAGAGCTATGGTTTCAATTAGTACCTAAAGTTATCTTGTCTCCGTGAAACTTGAAGTTCAAATCTGTTTGAAAAGTAAGGAGCTGAAAATTTAGTTTTCAGAAATAATCAAGGTATGAGATATATGTGATATCTAAGACCTTATTGCAAGATGATAGAATATAATTTGGTGAGACTACATAAACTCATAAGTTTTATGGGAATGTATGAAGGTTGAAGACGCCAGGCGTCACAATCCTCCAACTATTGGAGCACTAACGATATTCGCATATCCATGAAGTTATCATCCTTAGTATGCACCGTTGCTAAGACTCGTCGTATCGAAGCATCACGTGATGATCGGGTGTTATAGATTCTACGTGTGCTTACAACGGGTGCAAGCCAGATTTGTACATGCGAATACTAAGGTTAAACTTTATGAGCCTAGCATGTACAGACATGGTCTCAAAAAGTCGTCATGATATGATGGATAAAATTATGAGTGAAATTGTTCATCATATTAAAAGGTTACTAATAGTGAAATCCGGAACACTTGTCATATGATGATCAACTTCAAAGAACCTCAAGGTTATTGGTATTTGATCAACAAACCTAGAAGTTATTGATGTTGAAGTGTTTTTCTGAATAATGAGGAAAGCTAAAAGAGAAACTGCAAAAGATATTTTGGCAAAAGAAAGAAAAGACTAGAAAGTCTAGCTCAGGTGTATATAAATGATATACATGTTATGGTTGTATTCCTAGTTAGGTCACACAATGAAATTCTTGGGTATTTGTACCATATTGGTTGGTATGAAGTGTCATGCAAAACAACACAATACAAGAATACAATGGCCTAAGTGACTGACAAGGAATATGATAGGAATACACGTCTGGAACAAAAATAAAGTGTTATTATGTTCGTCGTTGGTATTCTATCTAGCCCTTAGGATTTATAATAAAGAACTTAATAATTGTTATTTTGCTCTGGTCAAATGAAAACAATGAGTTGTTCAAATTATGACATTACTCCATGTATGATGGATAAGTTATTATAAATCTTAATGGTGAAACACACATACATAACACTGACGCTAAAATGCCATAAGGCAAATGATTTGAATTCCACTTATTTGTGGAACCGCCATTTAGGTCATGTTAGAGAGGAACGCATGAAGGAACTCCATGCAAATGGATTTTTGGAGTCATTTGATTTTTGAATCGTTTGACGCTTGCAAATCTTTTCTAAAGAGAATGACTAAAATACCGTTCATAGGCCAAGAGTTGAACGGGCAACTAACTTAGTGAAAACATATATGATGATATATGTGGTTCACTGGGCAAAGTTATGTGCGGGAGATTCTTCTACTTCATGAAAACTTCCAACAATGAATTGAGTATATATATGTGGATATATTCGATAAGGAAGAAGTTTGAAACATTTGAATGGATTCAAATAAATTTCAGCATGAAGTGGAAATCATCGTAATAGAAAAGTCAAATATCTATGATTGGATCATAGTGGAAATATTTGAATTACGAGTTTTAGCGAACATCTAAGAGAGTTATGAAGTTGTTCTACAACTCACGTTTCTTGGAGTATCATAGTGATGATGGAGTATCCGAGAGATGTATCCAAACCTTGTTGGATCAATGATGAGATAAAATATTGATGCCATTATATTTTTGTGGATTATGCTTTAGAGACTACCGCTTTTACACTAAATAGAGCATCATCATGATCCATTGAAATGACACCATACGAGTTATGGCATGGGTATGAACCCTAATAGTCCTTTCTTAAATTTTGGTATGCATAGCATAAGTAAATGAGTTTACAACCAAAATCGGATGAATATCTTTGTTGGTTATCCCAAAGAATTGATTGGGAATTCTTTCCACTATGAAGTAAAAGACAAAAGTGTTTGTTAATATTACTTGCTTATTTCCAAGAAATTGTTTTCTAGCGAAGTATTTGAGTGGGAGGACAATAGAACTTGATAAGGTTTATGAACCTGAGCATAATGATCAGAGTAGCGCAGCATCGGAAATAGGTTCCGGAAGCGGCTACGACAATCATGACTCCCATGACTACAAAGTGTTTTAGCCATGGAGATCGAAGTACATATTGAACCTTGTAGGTATGGTTTTCTTTGTGATCAAATAAATGATTTGTGAACAAAGGATTGATTTTGAATAATGATAAACCAACTACAAACAAAGAAGTTATGATGGGCCCTGACTCCGTTAAAATGGCTATATGCCATGAAATCCAAGATAGATAAATACTTTTTGAAAGTAAATGGATCTATAAAATTGATGGACTTGGATGGAATATCCTTAAAGAAGCTCGACTTGTCGAAAAATTGTTTACGACAAAGTTCAAAGAGTTGACTACGATAAGATTAGATCTTCCGTAGCAATGCTTATAGTCTATGTGGATTATTCTAGTAATCACTACATATTTCTTTTATGAGATATGCTAGTAGGATGGCAAAATACACTACTTAACAGAAGTGTGTATTAAAGGTGTATACAAGATACAACCAAGAGTTTTGCTGGTCCGTGGAATACTAGATAGGTATACGAACTTCAATTGGATGAAGTAAGTATCACGGAGTTAGAATCTTCACCAGATGAAATAGTCAAAGAGTTTTTGATTTCATCAGAGACGATGAAGAGGCTTGCATTTGCAAGAAATTAAGTGGGAGCGCTAAGACACATTTATAATACTTTATGTAGGTGACATATAGTTGGTTATAAATGATGTAATTATATACTTGATTAAAAGGTTTCATTGAGAATTAACTTCAATGAAAGGATATGGACTGAAACAAATTTAGTGTCAAGATCTATGAAGATAGATTGAAACACATAAATAAGTTTAAGTCAAAGTACATATGATGGATATTGAAGTAGTTCAATATAGAAATATTAAGAAAATGTTCTTGTCATGTGAAGGTTTAACAAGACTTGAGTGTATCTGACACTCAATGAGTAAAAACACATGAGTGATTATAGATCACGAATAACATGTACACAATCAGATATCATGTGCTATAAAGTGTTATGAGCATATACCAGAATGATTCATATGATGATCATTGAACGACAGTAAGAATATCCTTAAGTACTTTAGAAGAACTAAGGATATATATATATATATTTTTGTATGAAGAAATGACAAACAAATCGCTGTAAGGTGTTACACCGATATTGGTTTTGTCACATATAAAATATAATTTCAAATCTCAAATTAGACTAAGTGTTGTTTAAAAGGTAGCACAATGAGCTAGAAGTTGTCTATGCTAGATTTAGAAGAGTTCTAAATATTGTGATGGATTCTACAAAAGAAGGCAGAATATGTCATTGTTTTGACAATGACAAAGGATGTTAAGTCAGGAGGTTCTTTGAGAACTTGGTGTAGTTCCGACAAAGTCAGAACTTTGAAGCTATATTGTGTGTGACAATATTAGTGACATATTTCAGACCACGGAATTAAGGTTCCACCAGAGGACTAAGCATATATGCCGACTCATTTGGAAAATGAGTGATGCGCTGAGACGCATATGAATTGCAAAATACATACGTTTCTGAGCATGTCAGAACCGTTGACTAAAACCTCTCCCGTGAGCAAAACATGATAAAGCACCAGAAGGCCAAGGTGTTATATCTTTACATATGTAAACTAGATTATTGACTCTAGTGCAAGTGGGAGACTGTTGGAGATATGCCCAAGAGGCAATAATAAATGGTTATTATATATCTTTGTGTTTATGATAATGTTTACATACCATGCTATAATTGTATTAACCGAAACATTGGTACATGTGTGATATGTAGACAAACAAGAAGTCCCTAGTATGCCTCTTAAACTAGCTTGTTGATTAATGGATGATTAGTTTCATAATCATGAACATTGGATGTTATTAATAACAAGGTTATGTCATTGTATGAATGATGTAATGGACACACCCAATTAAGCGTAGCATAAGATCTCGTCATTAAGTTATTTGCTATAAGCTTTCGATACATAGTTACCTAGTCCTTATGACCATGAGATCATGTAAATCACTTATACCGGAAAGGTACTTTGATTACACCAAACACCACTGCGTAAATGGGTGGCTATAAAGGTGGGATTAAGTATCCGGAAAGTATGAGTTGAGGCATATGGATCAACAGTGGGATTTGTCCATCCCGATGACGGATAGATATACTCTGGGCCCTCTCGGTGGAATGTCGTCTAATGTCTTGCAAGCATATGAATAAGTTCATAAGAGACCACATACCACGGTACGAGTAAAGAGTACTTGTCAGGAGACGAGGTTGAACAAGGTATAGAGTGATACCGAAGATCAAACCTCGGACAAGTAAAATATCGCGAGACAAAGGGAATTGGTATTGTATGTGAATGGTTCATTCGATCACTAAAGTCATCGTTGAATGTGTGGGAGCCATTATGGATCTCCAGATCCCGCTATTGGTTATTGGTCGGAGTGAGTACTCAACCATGTCCGCATAGTTCACGAACCGTAGGGTGACACACTTAAAGTTGGATGTTGAAATGGTAGTACTTGAATATGGAATGGAGTTCGAATATTTGTTCGGAGTCCCGGATGAGATCCCGGACATCACGAGGAGTTCCGGAATGGTCCGGAGAATAAGATTCATATATAGGAAGTCATATTCCAAGTTTGGAAATGATCCGGTGCATTTATGGCAGGTTCTAGAAGGTTCTAGAAAAGTCCGGAAGAAACGCACTATGGAAGGTGGAGTCCCGGAAGGACTCCACAAGCTTGGCCAGCCAAACCCTAGAGGGGAAAGTCCAAGGTGGACTTCCCCCCAAGGTGGCCGGCCACCCCCCCTCATGGAAAGGTGGGAGTCCCACTTGAGGTGGGAATCCCACCTTGGGTAGGTTTCCCTACACATGGAAGGTTTTGGGTTGGGGTCTTATTCGAAGACTTGTACACCAACTCTTGGGTGTTCCACCTATATAAAGAGGGGGAGAGAGGGGCTGGCCGGCCACTCAAGCCACCACCATGGCCGCACCCCTCAAGGGTGCTCTAGCCGGCGCCCCTCTCCCCAAACCCTAGCGGTCTCTCTCTCCTCCACCATATCCCGCACGCTTAAGCGAAGCTCCGCCGGATTTCTCCACCGCCACCGACACCACGCCGTCGTGCTGTCGGATTCAAGAGGAGCTACTACTTCCGCTGCCCGCTGGAACGGGGAGGTGGACGTCGTCTTCATCAACAACCGAACGTGTGACCGAGTACGGAGGTGCTGCCCGTTCGTGGCGCCGGAACCGATCGTGATCAAGATCTTCTACGCGCTTTTGCAAGCGGCAAGTGATCGTCTACCGCAGCAATAAGAGCCTACTCTTATAGGCTTTGGAATCTCTTCAAGGGTTAGTCTTGATCATCCCCTCGTTGCTACCGTCTTCTAGATTGCATCTTGGCTTGGATTGCGTTTAAGCATGTTTTCATGCTAGTGCCTTCGACATCGCAGAAGGTCAATGCAACAATTAATTGTATGGCTTGTATGAAGTGCCATAACATTTAAATTAAGCATAACGAGGCATTGCTTAATCTGAGAACTGAGTGCTAGCTCAGTGGCAAGGCTTGCGAGTGCGCAGCCAGCCCACCCGGGTTCGAGTCCCAACAGGACCGAATTAAACGGGGTGTTATCTAGCGCGTATAAATTCGCTGCTAGAGAGGTCTCATCATCTATCTCACAACGTATAGACAAGGGAGGGAATCTTCCTACGTTGGTCAACGTTTAGGCAATGCTTAATCTTGAATTCATGATCAAACTCAAACAAAAAAGGGCATATAACAAGTAGCACCATGTGCATCATGTATAATAGATTACTAGAAACTGAATGAAGCAATTGAACATGGAGCGTATTATATAAACAGCCAGATCATTTGAATATGGATATACCACATCATGTCAATGGGACTCAGAAAAACAAAGCTAGACATTTAAACAAGTAATATAACTATTTTTTCACCATGTTTCAAGTAGAATAGGAAGCTAGGTTAGGAATAAAGCAATCATGTTTCAAGTAGAATAGGAAGCTAGGTTAGGAATAAAGCAATAAAAAAACACAAAGTGCATCATTTCAGCTAGGATCATTTCTATCAAACTTCATGCACTAGCCATGGAACAACAGGCAAACTCAATGAAGCAACAGGCAAAAAATTAACATAATAGAATTTCAGGACTTGTATTAACATAGCCAAATCATGTAACTTATACCCAGGCATGCCGGATGCCAGATGGGTCAAAGGCAGTGTGCAATGTTCCATATGGTCATTGTTTATATTTTATTAGATTCCATTAGGCAACTTAGGTAGTGCAACATACAGAAAATGATGCAATTGAACTATGCACAGGAGGTAAATTAACATTCCAAAAAAAACAGGGAACTTACGTGAGCTTTTTTTTGAGTCACACGGACCTCATCGGGTACTTGGACAGAAGAACCTGGTGCCTCACTGTTTCTCCTCTGCATGAAGGAGAGGCCAATTGTAAACAGAAACAGGTCCAAGATATAGAAGTTTGCATTAAGCAATATACAAAAAACAGCAGGTACTTACATGATTATAGGCGAGCTTTACTCTACGTTTATGAGTGTAAGATGTGCCTGCTGCACGTGTAATAACAACAAACAGTTACGAGTCACGGCTTTGCTATAATTAAATTGACACCAAATAGTAGTAGAAGCATTATGACGTGCATAAACATGTAATACAGGATCGCAGAAAGATATCAAACATGATGTAACTAGAGCAGTAGCCTACGGCCAAATAGTGAGAAATTGTAATCGTGTCAATTGTGGACTTGTATAGCCTACCCCAACTTGTTTGGGAATAAAGGCTTTGTTGTTGTTGTTGTTGTCAATCGTGGACATGTAGAGCATTCAACGGCTCATGATTGGTGGCTCATATTTTGTAGAGTTTCAGCGAATGGGTGGGTTAGGTTACTCAGACCACCACACTGTGTATTTATATCATCTGAGTTAGGGTTACAATACTACTGGACATGGGCCTCTATGGGCCTCACACTGGATACAATATTACTACAGCGCTACTACTAAACTCACTCATGGTCCAACACACCCCCTCAAGATGATCATGGGTAAACAACCATGGCCATCTTGCAACAACAACATGACACATATGACAACTACCAGTAATGAACATTCAGCATAACTCCTAGGATACATGACAGCATTGCACTTTCCATCATCTTGTCATCTCGATTCATCTCTTCATCAGCAGCGAAGATATCCAGCTTCAACCATCTGGGATACGCACAACTCCTAACCATACACGTCCTCAACAACCCCGGCTGCCTCACCACACAAGTTCCGCAGAACCATCCACACTCGCCTCAATGTCCTCAGCCTCTCTTCTCCACTCTGCCCGGCCACCTCTTCCGTCTCTCCCACAAACCCCCAGCCAACTCCTGCCTCAACCATCCACTCCTCAAGCACCCATGCCTATCCCCCGGTCAGGCCTCAACCAGTCTCACCTCAGGCACGCATGCCTTTCCCCTGGACATATCCACAACCATCACCATCACCACTAAACCGCAGCCTCATCAACTCCATCACGACTCAACCGCAGCCTCATCAACTCCATCACCACATATCCTCACAGCCTCACATCTCCATTTTCTCCTCACTTCCACTCGGATGGCGCCTCGTCTGCGCGCCCTGGCCAACCTGGCGGACCGCACCTGGCCACATCGACCGGCTCGCGCTGGTCAACGTCCAGCACCAACCTCCGGCTCCGCCCTGCGCTCAAAGGCTCGCCCCACTCCGCACGCCTCCAACTTCTGCCCCTCACACGGATCCAGATCTCTCTGCCACGGATTCACTTCCTCTTCTCTCCTTTCTAAACCAAAACGATCTTCACCCTCTTCTTTCTCCCCGCGCGAGCAGCCGCCGATCTCACACAGCTCACATCGCTGTGTGTGATAGCCGCAACCCACGCAGAGGACCTGATGCGGCCTCCCGCCGCCTGGATTTCTACATCTCAACGGTGGGTTTTGTGATCAAAGGAAGAACTTGTTTGGTACTGTTTGTGGCGGCTAGCAGGAAGGAAACCTAGGCTCTGATACCATGTAGAGTTTCAGCGAATGGGTGGGTTTGGTCACGGAAAAACATACTTATGCGTCGTGTTTAAACCTAAAGGATGAGGTGGTTATCAACGAAAGCACTTGTAAGTTAGAAATATAGCACGAATTCAGAAATACAGTCAGCTGCAATACTCCTAACAGAACAAAACGCGCAGGGATGTCTGGTTACCTATTTCTGGGCGGCGTTTAGACGTGTTCCGCGTTCTTACGGGTGACGTGGAGGTCGGCGAGGGGACTGCTGTTGCGGTGGGTGCCGGGGAAGCAGATCTTGGGGGGTCGGAGAAGGACATGCTGGGCGGTCGATGAAGTGTTCAGCGCGCCGGCCGAACTAGAAGGTCGGTGAAGCAGATGATGTGCAGTGCACGGGGGCGTCGGTGTCGGCGAAGCTGGTCAGGTGCGGTGGTCGATAGAGTCGGCGAACGAGATACGGTGCGGTGGACGCCGGAGTAGGTGCGGATCAAGCGGATAGGGCAGCCTCGGGGTTTGAAGCCGTGGCAGCTTGAACGGCGAAGTGCGGCGGCCGGGAAGATCTGGAGGTAGGCAAGAGGGGCGGTTTCTCTGAGGGCTTGCGGGCGAAACTAGGGCGAAGCTGGGCGATAGAGGAGTAGAAGGGAATTTCGCAGTCCTTCTTTTGAGGAAAAAAATATTCGCAGATCTGAAACTTTGCGGCGCGAGATATTTGGGCGTTGGCGGGGAATTTTACCGCTCGATGATATTAAATTTTGGCTGCAGTAGGTTTTTTTTTAGAGTATGTAATAATAATAAATAGTAGGCCCTACTAGTACTGTACGTCTGTTCAGGAATCCAAGGGGGTAGAGGTATAGATATATAGACAATATAGAGATATAAGAAATGGCGGGGGCTAGCGGAAATGCACTTTGCCTCATAGGAGCATATGCTCCCATTATGTGAATCCATATTTCAAAGTGTCAAAAAATTCTAAACTAAAATTTTACATGTATATCTAGACATTTTATGTTGGTACACAAGTTTTCTCACAAAAAAATTATGTGGCTCCTATAAAAAAGACAAATTTTGATGTTGTAACACGACTACGTACAGTATATTTTTTGCCTTTTTTTACACGCCACACAAAATGTCGTTTTTCCACGAAAACTTGTGAACGAACATATGATGTCACAATGTATACCAAAAAAATTAACATTTATATAATTTTTTTAATCATTTTCTATAATTGGTGCATATGCACGCGTGTGCCAAAACGCCACCTCCGCAGGCTAGGAGTTTCTAAACTTCTTATGGCACATCAAATAAAATGTTGTTCAAACAATAATAATAATGTGCTTATGATTGTTACTCCCTTCCACCATGAATAAAGTCCACATCGGTTTCGTGTCAAACTTTGACTCGAGATTTAGGTACCCACATGATAGTGCTAGTATCATAGCTAGTATCATACACATTGGTCCCACAAAAATGTTGATGTGGCAGCTAATTAAGTAGGAGAGAGGAGATTAGTGTAACATAGGTAGATACTGTATCATAGCGCAAACAACGAGAAAACTTAATGCTAAACAAATCTTGTACACAAATTTGCATTGAGATTCTAAAAAATAATAAATGTAGCATTACTATGATACTACTCCATGATACTACCCACTATAGAAATAGTATGACCAGCCTAATTTTATGACATCCGCAAAATATACCATTGGAAAGTTCATCGAAACAAGCATCCGATGATATAGTTTTGAATGACATGCAACTCATAATTGGCGGGCCCAAGTATTAGTCTAAGTTTGCCTCTGAAAACAAATTGGCATTGTACTCTAGGACAAAGGGAGACTACTCGCAATGGCAATATCATAAGTAGTATCATGCACTACATGCATGCAAAATGTTGATGTGTCATATCAGTTAATGATGAAAGAGACGATAGTGGTATCATAGGTAGATATCGTATCATATCATGTAGAACTAGAAAAATTACTGCCAAACAAATCTTGTACACACTTTTGTATTGAGATTCTACAAATCCCTAAATACATGTAACATATTATACTACTACATGATGATACTATGGACTGTGAAAATAATATCGTACATTAGTATCATATGTATGATACTATTATATGATACTCCCCATTGTGACTAGTCTAATAATAACAATAGTACTCAAATTTGTCTTGTCCCTCGGGTGTTTAGAAGTATATGTTCGGTCCCTCACGTATTTAAGAATTATGTTTGGCCCCTCAACTCTAATGTGGTCAAAATTGAGCACTTGAACACTTAGTTAGGTCTAGCAATGATAAAAACTTGATTGGTCTGTTTATTATTTGTTATGTGGCACGGCGGCAAAGCATTTTGCTAAATCTCAAGCACACATAGTTGGGGTCCATTAGAGGGACTAATTAAATCAAAGTACAATGGATTATAAAAGCAGGTTTTATCATTGATTAGCTTTGCAACGGCCTATCAACTGTAAGTGTTGCATGTGTTCTAAAGAACTATGTTCATCGTCACAGATCAAGAGGAGTACGCAGTGGAGGACGCACAAAACAACCGTAGGCCAGGTGGGCACACCTTACTAATTTTCTTTTTTCCACTTTATATGTGATAATTTTTTACATAATTAATTAACTAAACATTTTAAAATAGGGTGGGCCATTCAACCCAAACACCATGTTGCGTACGTCGCTGAGGGTAAGGGGTTTCATCTTCGTTCTATGGTATGAGTATGTAATGCGCGTGATACTCATCGAAGACAATATATATAGCAGACATCACATCAGATGAGCCTATGGATAAAAATGGGCCAAATCATATCTACTAGTGCACAAATGAAGTTAAAAATAGGTCAACCTTCATTAAACCGATACTACTTAAAAGACCATTGTTTGACCTAAGTAAGCGTATATATGAGGTCTGTAATACTAGTCACAATGCATAGTATCATATATAAAAGTATGGTGTGTATGATACAATTAATACTACATGTTACTATGTCAACGATGCATGGTATCATGTACTAGTATCATAATCTTCTTATATTAATTGATTTGTAGAATCTCAATGCAGATCTATGTACAAGATTATTTAACATTAAATTTTCTAGTACTACGTGCTATGATACGGTATCTACCTATGATATTATAATCCTCTCTCTCATCTTTAATTGCAGTGCCACATCAGCTTTTTTGCAAGCATGAGATGCATGATAGTGTACTACCTATGATACTCCCATTGTGGGTAGTCTAAGGGGGCAATGTTAGACCTAATTAAGTGTTTGAGGTTAGTTATGGACCGCTGTTATACCTAATTGTGTTTGAGGTCAGTTAGGGACCTTATTATACATAATTAAGTGTTAGAGGTGAGTTCAAATAATAATATATAGTTGGGGTCTAAAGTTCACCAACGTATGCAACACACGAGCTGCCAAATGTGTACTTAATTAACCCTATTAGGAAAACACAAGATTATCTCATTCAACAAAATATTAGGAAAGTGTATCACAATTGTATTTATCCCTTATCTCTCTCATGTTAACCGAGACAAGAGTTCGTTCTAGGTCAGCTCTACGACAATTAGCGTCGCAAGGGTGGTAACATAGGTGTGCAGTTGCGAAAGTTTTTTCCCAAGTTGTCGACTTCCTCAATCCACACTTAATATTTGTGCATGCGGGCCTAAGTATATGGTACTACTTAGTTCTATTCCTAGTATATATGTTGGGTGACTTAGAAAAATCATACTTCGTACATGATTCCTTCGAAAATCCTTTAGGGCTTCTTTGATTCATATTAGGTTGGTATAAGATAATAGGATTTAGATCTTATAGGAATATTTCCTACACTAGTAGTTTGATTCATATGAACATATCCAATAGGAAATAATCCTATAGGAATCATCAAGTAGTGCAAATCCTAGTATAGGATTAAATATTTGGTCCTACCTCATGGAAAAATTCATTTGGCGCAATCAAACGCAACTCATCTTATTATAGGATTTAACTACACATGTCATCCCAAATCCCAATCCTACATTCCTACTCCTATGATTTCCCTATCCTGTGAATGAAAGGAGCCCTTAAAATCAAACTATCCCGCACCTCGTCGATTCGTATAAAACCGACTCTAGCCAACAACTCTTCGCCCGACCTTTCTTCTTCACCATCAGGCCACCACACACTGTCATTTTCCATTGCAACGCATTTAGGGTGTGTTCGGTTCCAGAACCAAGTGGAATGGAATGGAACCGTTCCGCACCTAGAGCCCATTCTTGTGTTCGGTTGTGGAATGGAACGGAACCGAGTGGTTCCTCGAAAGGGAATATTCTCCCCATATGCAGAATGCACCCATTCCACCGAATCGGTGGAATGTGGTGGAACGGCTGTTACTTAGCCGCTATTAATTACAAAGCACTTCACTAATCCAACCAAAAAAATTATTAGTTGTTGTTAATTATGATTTTGAGATTAAAAAGGCCACTATTAATTACGATATTTAGACAAAAGATTAAACTTTAACTTCATTCCGTTCTACTCTCCAAATTCCCCGACCATACAAAAAATAACATTAATTACGATTTTAAGATTAAAAAGGCCATTAGGCGTTGTTAATTACGATTTTAAGATTTAAAAGGCTATTTGCCATTGTTAATTACGATTCTTAGACAAAAGTTTAGTTTAACCACATTCCGTTCTGCTCTCCAATTCCTCCAACCGAACAAAAAAAAGTACCATTCTGTACCTCCTTTTTGTCCAAACCGAACGCGGGGATGGAACCATTCCATTCCTCTGGAAAGGAACCATTCCTTACTAAAATCTTCTTGTGCCACCTCCCAGTTTAAAGGCCTACTCGCATAACCCTACAGCTCTGCACTCGCGTGGGCAACCGAACACACCTACATCATCAATGCCCCGCGTACTTATCCGCACCGCCTACAGCTCTGCACTCCTATGACCTATCCATGGCTGGGCAGTCAAAAAAAGCTGCGTCACCTGGGAAATCAACAAGCCACGCAAGCAAGTCGCAAGCATCATAAATTCCGAATCAATGCCTAGCTACAGTCTACCTGGCCTCCTCCCAACTCATTGTCCTTGAGGCCTTAACAAAGCCTTCTAAAAGGGTTTTATCAAAATATTCCATATGGATTAGTAAAAAAACGCACCTGCTAAAGATTCATATATGCCCCTAGGTTAAAAATATGCATCTCAAATTTGTATGGATACGTATGTATCTCTGACTAAAATGCATGTATCAAGACATAAGTGAGACACCTATATATTTTCAAACGGGGATGTAGTAGTAGATTTTTTGGGTCATGTGTTGGCAATAAAAAATGGATTCCCCATTTCATCTGTGCACAAGGAGGGCAAAACGAGTGGTCTTTTGTGAAGTGTCTCTACCAATCTACAACCACTTCAATTTTCACATGTACGCTAGACCCTGAAAGATGTCCAAATCAAGTTGCAGTGTTTTATCTCGATCCACATCTACATATGGTTTTATAATTGAGCTTTATCCTAATGAATTCAAAATTAAACTGTATGAGTTTGCTTGTTTTTGTACCCACTTGGGAAGGGTTCATGCAGGATCTGTAGCGAACTTTCTTGTGAAGACATATTTTGGCACATACTGTATGTGAATCTTCTCACGGCCATCAACTTTGAATACTCAAGTTTTTTACTCCTATATATGCAAAATGATATCAGTGTACCATTTTACTTATTCACAATGTTGGCAAAAAATGTATTTTTATGCCCATCTATTTCCATTTTTTGATTTCTTTTTTGAATTTTCATGCCCATTTGTAGATTTGACCAAGATTTAAACAAGTTTAACACATGAAAAATGAAAAGGTAAGCATGGATCCTTCTTAGACACTCTAAAATGAAGCTTTTGGGAGGTTCTTGAAATATCCAAGTTTGAAACCCAAAACCACTTCTTCTCTTCATGTTTGACTACATAAGATAGAGTTTAGGGTTAGGGGTAGATACATGATTTTTCTTGTTTGAATATGTCTAGACCTTGTTTATCAACTTTAATGCTTACTATATGACATAAGAAGACTATGTGCTTTGGTTTTTCATTTTCTGTTTTTTTATATTTTATGCCCATTTGAATCTTGGTCAAATCCTAGGTTTGACCAGGATTTAAGCAAGTTTAAAACATGAAAACGACTTCTCTTCGTGCTTGACTTCTTATTCACTCCAAAATGAAGCTTTTGGAAGGGTTTTTGACATTTCCATGTTTGAAACCCAAAACGACATCTCTTCGTGCTTGACTTCATAAGATAGAGTTTAGGGTTAGGGGGTAGATACATGAATTTTCTGGTTTGAATATGTCTAGACCTAGCTTGTTTATCAACTTGAATGCTTGCTATATGACATCAGAAGACTATGTGTTTGGTTTTTATTTTTTTGAATTTGTTATGCCCATTTGAATCCTGGTCAAATCCTAGGTTTGACCAAGATTTAAACAAGTATAAAACATGAAAATGAAAAGTAAGCCTGGATCCTTCTTATTCACTCCAAAATGAAGCTTTTGGGAGGGTTTTTGAAATTTCCATGTTTGAAACCCAAAACGACTTCTCTTCGTGATTGACTTCATAAGACAGAGTTTAGGGTTAGGGGTAGATACCGGATTTTTCTGGTTTGAATATGTCTAGACCTTGTTTATCAAATTGAATGCTTGCTATATGACATCAGAAGACTATGTGTTTGGTTTTTGTTTTTTGAATTTGTTATGCCCATTTGAATCTTAGTCAAATCCTAGGTTTGAATATATATGTCTAGACCTTGTATATCAACTTGAATGCCTTACTATACATATGACATAAGAATGTTATGTGCTTTGGTTTTTCATTCTTTTCATTTTTTCTGAATTTTTAGGGCCATTTGAATCTTGGTCAAATCCTTGGTTTGACCAAGATTTAAACAAATTTAAAACATGAAAATGAAAAGGGAAGTCTGTATCCTTCTTAGTCACTCTAAAATGAAGCTTTTGGGATGTTCTTTAAATTTCAATGTTTGAAACCCAAAACGACTTCCCTTCATGCTAGACTTCATAAGATCGACAGGGGGTAGATACATGATTTGTCTGGTTTGGATATATCTAGACCTTGTTTATCAACTTGATTGCTTACGATATGACATAAGAAGACTATGTGATTTGGTTTTTCATTTTTCTGATTTTTTTGAATTTTGTGCCCACCCATTTGTATCTTCGTCAAATCCTAGGTTTGACCAAGATAATTTAAACAAGTTTAAAACATGAAAATGTAAAGGGAAGCATGTATCCTTCTTAGTCACTCTAAAATGAAGCTTTTGGGAGGTTTTTGAAATTTCGATGTTTGAAACCCAAAACCACTTCTCTTCACATGCTTGACTTCATAAGACAGAGTTTAGGGGTTAGGGGTATAGATACATGATTTGTCTGGTTTGAATATGTCTAGACCTTGTTTATCAACTTGAATGCTTACTATATGACATAAGAAGACTATGTGATTTGGTTTTTAATTTTTCTGTTTTTTAATTATTTTTCTGCCCATTTGAATCTTGGTCAAATCCTAGGTTTGAACAAGATTTAGACAAGTTTAACACGTGAAATTAAACGAATAAGTAAGCATTGATCCTTCTTAGTCACTCCAAAATGTACCAATTGATAGTGTTAACTTTGCTTCATGGAAAAAATAATGTCATGTAAATGAGTTAACTTGGATTTCCTACCCTTGAATCCATAGGAAACTTTGTTCTAATGCACTATTATAATCAACCGAGTTTTTACACCAACAGGTCTGTCACTTACGTGTGGTGCCCACGCGTGAGGTCCCACACTTCAGTGAGCACAAGTCACGTGCAATAGGTACGCCAACTCCCAGCCATCTTCTTTGTCAAGAGAAGACGCATCAGGATGCGTATTGGAAGTCCGTGGGTCCTTCTGGATCCTTCGGTTGTCCCTCTCACAAAAAAAAATCTATCTCATTCTCGGCCTCGCTCGACTCGCTCGCTCGCTCGCACGTCCTGCGCACTGACAAACCCTGCACAACAGTCAACATCATCATCATCACCCGAAAAAGGGGAGACACCATAATGCTCTGCCTTTTTTCTCTCCTTCCGAGTGATCCCTCTTCCTCCGAGTTTCACTCGACGGGCAAACGCACATCTGCAGCATAGTAATAATAAAAAGGTAGAAAAATCGATATACGAATCTATAATTAAATAGGTTAAACTAGGGTTTTGCCCTGTACTACAGATCAAGGTTCAAAAAAATCCAACTATTCGAACAACACGATTCTAATCCAAGAACTTTTTCGACCTCATCCAAGTGGCCTCAAACTATAGGGTTAGCATCTAGTGCAGTATGTGTGAAAATGTATGCACTATGTGTGCTATAACTTGTATGTCTTTCAAATTTGAACCAACTTTGAATAAGTTTGAAATATTTGAAATGGGGAACTTTTTCGACCTCATCCAAGTGGCCTCAAACTATAGGGTTAGCATCTAGTGCAGTATGTGTGAAAATGTATGCACTATGTGTGCTATAACTTGTATGTCTTTCAAATTTGAACCAACTTTGAATAAGTTTGAAATATTTGAAATGGGGCTTTTGGCTTAAACGTTTGAAACTCAAAACGATTCTCTTCATGCTAGACTTCATAAGACCGAGTTTAGGGTTAGGGGTAGATACATGATTTGTCTGGTTTGAATATGTCTAAACCTTGTTTATCAACTTTAATGCTAACTTCTCAGTCACTCTAAAATGAAGTTTTTGGAGGTTTTTGAAATTTCCATCTTTGAAACCCAAAACCACTTCTCTTCATGCTTGACTTCATAAGAAAAAGTTTAGGGTTAGGGGGTATAGATACATGATTTGTATGGTTTGAATATGTCCAAACCTTGTTTATCAACTTGAATATGCTTACTATATGACATAAGAAGACTATGTACTTTGGTTTTTAATTTTTCTGATTTTTTTAATTTTCTGCGCATTTGAATCATATCTTGGTCAAATCCTAGGTTTCACCAAGATTTAGACAAGTTTAACACGTGAAAATGAGTAAGTAAGCATGGATCCTTCTTAGTCACTCTAAAATGAAGCTTTTGGGATGTTCTTGAAATTTCCATGTTTGAAACCCAAAACCACTTCTCTTCATGATTGACTTCCATAAGATCGACAGATCAGTTTAGGGTTAGGGGTAGATATATACATGATTTTTTGGTTTGAATATGTCTAGACCTTGTTTATCAACTTGAATGCTTACTATACATATGACATAAGAATGCTATGTGCTTTGGTTTTTCATTCTCTTTTTGAATTTTTTCTAAATTTTTAGGCCCATTTGAATCTTGGTCAAATCCTTGGTTTGACCAAGATTTAAACAAGTTTAAAACATGAAAATGAAAAGGGAAGTCAGTATCCTTCGTAGTCACTCTAAAATGGAGAAGCTTTTGGGATGTTCTTGTAATTTCTATGTTTGAAACCGAAAACGAGTTCCCTTCATGCTAGTAGACTAGCTTCATAAGATCGACAGGCCGGGGGTAGATACATGATTTGTCTGGTTTGGATATATCTAGACCTTGTTTATCAACTTTAATGCTTACTATATGACATATATAAGAAAACTATTGCTTTGGTTTTTCCTTTTTCTGTTTTTTTTAATTTTGATGCCCATTTGAATCATGTCGAATCCTAGGTTTGACCAAGATAATTTAAACAAGTTTAAAACATGAAAATGAAAAGGGAAGCATGTATCCTTCTTAGTCACTCTAAAATGAAGCTTTTGGGAGGTTTTTGAAATTTCCATGTTTGAAACCCAAAACCACTTCTCTTCACATGCTTGACTTCATAAGACAGAGTTTAGGGGGTTAGGGGTATAGATACATGATTTGTCTGGTTGAATATGTCTAGACCTTGTTTATCAACTTTAATGCTTACTATATGACATAAGAAAACAATTGCTTTGGTTTTTCTTTTTCTGATTTTTTTGAATTTTGATGCCCATTTGAATCTTGTCAAATTCTAGGTTTGACCAAGATTTAAACAAGTTTAAAACATGAAAATGAAAAGGGAAGCATGTAACCTTCTCAGTCACTCTAAAATGAAGTTTTTGGGAGGTTTTTGATATTTCCATGTTTGAAACCCGAAACCACTTCTCTTCATGCTTGACTTCATAAGACAGAGTTTAGGGTTAGGGGTAGATACATGATTTGTATGGTTTGAATATGTCCAAACCTTGTTTATCAACTTGAATATGCTTATGTGCTTTGGTTTTTTATTTTTCTGATTTTTTTGAATTTTATGCCCATAAATCTTGGTCAAATCCTAGGTTTGACCAGGATTTAAACAAGTTTAAAACATGAAATGAAAAGATAAGCCTGGATCCTTCTTAGTCACTCTAAAATGAAGCTTTTGGGAGGTTCTTGAAATTTCCATATTTGAAACCCAAAACCACTTCTCTACATGATTGACTTCATAAGACATAGTTTAATTAGAGTTTTAGGGGTAGATATATACATGATTTTTCTGGTTTGAATATATATGTCTAGACCTTGTTTATCAACTTGAATGCTTACTATACATATGACATAAGAATGCTATATATGTGCTTTGGTTTTTCATTCTTTTGATTTTTTTCTGAATTTTTAGGGCCATTTGAATCTTGCATGGTTAAACTTGGGTTTTGCCCAGTTCTAAAGATCAAGGGTTCAAAAAAATCCAACTACGGGGTTCGAACAACACGATTCTAATCCAAGAATTTTTTCGACCTCATCCAAATGGCCTCAAACTATAGGGTTAGCATCTAGTGCAGTATGTGTGAAAATGTATGCACTATGTGTGCTATAACTTGTATGTCTTTCAAATTAAGTTGATAAACAAGGTCTAGACATATTCAAACCAGAATATTATACTGCATTAGTACAAAAAGTTTCCTATGGATTCATCAAGGGTAGTAAAGCCAAGTTAACTCATTGTCATGACTAAGAAGGATCCATGCTTACTTTTTCATTTTCATGTTTTAAACTTGTTTAAATCTTGGTCAAACCTAGGATTTGACCAAGATTCAAATGGTCATAAAAAATCAAACAAAATCAAGAAAATCAAAAACCAAACCACATAGTCTTCTTATGTAATATACTAAGCATTCAAGTTGATCAACGAAGTCTAGACATATTCAAACCAGAAAAATCATGTATCTACCCCCTAACCCTAAACGTTGTCTTATGAAGTCAAGCATGAAGAGAAGAAGTGGTTTTGGGTTTCAAACATGGAAAATTCAAAAACCCACCCAAAAGCTTCATTTTGGAGTGACTAAGAAGGATCCAAGCTTACTTTTTCATTTTCATGTTTCAAACTTGTTTAAATCTTTGTCAAACCTAGGATTTGACCAAGATTCAAATGGGCATAAAAATTCAAAAAAGAAATCAAAAAATGAAACAGCAAAGCACATAAACTTCTTATGTCATATAGTAATTAAGCATTCATGTTGATCAACAAAGTCTATATATATTTAAACAATAAAAATCATGTATATATACCCCCAAACCCAAAACCACTTCTCTTCACATGCTTGACTTCATAAGACAGAGTTTAGGGGTTAGGGGTATAAATACATGATTTGTCTGGTTTGAATATGTCTAGACCTTGTTTATCAACTTGAATGCTTACTATGTGATTTGGTTTTTCATTTTTCTGTTTTTTAATTATTTTTCTGCCCATTTGAATCTTGGTCAAATCCTAGGTTTGAACAAGATTTAGACAAGTTTAACACGTGAAATTAAACGAATAAGTAAGCATTGATCCTTCTTAGTCACTCCAAAATGTACCAATTGATAGTGTTAACTTTGCTTCATGGAAAAAATAATGTCATGTAAATGAGTTAACTTGGATTTCCTACCCTTGAATCCATAGGAAACTTTGTTCTAATGCACTATAATAATCAACCGAGTTTTTACACCAACAGGTCTGTCACTTACGTGTGGTGCCCACGCGTGTGGTCCCACACTTGAGTGAGCACAAGTCACGTGCAACAGGTACGCCAACTCCCAGCCATCTTCTTTGTCAAGAGAAGACGCATCAGGATGCGTATTGGAAGTCTGTGGGTCCTTCTGGATCCTTCGGTTGTCCCTCTCACAAAAAAAACAAATCTCTCTCATTCTCGGCCTCGCTCGACTCGCTCGCTCGCTCGCTCGCACCTCCTGCGCACTGACAAACCCTGCACAACAGTCAACATCACCAGAAAAAGAATATACACCATCAATAAGAGGGGCCCCGTGACTGCTCTCCCTTCTTCTCCTTCCGAGTGATTCCTCTTCCTCCGAGTTTCACTCGACGGGCAAACACACATGTGCTGCATAGTAATAATAAAAAAGTAAAAGAATCGACTACGAATCTATTATTAAATAGGTTATAAACTAGGGTTTTCCCCAGTACTACAGATCAAGTTGAAAAAAAAATCCAACTACGGGGTTTGATTTTGGCCTACAAATAAAAAATTAAATAAGTTGAACTAGTATTCCTCTAAAAAATCATTTTGGTTTGCATTGTTTGATACTTTTCATAGCTAGAGTGCATCACAATTTTTTGATTTCATGCTTTGCTTTGCCAATTTTGATTTTTTCTAACCACCTTCTCTTTGATTTCAAATTTAGGTCAAACTATCGGTGCCTACTATGTGTTCTACTTGAATTGGATGCAGCATGCGCACATGATATGTTTTGCCATTGTTTTGGGCTTCCACACATCTTGGGGCATCCAAGTATTTAAGTTACCTTGTTTTTTAATTGTAATTCATGTACCCTTTCCTCCCAATTAAATTTTGGTTTTACATTTTTAAATTTTTTAAATTTTTATGCCCATTCTGATGTCATATAGTTAGCATTTAAGTTGATAAACAAGGTCTAGACATATTCAAACCGGAAAAATCATGTATCTACCCCTAACCCAAAACTCTGTCTTATCAAGTCAAGCACGAAGAGAAGTCGTTTTGGGTTTCAAACATGGAATTTTCAAAAACCCTCCAAAAAGCTTCATTTTGGAGTGACTAAGAAGGATGGAGGCTTACCTTTTTCATTTTCATGTTTTAAACATGTTTAAATCTTGGTCAAACCTATTATTTGACAAAGAATCAGATGGGCTTAAAATTTCAAAAAAATCAAAAAATGAAAAACCAAAGCATGCAGTCTTCTTATATATGTCATATATATATTACGACACATTCAAGTTGATAAACAAGGTTTGGACATATTCAAACCAAAAAATCATGTATCTACCCCCTAACGCTAAACTCTGTCATATGAAGTCAAGCATATGAAGAGAAGTGGTTTTGGGTTTCAAACATGGAAATTTCCATGCTTGAAACCAAAAACCACTTCTCTTCATGCATGCTTGACTTCATAAGACAGAGTTTAGGGTTAGGTGGTAGATACATGATTTTCCTGGTTTGAATATGTGTAGACCTTGTTTATCAAATTAATTGAATGCTTACTATATAACATAAGAGAAGACCTTGTTTTTTTTGAATTTTTATACCCATTTGAATCTTTGTCAAATCCTTGGTTCCACCAAGATTTGAATAAGTTAAAAACATGAATATGAAAAAGTAAGCATGTATGCTTCTTAGTCACTTCAAAATGAAGCTCTTGGGAGGGTTTTTGAATTTCCATATTCGAAACCAAAAACCACATATCTTCATGCTTGACTTCATGAAACAAAGTTTAGGGTTAGGGGTAGATACATGCATGATTTTTCTTGTTTGAATATGTCTAGAACTTGTTTATCAACTTAATTGAATGCCTACTATATAACATAAGAAGACCTTTTTTGTTTTTTTTTAAATTTTTATACCCATTTGAATCTTGGTCAAATCCTAGGTTTCACCAAGATTTGAATAAGTTTAAAACATGAATATGAAAAAGTAAGCATGCATGTATGCTTCTTAATTAATCACTTCGAAATGAAGCTCTTGGGAGGGTTTTTGAAATTTCCATGTTTGAAACCAAAAACCACATATCTTCATGCATGCGCTTGACTTCATGAGACAGAGTTTAGTGTTAGGGGGTAGATACATGATTTCTCTCGTTTGAATATGTTTGAAACCAAAAACCACATATCTCTGGTTTGCCCGCACTTAGAAATGATATTTGCATCACTTATCATATGTTTGCCCATTTGAATCTTGTCAAATCCTAGATTTGACCAAGATAATTTAAACAAGTTTAAAACATGAAAATGAAAAGGCAAGCTTGTATCCTTCTTAGTCACTCTAAAATGAAGTTTGGGGAGGTTTTTGAAATTTCCATGCTTGAAACCAAAAACCACTTCTTCTGCTTCATGCTTGACTTCAATTCATAAAGACAGAGTTTGGGGATATATAGGGGTAGATACATGATTTTTCTGGTTAATTTGATATGTCTAGACCTTGTTTATCAACTTAATTGAATGCTTACTATATGACATAAGAAGACTATGTGCCTTGCTTTTACATTTTTTTAAATTATGCCCATTTGAATCTTGGTCAAATCCTAGGTTTGACCATGATTTAAACAAGTTTAAAACATGAATATGAAAATTAAGCATGTATCCTTCGTAGTCACTCCAAAATGAAGCTCTTGAGAGGGTTTTTGAAATTTCCATGTTTGAAACCAAAAAACCACGTACTTCTCTTCATGCTTGACTTCATAAGACAGAGTTTGGGGTTAGGGGTAGCTTGATACATGATTTTTCTCGTTTGAATATGTCTAGACCTTGTTATCAACTTAATTGAATGCTTACTATATATATGACATAAGAAGACTATGTGCATTGGTTTTTGCATTTTATTGTTTTTTTTAATTTTATGCCCATTTGAATCTTGGTCAAATCCTAAGTTTGACCATGATTTAAACAAGTTGAAAACATGAATATGAAAAATTAAGCATATATCCTTCTTAGTCACTCCAAAATGAAGCTCTTGGGAGGGTTTTTGAAATTTCCATGTTTTAAACCAAAAACCACATATCTTCATGCTTGACTTCATGAGATAGAGTTTAGGGTTAGGGGTAGATACATGATTTCTCTGGTTTGAATATATCTAGACCTTGTTTATCAACTTAATTGAATGCTTACTAATGTGACATAAGAAGACTATGTGCCTTGATTTTCCATTTTTTGTTTTTTCTGAATTTTTATGCCCATTTGAATCTTGGTCAAATCCTAGGTTTGACCATGATTTAAACAAGTTTAATAAAACATGAATAGGAAAAATTAAGCATATATCCTTCTTAGTCACTCCAAAATGTAGATCTTGGTAGGGTTTTTAAAATTTCCATGTTTGAAACCAAAAACCACGACTTCTCTTCATGCATGCTTGACTTCATAAGACAGAGTTGAGGGCTAGGGTAGCTAGATACATGATGTTTCTGGTTTGAATATGTCTAGACCTTGTTTATCAACTTAATTGAATGCTTACTATATGACATAAGAAGACTATGTGCCTTGATTTTACATTTTTTAAAATTATGCCCATTTGAATCTTGGTCAAATCCTAGGTTTGACCATGATTTAAACAAGTTTGTTTATCAACTTGAATGCTTGCTATATGACATCAGAAGACTATGTGTTTGGTTTTTGTTTTTTGAATTTGTTATGCCCATTTGAATCTTAGTCAAATCCTAGGTTTGAATATATATGTCTAGACCTTGTATATCAACTTGAATGCTTACTATACATATGACATAAGAATGTTATGTGCTTTGGTTTTTCATTCTTTTCATTTTTTCTGAATTTTTAGGGCCATTTGAATCTTGGTCAAATCCTTGGTTTGACCAAGATTTAAACAAATTTAAAACATGAAAATGAAAAGGGAGCTTATCTAGAGCTTAGTTTTTAAATTTTTTATACCCATTTGATTCTTCGTCAAATCCTAGGTTTGTTGACCTAGATTTGAACAAGTTTAAAACATGAATATGAAAAGGTAAGCATGTATGCTTCTTAATTAGTCACTCCAAAATGAAGCTCTTGGGAGGGTTTTTGAAATTTCCACGATTTAAACCAAAAACCACTTCTCTTCATGCTTGACTTCATAAGTTAGGGTTTAGGGATATATAGGGGGTAGATACATCATGATTTTTCTGGTTTGAATATGTCTAGAGCTTGTTTATCAACTTAATTGAATGCTTACTATATGACATAAGAAGACTATGTGCCTTGATATTTCATTTTTTAAAATTATGCCCTTTTGAATATTGGTCAAAACCTAGGTTTGACAAAGATTTAAAAAAGATTAAAACATGAAAATGAAAAAGTAAGCCTTGATCCTTCTTATTAACTCCAAAATGAAGGTTTTTGGGAGGGTTTTTGAAATATCCATGTTTGAAACCCAAAAACCACTTCTCTTCGTGCAGAGTTTAGGGTTAGGGGTAGCTAGACACATGAATTTTCTGGTTTGATATGTCTAGACCTTGTTTATCAACTTAATTGAATGCTTACTATATGACATAAGAAGACTATGTGCCTTGATTTTACATTTTTTTAAATTATGCCCATTTGAATCTTGGTCAAATCCTAGGTTTGACCATGATTTAAACAAGTTTGTTTATCAACTTGAATGCTTGCTATATGACATCAGAAGACTATGTGTTTGGTTTTTGTTTTTTGAATTTGTTATGCCCATTTGAATCTTAGTCAAATCCTAGGTTTGAATATATATGTCTAGACCTTGTATATCAACTTGAATGCTTACTATACATATGACATAAGAATGTTATGTGCTTTGGTTTTTCATTCTTTTCATTTTTTTCTGAATTTTTAGGGCCATTTGAATCTTGGTCAAATCCTTGGTTTGACCAAGATTTAAACAAATTTAAAACATGAAAATGAAAAGGGAAGTATGTATCCTTCTTAGTCACTCTAAAATGAAGCTTTTGGGATGTTCTTTAAATTTCAATGTTTGAAACCCAAAACGACTTCCCTTCATGCTAGACTTCATAAGATCGACAGGGGGTAGATACATGATTTGTCTGGTTTGGATATATCTAGACCTTGTTTATCAACTTGATTGCTTACGATATGACATAAGAAGACTATGTGATTTGGTTTTTCATTTTTCTGATTTTTTTGAATTTTGTGCCCACCCATTTGTATCTTCGTCAAATCCTAGGTTTGACCAAGATAATTTAAACAAGTTTAAAACATGAAAATGTAAAGGGAAGCATGTATCCTTCTTAGTCACTCTAAAATGAAGCTTTTGGGAGGTTTTTGAAATTTCGATGTTTGAAACCCAAAACCACTTCTCTTCACATGCTTGACTTCATAAGACAGAGTTTAGGGGTTAGGGGTATAGATACATGATTTGTCTGGTTTGAATATGTCTAGACCTTGTTTATCAACTTGAATGCTTACTATATGACATAAGAAGACTATGTGATTTGGTTTTTAATTTTTCTGTTTTTTAATTATTTTTCTGCCCATTTGAATCTTGGTCAAATCCTAGGTTTGAACAAGATTTAGACAAGTTTAACACGTGAAATTAAACGAATAAGTAAGCATTGATCCTTCTTAGTCACTCCAAAATGTACCAATTGATAGTGTTAACTTTGCTTCATGGAAAAAATAATGTCATGTAAATGAGTTAACTTGGATTTCCTACCCTTGAATCCATAGGAAACTTTGTTCTAATGCACTATTATAATCAACCGAGTTTTTACACCAACAGGTCTGTCACTTACGTGTGGTGCCCATGCGTGAGGTCCCACACTTCAGTGAGCACAAGTCACGTGCAATAGGTACGCCAACTCCCAGCCATCTTCTTTGTCAAGAGAAGACGCATCAGGATGCGTATTGGAAGTCCGTGGGTCCTTCTGGATCCTTCGGTTGTCCCTCTCACAAAAAAAATCTATCTCATTCTCGGCCTCGCTCGACTCGCTCGCTCGCTCGCTCGCACGTCCTGCACAAACCCTGCACAACAGTCAACATCATCATCATCACCCGAAAAAGGGGAGACACCATAATGCTCTGCCTTTTTTCTCTCCTTCCGAGTGATCCCTCTTCCTCCGAGTTTCACTCGACGGGCAAACGCACATCTGCAGCATAGTAATAATAAAAAGGTAGAAAAATCGATATACGAATCTATAATTAAATAGGTTAAACTAGGGTTTTGCCCTGTACTACAGATCAAGGTTCAAAAAAATCCAACTATTCGAACAACACGATTCTAATCCAAGAACTTTTTCGACCTCATCCAAGTGGCCTCAAACTATAGGGTTAGCATCTAGTGCAGTATGTGTGAAAATGTATGCACTATGTGTGCTATAACTTGTATGTCTTTCAAATTTGAACCAACTTTGAATAAGTTTGAAATATTTGAAATGGGGCTTTTGGCTTAAACGTTTGAAACTCAAAACGATTCTCTTCATGCTAGACTTCATAAGACCGAGTTTAGGGTTAGGGGTAGATACATGATTTGTCTGGTTTGAATATGTCTAAACCTTGTTTATCAACTTTAATGCTAACTTCTCAGTCACTCTAAAATGAAGTTTTTGGAGGTTTTTGAAATTTCCATCTTTGAAACCCAAAACCACTTCTCTTCATGCTTGACTTCATAAGAAAAAGTTTAGGGTTAGGGGGTATAGATACATGATTTGTATGGTTTGAATATGTCCAAACCTTGTTTATCAACTTGAATATGCTTACTATATGACATAAGAAGACTATGTACTTTGGTTTTTAATTTTTCTGATTTTTTTAATTTTCTGCGCATTTGAATCATATCTTGGTCAAATCCTAGGTTTCACCAAGATTTAGACAAGTTTAACACGTGAAAATGAGTAAGTAAGCATGGATCCTTCTTAGTCACTCTAAAATGAAGCTTTTGGGATGTTCTTGAAATTTCCATGTTTGAAACCCAAAACCACTTCTCTTCATGATTGACTTCCATAAGATCGACAGATCAGTTTAGGGTTAGGGGTAGATATATACATGATTTTTTGGTTTGAATATGTCTAGACCTTGTTTATCAACTTGAATGCTTACTATACATATGACATAAGAATGCTATGTGCTTTGGTTTTTCATTCTCTTTTTGAATTTTTTCTAAATTTTTAGGCCCATTTGAATCTTGGTCAAATCCTTGGTTTGACCAAGATTTAAACAAGTTTAAAACATGAAAATGAAAAGGGAAGTCAGTATCCTTCGTAGTCACTCTAAAATGGAGAAGCTTTTGGGATGTTCTTGTAATTTCTATGTTTGAAACCGAAAACGAGTTCCCTTCATGCTAGTAGACTAGCTTCATAAGATCGACAGGCCGGGGGTAGATACATGATTTGTCTGGTTTGGATATATCTAGACCTTGTTTATCAACTTTAATGCTTACTATATGACATATATAAGAAAACTATTGCTTTGGTTTTTCCTTTTTTTTTTTTTAATTTTGATGCCCATTTGAATCATGTCGAATCCTAGGTTTGACCAAGATAATTTAAACAAGTTTAAAACATGAAAATGAAAAGGGAAGCATGTATCCTTCTTAGTCACTCTAAAATGAAGCTTTTGGGAGGTTTTTGAAATTTCCATGTTTGAAACCCAAAACCACTTCTCTTCACATGCTTGACTTCATAAGACAGAGTTTAGGGGTTAGGGGTATAGATACATGATTTGTCTGGTTGAATATGTCTAGACCTTGTTTATCAACTTTAATGCTTACTATATGACATAAGAAAACAATTGCTTTGGTTTTTCTTTTTCTGATTTTTTTGAATTTTGATGCCCATTTGAATCTTGTCAAATTCTAGGTTTGACCAAGATTTAAACAAGTTTAAAACATGAAAATGAAAAGGGAAGCATGTAACCTTCTTAGTCACTCTAAAATGAAGTTTTTGGGAGGTTTTTGATATTTCCATGTTTGAAACCCGAAACCACTTCTCTTCATGCTTGACTTCATAAGACAGAGTTTAGGGTTAGGGGTAGATACATGATTTGTATGGTTTGAATATGTCCAAACCTTGTTTATCAACTTGAATATGCTTATGTGCTTTGGTTTTTTATTTTTCTGATTTTTTTGAATTTTATGCCCATAAATCTTGGTCAAATCCTAGGTTTGACCAGGATTTAAACAAGTTTAAAACATGAAATGAAAAGATAAGCCTGGATCCTTCTTAGTCACTCTAAAATGAAGCTTTTGGGAGGTTCTTGAAATTTCCATATTTGAAACCCAAAACCACTTCTCTACATGATTGACTTCATAAGACATAGTTTAATTAGAGTTTTAGGGGTAGATATATACATGATTTTTCTGGTTTGAATATATATGTCTAGACCTTGTTTATCAACTTGAATGCTTACTATACATATGACATAAGAATGCTATATATGTGCTTTGGTTTTTCATTCTTTTGATTTTTTTCTGAATTTTTAGGGCCATTTGAATCTTGCATGGTTAAACTTGGGTTTTGCCCAGTTCTAAAGATCAAGGGTTCAAAAAAATCCAACTACGGGGTTCGAACAACACGATTCTAATCCAAGAATTTTTTCGACCTCATCCAAATGGCCTCAAACTATAGGGTTAGCATCTAGTGCAGTATGTGTGAAAATGTATGCACTATGTGTGCTATAACTTGTATGTCTTTCAAATTAAGTTGATAAACAAGGTCTAGACATATTCAAACCAGAATATTATACTGCATTAGTACAAAAAGTTTCCTATGGATTCATCAAGGGTAGTAAAGCCAAGTTAACTCATTGTCATGACTAAGAAGGATCCATGCTTACTTTTTCATTTTCATGTTTTAAACTTGTTTAAATCTTGGTCAAACCTAGGATTTGACCAAGATTCAAATGGTCATAAAAAATCAAACAAAATCAAGAAAATCAAAAACCAAACCACATAGTCTTCTTATGTAATATACTAAGCATTCAAGTTGATCAACGAAGTCTAGACATATTCAAACCAGAAAAATCATGTATCTACCCCCTAACCCTAAACGTTGTCTTATGAAGTCAAGCATGAAGAGAAGAAGTGGTTTTGGGTTTCAAACATGGAAAATTCAAAAACCCACCCAAAAGCTTCATTTTGGAGTGACTAAGAAGGATCCAAGCTTACTTTTTCATTTTCATGTTTCAAACTTGTTTAAATCTTTGTCAAACCTAGGATTTGACCAAGATTCAAATGGGCATAAAAATTCAAAAAAGAAATCAAAAAATGAAACAGCAAAGCACATAAACTTCTTATGTCATATAGTAATTAAGCATTCATGTTGATCAACAAAGTCTATATATATTTAAACAATAAAAATCATGTATATATACCCCCAAACCCAAAACCACTTCTCTTCACATGCTTGACTTCATAAGACAGAGTTTAGGGGTTAGGGGTATAAATACATGATTTGTCTGGTTTGAATATGTCTAGACCTTGTTTATCAACTTGAATGCTTACTATGTGATTTGGTTTTTCATTTTTCTGTTTTTTAATTATTTTTCTGCCCATTTGAATCTTGGTCAAATCCTAGGTTTGAACAAGATTTAGACAAGTTTAACACGTGAAATTAAACGAATAAGTAAGCATTGATCCTTCTTAGTCACTCCAAAATGTACCAATTGATAGTGTTAACTTTGCTTCATGGAAAAAATAATGTCATGTAAATGAGTTAACTTGGATTTCCTACCCTTGAATCCATAGGAAACTTTGTTCTAATGCACTATAATAATCAACCGAGTTTTTACACCAACAGGTCTGTCACTTACGTGTGGTGCCCACGCGTGTGGTCCCACACTTGAGTGAGCACAAGTCACGTGCAACAGGTACGCCAACTCCCAGCCATCTTCTTTGTCAAGAGAAGACGCATCAGGATGCGTATTGGAAGTCTGTGGGTCCTTCTGGATCCTTCGGTTGTCCCTCTCACAAAAAAAAACAAATCTCTCTCATTCTCGGCCTCGCTCGACTCGCTCGCTCGCTCGCACCTCCTGCGCACTGACAAACCCTGCACAACAGTCAACATCACCAGAAAAAGAATATACACCATCAATAAGAGGGGCCCCGTGACTGCTCTCCCTTCTTCTCCTTCCGAGTGATTCCTCTTCCTCCGAGTTTCACTCGACGGGCAAACACACATGTGCTGCATAGTAATAATAAAAAAGTAAAAGAATCGACTACGAATCTATTATTAAATAGGTTATAAACTAGGGTTTTCCCCAGTACTACAGATCAAGTTGAAAAAAAAATCCAACTACGGGGTTTGATTTTGGCCTACAAATAAAAAATTAAATAAGTTGAACTAGTATTCCTCTAAAAAATCATTTTGGTTTGCATTGTTTGATAATTTTCATAGCTAGAGTGCATCACAATTTTTTGATTTCATGCTTTGCTTTGCCAATTTTGATTTTTTCTAACCACCTTCTCTTTGATTTCAAATTTAGGTCAAACTATCGGTGCCTACTATGTGTTCTACTTGAATTGGATGCAGCATGCGCACATGATATGTTTTGCCATTGTTTTGGGCTTCCACACATCTTGGGGCATCCAAGTATTTAAGTTACCTTGTTTTTTAATTGTAATTCATGTACCCTTTCCTCCCAATTAAATTTTGGTTTTACATTTTTAAATTTTTTAAATTTTTATGCCCATTCTGATGTCATATAGTTAGCATTTAAGTTGATAAACAAGGTCTAGACATATTCAAACCGGAAAAATCATGTATCTACCCCTAACCCAAAACTCTGTCTTATCAAGTCAAGCACGAAGAGAAGTCGTTTTGGGTTTCAAACATGGAATTTTCAAAAACCCTCCAAAAAGCTTCATTTTGGAGTGACTAAGAAGGATGGAGGCTTACCTTTTTCATTTTCATGTTTTAAACATGTTTAAATCTTGGTCAAACCTATTATTTGACAAAGAATCAGATGGGCTTAAAATTTCAAAAAAATCAAAAAATGAAAAACCAAAGCATGCAGTCTTCTTATATATGTCATATATATATTACGACACATTCAAGTTGATAAACAAGGTTTGGACATATTCAAACCAAAAAATCATGTATCTACCCCCTAACGCTAAACTCTGTCATATGAAGTCAAGCATATGAAGAGAAGTGGTTTTGGGTTTCAAACATGGAAATTTCCATGCTTGAAACCAAAAACCACTTCTCTTCATGCATGCTTGACTTCATAAGACAGAGTTTAGGGTTAGGTGGTAGATACATGATTTTCCTGGTTTGAATATGTGTAGACCTTGTTTATCAAATTAATTGAATGCTTACTATATAACATAAGAGAAGACCTTGTTTTTTTTGAATTTTTATACCCATTTGAATCTTTGTCAAATCCTTGGTTCCACCAAGATTTGAATAAGTTAAAAACATGAATATGAAAAAGTAAGCATGTATGCTTCTTAGTCACTTCAAAATGAAGCTCTTGGGAGGGTTTTTGAATTTCCATGTTTGAAACCAAAAACCACGTACTTCTCTTCATGCTTGACTTCATAAGACAGAGTTTGGGGTTAGGGGTAGCTTGATACATGATTTTTCTCGTTTGAATATGTCTAGACCTTGTTATCAACTTAATTGAATGCTTACTATATATATGACATAAGAAGACTATGTGCCTTGATTTTCCATTTTTTGTTTTTTCTGAATATTATTTAAACAAGTTTAATAAACATGAATATGAAATTTCCATGATTTATACCAAAAACCACTTCTCTTCATGCTTGACTTCATAAGTTAGGGTTTAGGGATATATAGGGGGTAGATTCATCATGATTTTTCTGGTTTGAATATGTCCAGAGCTTGTTTATCAACTTAATTGAATGCTTACTATATGACATAAGAAGACTATGTGCCTTGATTTTTCATTTTTTTAAATTATGCCCATTTGAATCTTGGTCAAATCCTAGGTTTGACCAAGATTTAAACAAGATTAAAACATGAAAATGAAAAATTAAGCCTTGATCCTTCTTATTCACTCCAAAATGAAGCTTTTGGGAGGGTTTTTGAGATATCCAGGTTTGAAACCCAAAACCACTTCTCTTCATGCATAGTTTAGGGTTAGGTGTAGATACATGAATTTTTGGTTTATAGTAAGCATTCAAGTTGATAAACAAGGTTTAGACATATTCAAACTAGAAAAATCATGTATATACCCCCTAAGGCTAAACTCTGTGATATATATGAAGTCAAGCATATAAGAGGAATGGTTTTGGGTTTCAAACATGGAAAATTCAAAAACCCTCCCAAAAGCTTCATTTTTTGAGTGAATAAGAAGGATCCAGGCTTACTTTTTCATTTTCATGTTACTGACTTGTTTAATTCTTGGTCAAACCTAGGATTTGACCAAGATTCAAATAGGCATAAAAATTCAATAAAGAATTCAAAAAATGAAAAACCAAAGCACATAATTAAGCTTCTTAAGTTATAGTAAGCATTCATGTTGATCAACGGAGTCTATACATATTTAAACATTAAAAATCATGTATATACCCCAACCCTAAACTCTGTCTAATGAAGTCAAGGACGAAGAGAAGTGGTTTTCGTTTTTTTTTTGAATTTTTATGCCCATTTGAATCTTGGTCAAATCCTTGCAGGTTTGACCAATATTTAAACAAGTTTAAAACATGAAAATGAAAAGTAAGTGTGGATCCTTCTTATTCACTCCAAAATGAAGCTTTTGGGAGGTTTTTTTAAATTTTCCATGTTCGAAACCCAAAATGATATCTCTCCGTGCTTTACTTCATAAGACAAAGTTTAGGGGTAGGGGGTAGATACATGATTTTTCTGGTTTGAATATGTCTAGACCTTGTTTATCAACTTGAATGCTTATTATGTGACATCAAAAGACTATGTGTTTAGTTTTTTTTTGAATTTGTTATGCCCATTTGAATCTTGGTCAAATCCTAGGTTTGACCAAGATTTAAACCAGTTTAAAACATGAAAATGAAAAGTAAGCCTGGATTCTTCTTAGTCACTCCAAAATGAAGCTTTTGGGAGGTTTTTTAAATTTCCATGTTTGAAACCCAAAACCACTCCTCTTAATGCTTGACTTCATAAGACAGAGTTTAGGGTTAGGGGCCAAGTATATACATGATTTTTCTTGTTTAAATATGTCTAGACTTTGTTTATCAACTTGAATGCTTACTATATGACATCAAAAGACTATGTGTTTGGTTTTGATTTTTTTGAATTTGTTATGTCCATTTGAATCTTGGTCAAATCCTAGGTTTGACCAAGATTTAAACCAATTTAAAACATGAAAATGAAAATGAAAGCCTGGATTCTTCTTAGTCACTCCAAAATGAAGCTTTTGGGAGTTTTTTCAATTTCCAATGTTTGAAACCCAAAACCACTTTTCTTCATGCTTGACTTCATAAGACAGAGTTTAGGGTTAGGGGGTATATACAATATTTTTCTGGTTTGAATATGTCTAGACTTCGTTGATCAACTGTAATGCTTACTATATGACATAAGAAGCTTATGTGCTTTGGTTTTTTTTTTGATTTCTTTTTTGAATTTTTATGCCCACTTGAATCCTGGTCAAATCCTTTGTTTGACCAAGATTTAAACAAGTTAAAACATGAAAATGAAAAAGTAAGCCTGGCTCCTTCTTAGTCATGAAAATGAGTTAACTTGGCTTTCCAACCCTTGAATCCATAGGAAACTTTGTACTAATGCAGTATAATAATCACCCGAGTTTTTACACCAACAGGTCTGTCACTTACGTGTGGTGCCCATGCGTGAGGTCCCAAACTTCAGTGAGCACAAGTCACATGCGGTAGGCAGGCAAAATACCCGATCAATCCGGGCGGTGGCTGTTAAGGACCCGATCGCATTTCTTGCTTTCAGACTGGGGTCTACCATGTAAGAAGTTTGTTCCTTTTGGATGCATCACTCGTATTTGCAAGTTTTTTGGGGGTCCCGCAAATTCAGGGTAGCATCATGCCCCCCTTCCCACGCCAACACAAACAGAGTTCAACACAACCTAATTAAGCAAGGTTCAACACAGACATAGTTCAACAACCCCTAATTAAGCTAATAGGTTCACCACAAACGCTGCTGAGCAGCAAACATAAACAGAGTTCAACAAAAGATGCTGCTTTTGAAGCAGTAGGAGAGACAAACATGCACAACAGTTACGGAGTATATTTACCATCTTCTTCCTGTCGCCTCCTCCCGGTCCCGCTTCTTCTGCTTCTTGCTGCCCATACCTTTAATCTTTGGTGGCTTGGGCTTGGGAGGAGGCACACGACCGGTCTCGATAGCTTGGTTCAATTTCTTCCTTAGGAATAGCCCATAGGCCATGTGGTTGGCTATGAAGCCGGATCGGTTAACAGTTTCCCCAACTTTGAGACAGCCGGACCCACCGGCTTCGGCATGCTGCAGGACGCTTCGAAAGTCAACCTTTATGCTCTTTGTGCAGAAGGGGCAGCTGTTCCTGGCACCAGTCCAGGGTTCACTCCAATACTTGTCGAACTTCCCCGCCTTAAGCTTGTTGAGAGTGGCCCTGGCCTTCCTATGACGCGACTCGACATCGCTGTCAACCTCATCAGTAGCAACCTGATACATGCCAAATAAACAGGTGAAGCAAATATGTAGCAGTTGCAACTAATAATGAATATGAATCTAAAAAGATTCTGACGCTAATTCAAAACCCTATAGCGCAAAAAAAAGAGGGAGAGACCATAGAGCAAATCGATACAGGGCTATGTTAAATAAGGGAGAGAGGTGAATCGGATGTGAAGCAAATATGTAGCAGTTGCAACTAATACTGAATATGAATCTAAAAAGATTCTGACGCTAATTCAAAACGCTATAGCGCAAAAAAAAGAGGGAGAGACCATAGCGCAAATCGATACAGGGCTATGTTGAATAAGGGAGAGAGGTGAATCGGAACATACTTCCTCCCCCTCGTCGACGATATTCTCGTCGAAGGTCGGCGGCGGCGGTTCAAAGATGAGTTCAACCTCCTCCTCGTCATCTAGGGGATGCTTCCCAAGAGAGTGGACCCATCTACCAACAGCATCAGATGCCGATGAGCGACCGATGGCCCGACCTTCGGCAATGGCCTCCGCTTCGTCTTTGGCATCCGCTGCGGCAATGATCGCCGCCGTTGCGGCCATGCGTGCTGCGGTCGCGGCTCTGCACGCCTCCTCTGCGGCTAAGGCCAGCCGCGCGGCTTTCGCTTTCGCTGCGTTGACGGCGTCGGTTGGGCTCTCCATCGGTGGAATGGGAAGGGGAAGTGAAGAGAGGGTTTTTTCCTAGTCCGTGGAGAGAGGGAGAAGTGTGGACGTGAAATGGATAACTGACGATATTTCAAGATTTGGGAGACATAGCACGAACCGGCAGATGACAGCGCGTGGGTGCATTACCTCATACTGCCTCTGTCCTAGAAAGAGCGTACGTGTGGGTTTTCAAGTCATATTAAGGATTTTATTATTACATTGGGAAACTGTCATCGACCATCACTTTCCTCTTCAACTTTTCCACCTCCAATGATCTAAATGCATGTAGTAAATAAGAAAACCATATTATGCTAAATACTACTACCTCCATCCCAAAGCGTAAGGCTTATATTATTTTTAGAAGCTCAAACTATGTCAAGGTAAACTAAGATTTTACCAAAAATCATTATCATGCAAAATACAAAATTAATATCAATACATAGACAACGATTTTTTTTGGTATGGTATCTACAAAATATTATATTAGTTGATAGATTGTTCTAAATTTTCGTCAACCTTTACTTGCTTTGACTCTTAAAAAAAGACTTAAGCTTTGTGATGGAGGTAGTACGTACTAGTCGTGAAGAAACTATATCCCTCGTGATGAGAAAGAAATATTTTTTACTACCACTCTTTTGTGGACAAATTTTGAAGTGCATTGCAAAACGAGAAGTACACTCTTTTATGGACAAATTTTAACTCTACACCCATTATTTCAGGATGGAGGGAGTATAACCCAACTTGTTTTTTTCTTCTGGGCACTACACTGCTTTTTCCCTGTGCAATGCTTGGTTCTACCCTTTTTCTCAATGTAATGGTCACTTTAAGTCATTTTTTCCCACACACATTTATTTTGTACTTCTCTACAGTGTTGACCGTGCTACTACTATTTGTGTTAGTGCGCCAAAAACAAAATGTTATTTTTTAAGTGCCAAATTAATCTAGGGCGTTGGTTGTGAATCGGTGAACAAAAAAGAGATAGCCCAAAAGAGGAACACACCAAGGTACAAAAACTAGCATATATGCATGTTTCTATGTACATATATATGACCCTGGGTTTGTAGATAAAAAACATTCATATATGCGCTTACTATTAATATACATAAGTTTATGCTGATTCTCTTGGTTTAGGTATATATATGGTTAGGCATCACTACTAATTCAGAAAAAAACAAAAATGTAACTCTTCAAGTGAAGTCATTTTAAGTGACCTAACAACTAAAATTCATATATAGGATTTGTATAGGAATTATGTAGGATTTAGATCACATGTGAATTTTCCCCACACTAGTTGTTTGATTCATAGGAACATATCCTATAGGAATCTTGCAGTGCAAATCCTATAAGAATAAAACATTAGGTCATACCTCATGGAAAATTTCCTTTGGCACAATCAAACACAACTCATCTTCCTATATGATTCAACTAGCCATTAAATCTCAATCCTATGTTTTCCATATTTCTATGGTTTTCCCATCCTATGAATCAAAGGAGCCTTAGGGCTTATATCTTTTTTTAGAAAGGCAAACTATGTTAAGATTGGCCAAGTTTTACGAAAAACCTTTAACATGCAAAATACAAAGTTGAGTCATTTCGTTTGAATCGGAGGGAGTACATTTGACGTTATGGTACTATTTGACAGCTGCTTGGCACTGTATTTTTTTCGAACCAAACTTCCCCCTTCATGAAGCTTTTATTTTAGCTTCAGTGACTTGATACATCCATATATCTAGACAAAGTTGAGTCAATTCATTTGAATCAGAGGGAGTACATTTGACTATATGGGTATTGTTTGACAACTGCTTGGCACTGTCTTCTTTTTTGAACCAAACTGCCCCCTTCACGAAGCTTTTATTTTGGGATAGAGCTTCACTGACTTGATACTTCCAAGTTTCACAGTGACTTGGTGCCACCATCCACCATCCATCTCAGATCCAATGTATGCGATCGACTTAGGATTTTAACCTAAATAATTATTATAATTGCTCAGAAATATTTCAAGAACTTCCAGTTAATCGTGCATATTTCGATTTATATTTTGGTGAAGTTTCATTCGATTTGAATCAAAGGTTTGTGAGCAAATATATACTCCCTCCGGTTCATATTAATTGACTCTAATATGGATGTACTAGACACATTTTAGTTCTAGATACATCCATATTGAAGTCAATTAATATGAATCAGAGGGAGTATTTAGTTTAAACTAGTGCTCGTATACGTAAAAAGCTCTTTAATCACAAGCTAATCGTCCGAGTGGGATGAAATATTCACAGATTTTAGAACAAGGCATCTACATTTTACTGGATTTTTTTCATAATTTTTGTTTTTAGGTTCGAAATAAGAGATTAGTTTGGAACGTTGGATCTCAAATGGTTGGTAGATGGTGGCACCAAGTCACAATGAGATTTGGAGACTTCAAGTCACTGCAGCTCTGTCCTTTTATTTTGACAAACTGCAGAGCCGCTGGTGCATCTATGCTTGCGTACGGCCGACGCCGATTCTTAGCAAGGAAGTTCTTCCTATAAGTAGTAGTATCCATACTCCACTCCAAGGCATGTATAAAAAAAAGAACCCATCCCGTTCTCGTTTTCCCGATCACTCTTCTCTGAAGATGGAGGAGGCCCTCTTCTTGTGCCCCCTCTGCCTGCTGCCCTTCAAACCCCCCATATCCAAGGTCGCTCCCTTCCGATTTCATTCTTAGGTTCACCTGTGAGAAATGTCAATGACAACTGATGCCACGTACGTTGTTCCGTGCAGTGCAAGGGCGGTCATATGGGCTGTCGGCGCTGCGTCGGCGAGCTTGCGCCGAACCCGTGCAAGAAGTGCGAGCAGCCGGCGTGGTTGCCGCCGTCGAATCGATCTGGGCCAAGATTGCCGCCGTCGAATCGATCTGGGGCAATGGTCAAGTGCGTCGGCTGCCAGAGCTTGGTCGCCTCCACGGAGTCCTACAAGCACTATATCGCGTGCCCGCATGGTCCGTGCGGCTGCACAGAGGCCATCAATACCGGCTGCAGCTTCACCGGCCCGCCGCGGGAGCTCCTGGTACACCTCCAAGCATCCCACTCCATCCCAGTGTTTACGTTCCAGTATGGCATACCCGCCTGGTGCATAGTTCGTGTTCCGGTACAACCGCGGGGACACCTGTTCATCGGCAGTGGGGAAGAAGACGGTAGCGTGTTCGCCATCACCGTTGGAGCGCTCGGCCCGACCACCATTGTGTCCTGTGTGTGCATCAGGTCGGCCGCGTGCTTGTTTCCGATGTACAAGGCGCAGCTGTTGGTGATTGGTCCGCCGGCGCCGGCGACGGCTGGGACCAGTGACCTCTCGACGGACACCTTGATGGCGGTAATCGAGCCGACGAGCTCCCCGACGCCTAGCTCGATCATGTTGCAGCAGCTCACTTCTTTCCTGGCGGTGCCGCCCCGTTACGCGAAGCAGAATGGAGGGCAGCGTGTGTTGCCTATCTGCGTTTGCATCAACAAGAAGGTTATACAATAATCTTCGTTTAGTCATACTGCAATGTAGTTACTCGAAGATCGGAGGGAGTAGTTTAGTTCGAAGTAGGGTTCGTTCGGATGTATTTTGGACTTGTATAGTAGTACTACTACTCCAGAACTATTAGCTAGCTAGTTGGAGTGCTAGAATGCAGCTCGGAGTATTATAGTATTTTGGCAGTACTACTAGTTATGTATGTGACTGCAAATTCAAACTAAAATGGAGTATTTCTTGCTAATGTTGTTCTTTTGGAGTCATCATTTTTTTCTGAACGTGTTAACTATGCTATTGTCTAAGGATTCGTTTAGATTTCTTTGGTTGAATTCATATTTCGTCTCTTCCTAATTTGGCAAAACTGCACTGTCATGGGCATTCTTACAAGGTCGCTGAAGTTTCAAAGTTTCTTAATGTATATTGCGTAGGGTGTACCCCCTTAACATGGATCTGTTGCATTTTTGGGTTGTATTTTTTTTGGCAATTTTCAGGACCATAAAATAGCACGCCTTCAGTTGAAATTTGAATTAGTGGCCGATACTAGCATGGAGTAGTGAAGTTTTTTTGTACTCCCTCGGTCCCACCAAAAGTGTCTCACCTTTGTTAAAATTTAGATGGATAGATGTATTTTTTTTACAAAGTTGAGACAACTTTGGTGGGACGGAGCCACGGAGTCGTAGTTGATGGCGAGAAGGTTGATGCCTTGCTATGTTGGTGTACGTTGCAAAAAGAACAAGGTTGGTGTGTATTTGTTTTATTTGTTCACCATAATACTGACATGGCCATCGATTTGATTAGACAACACAAGCCTGGGGTGTTTCACTTATTTATTGTAGGAAGCACGATTAATGTTCTGTAATGATGGGGCTACTCCTATAGTCCGTCTGCTCGGCTCCTACTCGGGTGTCGGGTCACAGTCACACTCTCCTCTTTTTTTGAACACATTCACACTCTCCTCTTTTTTTGAACACATTCACACTCTCCTCTTTTTTTGAACACATTCACACTCTCCTCGAAACTGCAGTAGGCAGTATATGAGCGTCTCGGTTCACCTCCGTCGTCTATCCCCACTCCGCCCATCTTCCATAGCACGCGCCTGCGTCTCCGCCATGGCGCTTTCGCATCCTATCCAGCAGTGCCCAGTTTGAGAGCCTCTGTTCTCCAACTCAAACCCCCACCTGCCGCCATTGATCGCCATCTCTCTCCCAAAGTTCGAATCAGTAGATCTCCCAAGAAAATACCAACCCCATTGTACCACCTGCCTCATTGCGATGGCGAAATCGAGCAGGGTCTGTGGATCTGGGCTGTTTCACAAGGTGTTTACGGAAGGCCCCCTTGAAGTGCTCATCAGCCAGTGCGACGCCATCACCGCCGCGTCCCTAGTCGGTTCCTCCAAAAGTATTCTTCAGTCAGCCAAATACAGTGCCACTCTGCCTGCTTCTCAGCCGTTTGGCCTTCCGTGTGTTCTCTGTTGTGACCCGGCGGATAAACCATGGGCGGTGTTCAAGGAGGATTTGCCGGTGCACAGCAAGTGCAAACTACTGCCGCTGGACAGGTTCTCCTATGATGGCCTAATGCCACACGGTAAGGATGAGGAGCGGGCAGGCGCCAATGGAGATTGGATCGCCATGGTTGGCCCCGAAGGCAAGTGGAACCTCCTCAATGTCTACACTCATCGCAAGATTAAGCTTCCATCTTTGAGGAACAAGTTGGAAACCACACACAATCCACTTATATTCGAGTATCAGCGTTCTGCTATTCAACTGCAGAAGATAGCTATTTGCCAAGTTCCTACAGCTGCTAGGGGGTATCAAGATTTCTCCCTTGTCGCAATCTTCGACTTTGCAATTGCCTACCTCCATGGCGAATATCCTCGTGAATGGATATTTCTTGAAAACCAGTTTCAGTACGGCGCCATATACTGCGATGCAATTATACATAACGGACTTGTGTTCGCCGTTACTGAGCTTGGAAATGTTTATGCATGGGATCCTAATCAATTTGGTAACATTTCCTCCCTATCTTTTTTATATACGTAACTTATATAGTATTTCACCTCTTATTTGTTGAACTGTCTTGGCATCTTTTGGCTTAAAGGAATTCCATAGGCGCACACCATAACCCTCTTGTGGTATGGACATATATAGAATTTAACATCTATAGGAATTTTAGTATGGTCTAATGTGCATGTTGTTCCTTAGGAAAAAGGCCCCCTAGTAATTAAGTTTCTTTATTATTACTCCCTAGAAAATTTAAGGTAGAGTAGAAATAGAATCAATAAAGGTGCCATGCAATATTGATAAAGACTTTCATTTGTTTATATTCCCCCGGTTCTAGAGAATAAGGAGTACTATATTCAAACCATCTAAAATTTGGACCAATATTTTCGGGAACATGTTTTAAATCCATATGAAGTTTTACCAAGATGTTCGAAATATATTTCAAACCATCTTATGTTCGACCATGATTTTATAAAGTACTAGTATTGGCATCCCAATATCAAATCAATATCACTAGTAGATAAATCATGAAATATATTTTCATGTGACGTGTTCTTTCCTTTTTCAAGGTCCTATAGTGCTCCCTGCTCCATTCATTCCGTGGACGGCTGGATTTGATGACGATGATGATTTTGACTCTAATAGTCGTACGTGGTGGCTGGCAAGATCTCAAGATCGTTCTAGACTTCTCCTGGTCTATGCACGTGGCGTAATGGATTTTAACGCTGACGGTGCTCCAACTCATTATGATAGTACCCCTTCTGTCCATTGCGGTCGCGCTGTTCACAGCTATTCGGGGTATACCTGCATTGTATTCTCGAATGACACTAGTCGGTTACTTCCAGCCAACCCGTGGGAAAGGGTTACTAATCTTGGAGACTATTCTATGTTCCTTGGGTTGAACTATCCGATTTTCATGCCAGTGGGTGGTGCAACATTTCCCCCAGGATATTTGACAAGAAGAAACTGCATCTACACCACGCCTCAGGCCATTGGCTCTCAGTTTGACACATCACATCAAGAAATTTTCCGCTTCAGTCTAAATGGCGAAGACCACCAAAGCATATCTTTCTCAAGCAGCGGTCCAGGGGCCAACTGGCATACGGGGTTTTGGTTCATCCCAAGCTACACCAACGCGCTGGACTGGAACAAAGACAATCAGAGTTAGGGATATTTATGTAATAGTAGGATCATACTACTAGCTAGCTCAGTTGGTCTTGACTCCTATTTAACTATTTATAGCTAATGTACTTAGGTGATAAATTTATGCTATTTGCATGAACCCAGGCGCTTCTTTTAATTTGATCAAATACGGTCTATACACATGCATGGTTGTTTGGCTGTTTCAGTGTCCCTAGAGGCATACATATATACTGTTATTTAGCAATCTTTATTACAGTACAAAGGTCTTAACCTCATGGTTCACAGAAAGTATAAACGTAGATCAACCATCTAAACATAGAAGACATTCTAGTGTATGATTCTTACATATACACATCAACATCCTATCAGAAAATCTTAATGTGAATTGTACTGGCTGTACAAACCCGTGCATCATTCTCTAGCCGGTTGCACCCAAAAACCAAATCGTGGTACTTCATAGTTGACTGTATGTAGGACAACATACAGATCCAATGCGAAGCCATGGGTATCACCTGCATGACAGAACCATATTTCACATGGTTGGAGGTACTCCATATGGCATTTAAAATCATTCCTTGTCCTTCATATGGCCCTAAAAATAGTACAGTTGGATTTGTGGGTTTTAATTTTTTATTAACACACTCAATTGATTGCCCAAACATTGATTAATAATATTATTAAGGGGTGTGATGTTGAAAGCCATAAGAACAATGTGCCAAACAATCTTTGCTAGCGGACGGTAAATGTATACCCATCAGAAATAATCAGCAGACGTGCATGTTTCTTTGGTCAGAATAACTGCTGCACCATCTTAAAAGTAAATGGCATGACCATTTATTTGATTTGATAGCGTGCAGCTAGATGGCGTACATTACTATCTCTACTTCCTTGGGTCGCCCAAATCTGGAGTACTAAAAGCAAATCCTGGTGATTCATTTGACAAGACAACACAGATGCGTCCAAATTTCTCCGTCCATATTATTATAATCTGGAGTGCGTTGCCTCGTTGCCTTCCAAGAGAAGCTGCATTCCTTGCCAAAAAAGAGAGAGAGGCTGTATTTATAACTATCTCACCGGCCGCCACTAGTACAAACCATCACTCCCTCTCCACCTCCACCTCCATCTCTTCCCTAGTAGCTCCACCTCCATATCGGCGACGGACCACAATCGCGCGGCTTCGACTTCCTCTTCGACGGCGGCGGCGACAGAGGCGTGAGGCACCTTCTCCGCGGCGCATCACTCATCCTCGTCCCGCGGCAACAATGGCTGTATGTGAAATCACCATACCCTTTTGTATGGTAGAGATGATGATGTGCGGATAAAATTTTATTGGCGGTTGCTCATCCTTGTTTGAATATTTGGTGTAGATTCACATCTAGGGCAGGGTGTCAAGCGGGGTGGGTAGCGGGCTAGCTAGTTTCAGTGCGAGTGCTTTAAATCTGCTCTAATCTCAACCACTATTTGCTCTAATTTTCTGCTTTGCGGGACGATTCGCGGACGCCGCTTGCAACCCTAATCTAGGGTATTGATCCTAGTTTAGTAGACTACTAGGATTTACATGCCAATTTGTTTTTAGACTAGATCCGGATATTTGTCAATACTACTACGTACTTCTTCCGTTCGTATTTAATTGACTCTAGTTGAAAGCATCGACAGTTCATTTTCTTCTCTCCCTCGCGTCGACTAATTAAAACCGAACAGAGGGAGTATTAGGAATCCATGTGCATCCGTACTACCAGTAAGGTATTGCGTTGTTGCAGAGGCTCAGTGTAATCAATATCTTTCGATATTAATATACTCACTTTATCAGAAAATAAATTAGTAATCCATGTTCAAACTTGCTAGTTTGATCGACGTTTGATGATGATTTGTGAGGCCATGTATGGGCCTAGTTTGTTTTGCCTGGTGGTCAGTAGGCTGATGATTTTTTTTTGCTTGGTCGATCTGTGGTCGTTCCATGGCCACTGCTGATTAATCATTACTAGAATCAACAATTTTTTGCTTGTCTGGTGATTGGAATTGTATGCGCTCTTCTGAAGAGCACCATCGCACGATGATTAGTCTTAATGGAGATGCAGATGTCGATCAAGAGGGAGAAACATATCTTGATCATGCATTTCTCACGAGATTACTTGGTGATTGGAAGTAGAATCCACAATTTGTTGTGCAAACTTCTCAACATATGCATATATTCGTTGAATTGGCTTTATGTGATCAATATTACTTCTTATTGCAGATGGATGGAGGGGAAAGAGCGAAAAAACCGATACTTAGTGAAATGACTTCTCATTCTGTGACTTCTGATATCCTAGATGACAAGGTAAATATATAGAACGATGATTCGTAGGTGATGAAAGCAGAATCCACAATTTGCCGTGCAAACTTCTCAACATATGCATATATTTGATTAATTAGTTTTATGTGATCAATAGTATTACTTATTCCAGATGGACGTAGGGGAAGGAACGAAAAAGCGGATGCTATGTGAAATGACTTCTAAATCTGTGTGTTCTGATATCCCAGATGACAAGGTAAACATATGGACCGACGCTTGTTTTGCTGCTGCCCCCGTTAGATGGCTAGATGCTCTGGTCTAATTTCTGTTCATGTGCTTATTATTGCAGAAACATAGAGTTGAAGAAAACTCTATATTGTCTGATGACAAAGGTGAAATGGCATGCCAGTCTTTTAAACCTCCGACGCCACCTTGTTTACTGTCTATGGAGACTGATGCAGCTGGACCTGGTACTGATGAGCCTATACGTGGCATCATCGTGCCACATGAAGAAGGTTGTGGATTGGGTTTACCCCCTGCTGAAGAAACTGGTGGTGCAGCTGGAGCTGCTAGTGTAGAGCCTCTAGTGAACGGTGTCGTGCCACGGGAATTCTCTGAACTAGAGCAAGACGGTTTACCTATTGTCAAGACCGATGTAACTGGTGCTGATGCTGGAGTTGCTACTGATGCTCCTGCACCCGAAGTTGCCACGCCACCCGAAGGAGGTTTTGTATTGGTAGAACCCGTCATGACTATGCCCACAGTACTGACTGGTGGTGGACCTGGAGCTGGTAGGGTAGAGCCTCTAGCGAAAGGTGTCGTGCCACGAGAATCCTCTGAAGTGGATATTGGTGGTTTACCCTCTGTAGATACTGGTGGTCTACCTGGAGCTGGTATTGTAGAGATTTCAGCAAACAGTGCTGTCCCACCCAACTCCTATGAACTGGAGCATGTACCTGATGTGCCTTCTGTAGAACCTGATGCACCTGTAAGTAGTGGTGATGATTCCGCTGAATCTGATCAAGAAGGATCTGCATCTCGAGGACAAGATGTCAGCTGTCATTCACCTGAACCCGAGCTGAAGTCAGCAACGGTAGCTTATATGGCACGGACTGTCCTTCAAGCTCTAAAGATCCAGTTGGGTGGTTCACAGGACCAGCTACTCCAAGCCATTGTCACTACAAAAGACCAGCCAGCATGCTTCGTTATCTCCTGCATACTGTTTGACAAGCTGAAGCACTGCAACTGGCGCATTGTTCAATCCCATCAGCATGGAGAGAGGAGCTATGTTTATGTCAAGATGATTCATGCTGATTTGGTAAGGTTCCATGATAAGATGTATGGGTGGGGTGAGGCAAGAGCCACATTTTGCAGCATTCACACAGTCTTCGCTCTTGAGCCAGACCCCATGGATGCTTACCCAGTGGTGCAGCTGTCCTGACTTGATATATGTTTTATGATCAGTATGCTGCTGTCGTGGAACTGTGATGTGGAGCTACCTTTCTTATGGTTTCTAGGCTTTTGGTTTCAACATGTATTATGGAGCTTACCTTAGGACTTTCGCATGCGTTTGGCTGTTGACCTGTAATGTTTGTGGTTGGTTGTCTAATCTACTTGGCACAATCACATTGCAAAGGCAAATGTTCCTTTTCTCTTTAATTGTTATTATGACTTATGTGTTATAACCAGGCAAGAATATGCAATCTTGGTTCTCTGACCGATATATATGTACATACAACTTTTGTTCACATAATAACACTTACACGGGAAAAGAGTAGCTTTCTATGTTGGACAAACACCAAACCACAAAAGGGTAACAACACAATATCCAAACTAGGTACGGCACCTGTTGAGCATACATGACTTTTGTCGTAAAATCACGTTAACCAACACTAGCAGCATCTTGTTCTTTGCAAGGTGCTATGCTTATCAGTCTAATCCCAATACACAACCTACTTCAGGTGGCACGATGATGTCAGGTGCAGGTTCACCAGTACCAACTCTCTTGCATCAGTCTCCATTGAAGGTACGCCACTGCTGCAGTAGACACCATTAGCAATGCAACCTGAAGGTGTTCTTATCCTCATATCAGGATCACATAATACAGGTGTCAAGCTTCATGCACTAGCCAACACAATCAAAAGTCCGAACTAGGATCGCTAGGAAAAAAAACATGAAGATCCTTTTATCGAATCCCACGCTGAACATCTTTTTCACTAATTAGGTAAGCTCCTGCTGACAAACATATTACAGCAACTCCAGCAGTGGCTCTATATTTTGGCGCTGTGGGCTGATGCTGCGCATGGAGCCGGCAATAGCTTCACCGGAAGCTGCAAACTGTGGCGGCCAAATGCAGGGCTGAAACAGCGTATTTTCAGAGGCGCTATAATGCAGCGCCAAAAACAGAATATAATGAAAAATAGAGTGCAGTAAAACAGAAGATCAAATAAAGACTAGAAATAGACATAAAATAGGATAAAATTAGCTTGATAGATACTCCGTAGTTCATATTTGTACAAAGTAGTGCGATAAAACTAAACTAAAACTCGACATCTGACGAGTCCGGTGTCGTGCCCGACACCGGATCCGACGAGAAGAGGTCAATCCAACGGGGGTCGTCCTCGCCAATGGTGGTCGGCCCGGCGAGCTGCGCTTCGATGAAGGCCCGCTTCGTCGCCTTCTCCGCCCTCCGTTGTGCGCGGTCCTCCTTCTTCGCAGCCCGCCTCGTAGCCTTCTCCGCCCTCCGTCTGCGGAAGTGCTCGTTCTCGGCGGCTACGTCCTCGGGGAAGCGGGCCGCCCACTCGCGCGCCGCGCGCTCGTCCCGCTCGGCAATGCGCAAACGGCGCTCCGTCTCGCGGCGGCGGTGCTGTTCCTCCTGTCTAACGATGTACGGCGGCGGCGCGAGATCCTCGGCCTGCTGGCGCGTCCACACGTCATGGAAATTCATCGACGATCGCGGGCGCCCGAGCCGCCACGCCACGGCGTCGTACGCGCGCGCGGCCTCGTGCGCGGTCTCGTAGGTGCCGAGGCCGATGCGCTCGCCGCCGTCACGTATCTCCGCGTAATACGTACCTTTGGGGCGCGCGCGGACGCCGCGGTACCCCGTGCCCGAGACGCGGCAGTACCGCGAGCTCGACGCGAGACGAGGCATGGCGGCGGCGGCGGAAGCGGAGCCGCGGCGGCGATATTAGGCGCAGATGGGCAAATTTCAGCAACCCGTGTCCATCTTTTTTTTTGGCAGGATTACGCCATGTACCACCTTCCAATTAGAAAATAGTACTGTTCAGCCTTCCCCTGTTGGGCCCAATATTTCACTTTGGGTTGCCAACGGCCATCTACATGGTAATTGCTCTCGGCCTACTTGCTCCGGCCGTCGAAGCCCAATAACTACAAATGGGCCTTTCTGCTCATGCAATTTCGGCCCTTTTCTAATGAAACACAGATCCTATGAATGGCAAAAGAAAAAAACGCGGAGATTCTACATAAAAGTTGTTTTTAGTTATTTTGAATTATTGGGTTCCAATTTTTGAAACTGCTCATGCCCAATATGAAAATCCTTGTTCGCTCCATACCCACATGGATAACGGTATTTTTAATAATTCATAAAGTGGATTTGAAATTTAAAACATATCCTAATAATTCCATGATTTAATCTATCAACTTGCAAGATCTTGGAGAGAAAAAGCTTGTATTAGTCTGCAGAATCCGCACCGTTTCAAAGGCGGCAGTGGATCAAAAGGAAAAAAGGAAGTAGCCAGAAATTAGGGGTCAAAAATAACTCCAAGAAATGAAACTTTTATTGTTCGTAGAGGATGACATGCGGGACCCATGAGCCAGCAGCTTACTCAACGTTTCAAAGGCGGCATGAGATCGGAAGAAAAATGCAAGTGACCAAATATCAGGTGCCAAAAATAATCCAAGAAATGAAACTTATTGTACATAGAGGATGACATGCGGGTCCCATTTTGCAGCAGCGGTTTCAGCGTTTCAAATGCGGTTTGAGATCAAAAGAAAAAGAAAGTAGCCAGAAATTAGGGGGTAAAAAACTCCAAAAAAAGAAAGTTGATTGTACATAGAGGATGACATGCGGGTCCCATGAGTCAGCAGCTTACTCAACGTTTCCAAGGCGGCAGGGGATCAAAAGAAAAAGGAAATAGCCAAAAATCAGAGGTGAAAAAAAACCAAGAAAAGAAATTTTATAGTACATAGAGGATGACATGCGGGTCCCATGAGCCAGCAGGTTCCTCAACGTTTTCAAAGGCCGGTGGGGATCAAAAGAAAAAGGCAAATAGCCAGAAATTAGGGGTAAACAATAAATCCAACAAAGGAAAGGTTTATTGTTCATAGATGCTGACATGTGGGACCCATGAGCCAGCAGCGTCAAGGCAAGTGACCAAAAATCAGGGGTAAAAAAATCCAAGAACAGAAACTTTATTGTACATAGAGGATGACATGTGGGTCCCATGAGCCAGCACCTTACTCAACGTTTCAGAGGCGGCTTGAGATCGAAAGAAAAAGGAAAGTGACCGAATATCAGGAGCTAAAAATAATCCAAGAAAGGAAACTTTTATTGTACATAGAGGTTGACATATGGGTCCCACTAATACAAGCTCTTTCGCTCGAAGATCTTGCAAGTTGATTGTACATAGAGGATGACATGCGGGCCCCATGTGTCAGCAGCTTACTCAATGTTTCCAAGGCGGCAGTGGATCAAAAGAAAAAGGAAATAGCCAAAATCAGAGGGTGAAGAATAAATCCAACAAAGGAGAGGTTTATTGTCCATGGAGGCTGACATCTGGGACCCACGAGCCAGCAGCGTCCTCTACGTTTAGAAGGCGACTGGGGATCGAAAGAAAAAAGGCAAATAGCCAGAATTAGGGGTACAAAATAACTCCAAGAAAGGAAGTGTTTATTGTTCATAGAGGCTGACATGTGGGACCCATGAGCCAGCAAAGTCTTCAACGTTTCAAAGGCGGCAGGGGATCAAAAGAAAAAGGAAGTAGCCAGAAATTAGGGGTAAAAAATAACTCCAAGAAAGGAAACTTTTATTGTTCATAGAGGATGACATGCGGGACCCATGCTCCAGCAGCTTCCTCAACGTTTCAAAGGCGGCATGAGATCGAAAGAAAAAGGCAAGTGACCAAATATCAGGACCCGAAAATAATCGAAGAAAGAAATTTTATTGTACATAGAGGATGACATGCGGGACCCATTTAGCAGCAGCGGTCTCAAGTTTCCAAGGCGGCACGGGATCAAAAGAAAAAGGAAGTAGCCAGAAATTAGGGTTCAAAAATAACTCCAAGAAAGGAAACTTTTATTGTTCGTAGAGGATGACATGCGGGACCCATGAGCCAGCAGCTTACTCAACGTTTCAAAGGCGGCATGAGATCGAAAGAAAAAGGCAAGTGACAAAATATCAGGAGACAAAGATAATCCAAGAAAAGAAAACTTTATTGTACATAGAGGATGACATGCGGGTCCCAATTAGCAGCAGCGGTCTCAACGTTTCAAATGCGGCTTGAGATCAAAAGAAAAAGAAATTAGCCAGAAATCAGGGGGTAAAAAAACTCCAATAAAGGAAAGTTTTATCGATGAGCCAGCAGAGTCCTCAACGTTTCAAAGGCGGCAGGGGATCAAAAGAAAAAGGAAATAGCCGAAAATCAGAGGGTGAAAAAAAACCAAGAAAATGAACTTTTATAGTACATAGAGGATGACATGCGGGTCCCATGAGCCAGCAGGTTTTTCAACGTTTCAAACGTGGCATGAGATCGAAAGAAAAAGGCAAGTGACCAAATATCAGGAGCCAAAAATAATTCAAGAAAAGAAACTTGATTGTACATAGAGGATGGCATGCGGGTCCCATTTAGCAGCAGGTATCACCGTTTGAGAGGCTGCACGGGATCGAAAGAAAAGGCAAGTGACCAAATATCAGGAGCCAAAAATAATCTAAGAAAAGAAATTTTATTGTACATAGAGGATGACATGCGGGTCCCATTTTGCAGCGGCTCAACGTTTCCAAGGCGGCACAGGACCAAAAGAAAAATGAAGTAGCCAGAAATCAGGGGGTGAAAAAAATCCCAAAAAAGAACGATTTCAATTGGGCTGCATGTGGACATCTGGGCATTCGAACTATCCTGCTGGGCCTTTTGACTCGTACAATTTCAGCCCACTCCAAAGCAGGATAGTTCGGATTTTTCTAAAAAAAACAGGAAAGTCCTATGCTTCGCAAAAACAAAAAACAAGGAGATTCAGCATATAAATTTGTTTATGTAAAAATAAAGATTTAATTTATCCGTTGAAATAGCTCAGAGCGCAATACACTGTTTATTGTCTGCAAAATAATCAAGATATCACATGTTTCTTGTACGGGGAGGCTGACATCGGGGACCCATGAGCCAGCAGCGTCGTTTTAAAGGCGGCAGGGGATGGAAAGAAAAAATAAACCAAAAATCTGTTGGTAAAAAATCCAAGAAAAGAAACATTTTCGTTCTGAGAGGATGACATGCGGGACCCATGAGGCAGCAGCGTCCTCAGCGTTTATTGTTCATAGAGGCTGACATGTGGGACCCGTGAGCCAGCAGCGTCCTCAACGTTTTAAAGGCGGCAGGATATCGAAAGAAAAAATAAGCCAAAAATCATTTGGTAAACAATATCCAAGAAAAGAAACATTTACCGTTCTGAGAGGATGACATGCGGGACCCATGAGGCAGCAGCATCCTCAACGATTCCAAGGCGGCATGGGATCAAAGAAAAAAAAGAAATATCCAGAAATTAATTAGGGGTTCAAAAAAATCCATCAAAGGAAACTTTTATTGTTCATAGAGGATGACTTGTGGGACCGACCTGCCAACAGCGTCCTCATCGTTTCAAAGGGGTAGGAGATCCAAAGAAAAAGGCAAATAGCCAGAAATTAGGGGTCAAAAATAACTCCAAGAAAGGAAACTTTTATTGTTCGTAGAGGATGACATGCGGGACCCATGAGCCAGCAGCTTACTCAACGTTTCAAAGGCGGCATGAGATCGAAAGAAAAAGGCAAGTGACAAAATATCAGGAGCAAAAGATAATCCAAGAAAAGAAACTTTATTGTACATAGAGGATGACATGTGGGTCCCATTTTGCAGCAGCGGTCTCAATGTTTGTAATGCGGCTTGAGATCAAAAGAAAAAGAAAGTAGCTAGTAATTAGGGGGTGAAAAAAATCCAAGAAAAGAAAGTTGATGGACATAGAGGATGACATGCGGGTCCCTTGAGCCAACAGCTTACTCAACGTTTCAAAGGGGGCAGGGGATCAAAAGAAAAAGGCAAGCCAAAAATCAGAGGGTGAAAAAAATCCAACAAAGGAAACTTTTATAGCACATAGAGGATGACATGCGGGTCCCATGAGCCAGCAGGTTCCTCAACGTTTCAAACGTGGCATGAGATCGAAAGAAAAAGGCAAGTGCCCAAATATGAGGTGCCAAAAAAACTCCAAGAAAAGAAAGTTGATTGCTCATAGAGGATGACATGCGGGTCCCATGAGCCAGCAGGTTCCTCAACGTTTCAAACGTGGCATGAGATCGAAAGAAAAAGGCAAGTACCCAAATATGAGGTGCCAAAAAAACTCCAAGAAAAGAAAGTTGATTGCTCATAGAGGATGACATGCGGGTCCCATGAGCCAGCAGGTTCCTCAACGTTTCAAACGTGGCATGAGATCGAAAGAAAAAGGCAAGTGACCAAATATGAGGAGCCAAAAATAATTCAAGAAAAGAAAGTTTTATAGTACATAGAGGATGACATGCGGGTCCCATTTAGCAGCAGCGGTATCACCGTTTGAGAGGCGGCAGGGGATCAAAAGAAAAAGAAATTGCCAAAAATCAGAGGGTGAAAAAAACCAAGAAAATGAACTTTTATAGTACATAGAGGATGACATGCGGGTCCCATGAGCCAGCAGGTTCCTCAACGTTTCAAACGTGGCATGAGATCGAGAGAAAAGGCAAGTGACCAAATATGAGGAGCCAAAAATAATTCAAGAAAAGAAAGTTTTATAGTACATAGAGGATGACATGCGGGTCCCATTTAGCAGCAGCGGTATCACCGTTTGAGAGGCGGCAGGGATCGAAAGAAAAAGGCAAGTGAAAAAATATGAGGAGCCAAAAATAATTCAAGAAAAGAAAGTTTTATAGTACATAGAGGATGACATGCGGGTCCCATTTAGCAGCAGCGGTATCACCGTTTGAGAGGCAGGGGATCGAAAGAAAAAGTCAAGTTACCAAATATGAGGTGCCAAAAAAATCCAAGAAAAGAAAGTTTTATAGTACATAGTGGATGACATGCGGGTCCCATTTAGCAGCAGCGGTATCACCGTTTGAGAGGCAGCAGGTGATCGAAAGAAAAAGTCAAGTGACCAAATATGAGGTGCCAAAAAAATCCAAGAAAAGAAAGTTTTATAGTACATAGAGGATGACATGCGGGTCCCATTTAGCAGCAGCGGTATCACTGTTTGAGAGGCAGCAGGTGATCGAAAGAAAAGTCAAGTGACCAAATATGAGGTGCCAAAAAAATCCAAGAAAAGAAAGTTTTATAGTACATAGAGGATGACATGCGGGTCCCATTTAGCAGCGGTATCACCGTTTGAGAGGCGGCAGGGGATCGAAAGAAAAAGGCAAGTGACCAAATATGAGGTGCCAAAAATAATTCAAGAAAAGAAAGTTTTATAGTACATAGAGGATGACATGCGGGTCCCATTTAGCAGCAGCGGTTTGAGAGGCAGCAGGGGATCGAAAGAAAAAGGCAAGTGACCAAATTTGAGGTGCCAAAAAAACTCCAAGAAAAGAAAGTTGATTGCACATAGAGGATGACATGCGGGTCCCATTTAGCAGCAGCGGTCTCAACGTTTCCAAGGCGGCAAGGGATCAAAAGAAAAAGGAAGTAGCCAGAAATCAGGGGGTCAAAAAAATCCAAGAATAGAAAGAATTTTGGTTCATAGAGGATGACATGCGGGACCCATGATCCTGCATCGTAAACGGCTCGATCGGAGAACGTTGAACGAGATGGCGCGATCTAGAAAAAAACAATGCCAGAGAGGCTGCCATCTGGGCCCTACATCCCTCGGCGGTGCGGATTTGCGTTGACTCGGCCGGCGAACCCGAGATTTCGAGATGCACCACGTCCCGGGCCACCATACGCCACGTTTTGGCCGCTTTCGTCGGGCTAGGTGGCCTCAAAAACGAGAAAAAAAGTTTTGACATGCACCACGGAGGGACCAAAATCGTCGGCCATGGTACACCAGCAACCACGGCGCGACTTCAACTTCGTCGGCCATGGCAACTTTTCTTGTAGTGACTTCTGCGAGAATTCGTGACAGACAGCAATGTTGTTTCTGCGCAGTGATCCCAAATATAGTATCAACTTTAACATAGAAACTTTACTTGGCACAAAAAATGATAAGGAGAGGTTGCTACAGTAGTAAACAACTTCCAAGACTCAACAATACAGTAAATAAAATGAAACATGGGTTATCTCCCAAGAAGTGCTTTTCTTTAACGCCTTTCAGCTAGGCGCAGAAAGTGCAAATCAAGTATTTTCAAGAGATGATGCATCAACATTATTACCTTGGGAGTTGGGAGTTTTCTCAACAATGCATTGTATCTGGTCTATATAAGTAACTCCTCTCTCATTGCTCCTAGGCTTACTATTCTCATCAAACAAATTTTCAGGAACAAGCCAAGCATAGTTATTTTCCAAAGCTTCATGCATCCCTAGGAGCTTACTAGGTATTGGCGCTTTAATTTCCCTACCATCATTAACATTATTAGTATACTTAATTCTATCCATATCCATCTTTTCAAGTATTTGTTTAAAATTAGGAAAGAAACCAAGCCTCTTATGCTTAATAAAAACTTTTCTAGCTTCTTTAACTATATCCTCAAATTCTCTAACAAGGACTTTTAAAACAAAATTTCTCTTTTCTCCCATCTCCATATCCGAAAGTGTAAGAAACATATGTTGTATTATGGGATTGAGATTAACAAATCTAGTTTCCAACATGTGTATTAAACAGGCAGAAGCACTTTCATAAGTAGGAGCAGTTTTTAATAATGGTATATCTTCAAAATCTTCATCCATACTAACATGGGTGAAAAATTCTTCTATATTATCTCTTCCAATGATACACCCTCGTCCTACCGGTATCTTTTCCAGAGTAAACTTAGGATGAAGCATGATGAAATAAGCAAAAAGTAAACTAAACAAGTAAAGTAAAGACAAGTAACTAATTTTTTTTGTTTTGATATAGAACTAGTAAACAAGACAATAAGTAAAGTAACTAATTTTTTGTGTGTTTTTAGTATGAAGCAAACAAGACAGTAAATAAAATAAAGTAAAGCAAGACAAAAACAAAGTAAAGAGATTGGAAGTGGAGACTCCCCTTGCAGCGTGTCTTGATCTCAACGGCGCCGAAAAAGTGCTTGATGCGCGTAGATGTACACGTCCGTTGGGAACCCCAAGAGGAAGGTATGATGCGCACACAGCAAGTTTTCCCTCAGAAAGAAACCAAGGTTATCGAACCAGGAGCCAAGAAGCACGTGAAGATTGTTGGTGGAGGAGTGTAGTGCGGCGCAACACCAGTGAAACCGCCCACGTGGAACCTGCACAACACAATCAAACTACTTTGCCCCAACGTAATGTGAGGTTGTCAATCTCACGGCTTGCTGAAAACAAAGGATTAAGCGTATCGAGTGGAAGATGGTGTTTGTTTGCAAAGAACAGTAAAAACAAAGATTGCAGTAGAATGTATTCAGATGTAAAAGAATGGACCGGGGTCCACAGTTCACTAGAGGTGTCTCTCCAATAAGATAACTAACATGCTGGGGTGAACAAATTACAGGCGGGCAATTGACAAATAAAGATTCAATACATATCAATGATGATTACTATGTGATTTAATCAGGGCATTACGACAAAGTACATAGACCGCTATCCAGCATGCATCTATGCCTAAATAATCCACCTTCAGGTTATCATCCGAACCCCTTCCAGTATTAAGTTGTAAACAACAGATAATTGCATTAAGTATGGTGCGTAATGTAATCAACACAAATATCCTTAGACAAAGCATCAATGTTTTATCCCTAGTAGCAACAGCACATCCACAACCTTAGAACTTTCTGTCACTATCCCAGATTCAATGGAGGCATGAACCCACTATCGAGCATAATTACTCCCTCTTGGAGTTACAAGTATCAACTTGGCCAGAGCCTCTACTAGCAACGGAGAGCATGCAAGAACATAAACAACACATATATGATAGATTGATAATCAACTTAACATAATATTCTATATTCATCGGATCCCGCCAAACACAACATGTAGCATTACAAATAGATGATCTTGATCATGTTAGGCAGCTCACAAGATCTAAACAATGATAGCACAAGCGGAGAAGACAACCATCTAGCTACTGCTATGGACCCATAGTCCAAGGATGAACTACTCACGCATCAATCCGGAGGCGGGCATGATGATGTAGAGCCCCTCCGGTGATGATTCCCCTCTCCGGCAGGGTGCCGGAGGCGATCTCCTGAATCCCCGAGATGGGATCGGCGGCGGCCTCTCAGTAATGTTTTCCGTATCGTGGCTCTCGGTACCGGGGGTTTCGCGACGAAGGCTATTTGTAGGCGGAAGGGTAGGTCGGGGCGACGCGAGGGCCCCACACAACAGGCCGGCGCGGCCAGGGCTTGGGCCGCGCCGCCCTGGTGTGTGGCCCCCTCATGGCCCCACTTCCTTCCCTTTCGGTCTTCTGGAAGCTTCGTGTAAAAATAGGCCCTGGGCGTTGATTTCGTCCAATTCGAGAATATTTCCTTACTAGGATTTCGAAACCAAAAACAGCAGAAAACAGGAACGGCACTTCGGCATCTTGTTAATAGGTTAGTGCCGGAAAATGTATAATAATGCTGTAAAGTATGTATAAAACATTCAAGTATTGTAATAAAAGTAGCATGGAACATAAGAAATTATAGATACGTTTGAGACGTATCAACGACGCAGCTGCACCGTCCGATCTCCTTCTGATCCAGCGGCTCCTATTCGCAGGTACCGCTTTGGCGTTTAACTATCACTGACTAGTGGGACCCCCTTGTCAGTTGGCCCGCGACGTGTGAAGCGTTACTGGGCTGGCCCTTTTCTGCGTTTAAATCTTTCGGCCCATCTGCTTTCCCGCCTAGGCCCAATATTTGAATTCGAATAAAGCAGTTTCAGTGAATTTTGTTTACTGATGCTTTGCTATAAATTGAATAGTTTCAAATCTACAAACCCAAATTGAGTGATTCGAAATGTTCTAGAAAGTTTATGAAATTATCTAACTAACCCCACTAGTTTCAACCTCATAGCTTGTGTAGAATTTGAATAGAAAAAATATCAAGTCAGATACTTTTCAGTATTCAAATAAATCTAGAAAATCAACCACATTGAATTTTGAGGTGATTCCACCTCTCATAATTCACATTTCGCAAACTCTAATTTAGTATGTAAAAATATGATATGAGTCCTGTACATGATCATGGGCTAGAATCAAAATATTGGCTATGTAGTCAATACTAGCCCATTTCAACTATTTCAAATTTTAGGAATTTAAATCTATGAGGTGTAACACCTCATTTAAATCATTCCCAAGTGTTATAAAGTAATGTGATGACCCTTGTTGCATGGTCTCATACTTGCTCACTTAAGGATCTTAAACCCAAGTAACATTTAAAATGCATGGGGTGAGGACATTAGTCTTCATGACCCATATGTTATATTTGAAAATATTAAATCATTTGTATAGTAGTATTTAAATTTTTTCCAACTATTTATTAAATCATATGAGATGTATTGGTCTCATTTAAATCTTTGTCTCAAGTAATTCCACATAAGGTAATGACCTTAATCTAATAAACCTCATATGGTATGAATGGATGATATTAAATTATTAATAAGATAGTAATAAATTGCATGAGGTATATTCCCTCATTTAAGTCGTATTTCTCAAAGGATAAGTGTGAAGTGTTGACCTTGGTCAACATGAGATCATACCTTGTCAATTAAGGAGATTAAATCTTAACAAGGTTCAATGAGAGGAAATAAATTCCCCAGAATAGATAAATAGAAACACTAATAAATATTTCAATGAGAGGAAATTAATTGCCAAGAATAAATAAATAGAAACACTAATAACTATTTCAATGAGAGGAAATTAATTCCTAAAAATAAATAAATAAATGGAAACACTAATAAATATTTCAATGAGAGGAAATTATTTCTCAAAGAATTAAATAGTGACCCTAAAGTAATATTTGTAATGAGAGGAAATTATTTTTCTTTAAAAGAAAACCAAGTCAACCAACATGTTAATAATGTGGTGATGCTAGAATAATTTGTGTGAACCATTTGTGTGATTAGTCTAGCACTTAAGTATTGTTTGGTGATTGTATCCTCGTGTTCGTTTATAGACGCTAGTACCGGAGACTATCAAGAGGAGGAAGTATTCTACCAAGAGGAAGAAGAAGAGAACTTTGATCACCTCACCAATCAAGGCAAGCTATATTAGTGCAAGTTATATTAGTGCAAGCTATTACCAATGCAAGTTAGACTAATATAAGTTATATTGTTGCAAGATAATATTCGTGCAAGCCACCTTAATGCAAAGCTCTTTAAAGAGCAAGGCACCATTACATTATACTTGATGCTTAATGATCCTATCCCATGTTTTTGCCTTACTATTATTTCACTCATTGTATTTCAAAATCTACTTTTTGATTCATGACTCACTTGGTCTAGAATAGATCAAGAGTATCAAATTTAGCCTAAGCAAGGAAAGCTAGATAGCACCCCTCATGATTAGTTGCTATTGCTAAATAAGTAAAATTGACTACTCTAGATGGGAACAAATGTGAAATGAAATGACTTTGAAAACCTTGGAATGATGGATCATTCTATTAAAGGTTTTGAAGGTGAATATGACTTGTGAATGACTTGGTGAAATTTTACGAAAACTGATGGTTGGGTTCGGATGCGATACCATTCCAATTTTGCAAGTACCCCCACAATACCTGAATATGGGTAAGGGCTTAACTAGAAATTTATGTGCCTTAGTATGGGTTCCCTCTAAACAAGCGTCATAGGGGTTATGCCGAGGCTGCCTCCGTTGAAATGTGAACTGATGTGAAATGACGTGAATGAGGTGAATTGTCCGGCCCAAGCCCTGTGCAGTTCCCAGACAGTTGGTCTTCACTGGGAGGCCAAGCTCATGGGGAGAGGTGCCTATACTAGGGTATGTAAGTGAAAGGTTATGGTTGGTAGTCCGCACACGGAGTGTGATAAATCAGGGCCAGTTAACCCTGACGGATTATTGCAAATGTTGTGGCACAAGTGTACGACCTCTGCAGAGTGTAGAACTATTCGAATAGCCGCATCCACGGTTATGGACGGTTGGAAAGGCCATACTGTTCCGTCATCAGACCATTTTCAAAAATATGATCTGTGACTTGTGACTTCAATTTGAAAGGTGAATGGTGACTTTGAATTGAATCACAACAGAGTTGTGGGAATGACACTAAGGTTCCCACTTGAGTTAGTCTAGGGATTCAAGCATCTTTACTAATTGTTTATGAAATAAACTTGGCTTTATGCAAATAAACCTAGAGCTTAGTATCCCCTTACTAAAATTGATAGTGCTTACACTAGTATTAGTTTGCGAGTACTTTTAAGTACTCATGGCTTTGTCCCTGGCTGTTCCAATGGCCAGACTATGAAGGAGAACAACAGTACGAGGAAGATGGACAACAGGACGTCTACGACAACTAGGACCGCTCCTGACGTCAAGTGTTGGCATGTGGATTAGATAGCCACTACTACTTCGCTTCCGCTATTTTTGATTGTTCGTTGATCAATAGATCAACTACTATTGTAATATTGGATCATGTGATCTACATGTGTAAGACGATTATGCGTTGTAATAAATGATGACTCTATGATATTCAACTATTATGTCTCGCAACAACACTATTCCTGGGATTGCGATGTATGGCATAATAGGCATCCGGACTTAAAAATCCGGGTGTTGACAGAGGCCAAGGTCGACGGTGCAGCAGTTGGAGACGACGTGTAGAAGAGGAGGAGGAGGAGGACGAGGAGGAGGAGGAGGAGGTTGATGGAGCAGCACAACCGGAGGAGACAGTCGGTGTAGATGAGAAGGAGGAGAATGAAAAGAGAAGGAAGAGGGGAAAGTGAGGACGGTGGACTGGTTTGCATTATATATAGGAGAGGTTATCGGCGCACCAAATATGGTGGCGGCAATATTTTTACCTTTTTTTCATCGAAATCTAAAACCTGAAAAATTCATGTTTCTGTTTTCAATTTGCCGAACCCAATTTTTGTCGGATAGAAAAATTCGTACATAGATTTTGATATAAAAGTTTTTCATCGGAGGTCGTATGCAACCAGAAATCCCGTTTTACCGAAAGATGACGCTATTTTTCATAATATATCGAAATTCCTTTTTCTAATTTTCATTAAAAGTAGATTACATAATACATGGGCGTTTCAAAGGATTTTATTTTTAAAATTTTCTATCATTTTCTTTTATTTTTTTCAAAACTGAAAAGGCGGTTCGGGCTGGGGGTGGAAAAATCAGGGCACCCTACCACGGTGCACCATCATGTTGCAGCGGTGGTAAACACACACCGGCGCACCAACATGGTGGTGCGCCGGCGGTAAGGGGTGCCCTGATTTTCTGATTCGCCTCGACCTGGTTCACCCTAATCCCCAGCGCATCCTGTACGTGGCATGGTGCGCCGGCAGTAGGACTTCTTCGCTGGCGCGGCAGGGTAAGGGCGCGCGAGTGATAGTTTCCACCGGCGCATGGATAATCTGGTGCGCCAACCGCATGTTTTCCATCTATAGGCGTTTTCCTAATAGTGTCGGTGCTCCTTCTTATTTACTCTTCTCTTCATAGGAGGTTGCTGCTCTCATGCACTCATGCACTGGTCCTTTGGGATCTTATTACGACGACTTTCCATTTGTCTGCTATAATAAGCTTTACTACGATAAACTTCGTCCTTTAGGTTCTTCGTATGACTACTTTTAGTTTGTCTGGTATAACAAGCTCTACTACGATAAACTTTGCCCGCTCCAATGAGAGAGGGGCGTGGACGGCGGTGCACATTCGGCTCGTTCGAGTGCTTGTAGTCATAGTTAGCTGGTCTAAAAACTTGTTTGTAACTAGCATGCAACCCGTGCTTTGGTACGGGCACCACGCCAAATCAAATTAGCAAACTTACATGTTTTCATAAATCTATACGGTTGTTGAATCCAAATGGTATGGATGAATTCAACTATTTTTTAAACCCTTGGACTCTTCCTACCATCATTATGAGAAAATTTACTATATTACATATTTGTTAAGACTGATTGCATATTTTATCCGGTAACTATATAATCAGAAAAAAAATTAAAAAATAATATGAACACAACCACGAAAATTCAATGTCGAGAACATAATAAATATTACTCCGTACATCACAAGAGAACCAACCTGAGGTTGGGTTGTTAGGAGGATGGTTGTACCCCCAGCCCACCAGAGTTCAAACCCCAGGTTTGACATATGTGTGTCTCATAAAGGCGGAATATTCATTCAGTGGGAGGCGACGTTCCCGTCGACAGCGAGGCGCCTGTGGTGACTTCGTCAATTTCAAGATCCAATCCGCCGGCTCAGTCTTCCGGAGGTGCTCATAGGGGTAGGGTGCGTGTGTGCGCTCTCATAGGGGTGAGTGTATGCGCGTGTATATGAGCGTCTGCGTTTGTACCGTGTTTCTCAAAAAAAAAATTACATCACAAGGTTAGCTAACTTAATGTTGTCTATATACGTGGTTCACTATAGGACAATTCATGGTTTACTTTAGCACAACCAAGGAATTAGAAAGAATAAACTTCTGGCAACATTAAAAAAGGCCGGCCCATTAGTCGCGGAAATGCAAAAACCGCGACAATGGGGATTTAGTCGCGGCTCGGTTGCCCAACCGCGACCAAAGGCCTGGGCCCAGCGCGCTCGGTGGCCAGCCTGGTGGACGGGAGGGGCTTTAGTCGCGGTTGGCCAGGCCAACCGCGACTAAATGTCCTCAGGCCTGGCCCAAAGGCCTTCAGTCGCGGTTGGCCAGGCCAACCGCGACTAAAGCCCCTCCCCTATATATACCAGCCAGCCCACAGCACTTAGCCATTTGGTGCCCACTTCTCTTCACAAACTTCACAAGGGGGTGTAGGTTTGCTTTTGGCTCTTCTTATGCACACAAGGTGTTTGATGAAATGTCCCAAGAGCATGAAACAAACATGATATGAAGTGTCGGAGCCACACTTGATCGAGCTTCCTCATTTATTTTTTCCTCCTCGATCGCGGTTAGCAACAACACTTGAACCTTTCATATATATGTGTCATTGATAAAATATGCATATGTGTGTAGTTCATTGTTTAATTTCTATTTAATTAGTTTAACAAATGCATGCGATGGTTAATTATATATTTTGTATTATAATAATGCAGATGAATCGGCAATGGATGTACGCTAGCCGACTCTCCGGCGAATTCACTACGGGTTTGCAAGATTTCCTCGTAGTGGCTAATGCGAACAAGCAGGGGGGTTTTGTTATCTGTCCATGTGTTAACTGTAAGAATCAGAAGGGTTACTCTTCCTCAAGGGAAGTTCACGTGCACCTGATTCGGCATGGTTTCATGCCAAGCTATAATTGTTGGACCAAGCATGGAGAAAGAGGGGTTATAATGGAAGAAGATGAAGAAGGGGATGACATCGATGAGAGCTATCTTGATCATTTCGGTGATACTTTCATGGATGATGCTGAAGGTGGGGAAGGTGAAGGGGAAGGTGATCAAGAAGAGGCACGGCCCGCCTGCCGCCCCCTCGTATACGGCGAGGGAGGCCTCTATGTGTTGTCCTCGGCACCGCCACCGCCCTTTTGCCACCGCCACCGCCCTCTCTCCTTTTGCCACCGCCCTTTCGACACCGCACTTAAATAATTAGTTTTTACTACATGTTTTCAGGACTGACATATGGCGGACGATAGAGCTGACCCGATTATGGAGAACTATGATCCAGAAATTGAAGAACAGCTATTTGGCATCATAAAAGGCGATATTCCTTATGTGCCGACCGAACAAGATGAAGAGGATATTTCTTCTTATCTGAATCTTGACGGTCAAGATGAAGGCCGTCAGCAAGATGATGGGGAAGAAACGTCGATCAACGACGATCTTCAATTGCAAGTAGCAACTAGCTCCGGCGCCGAGGTATATATATATACATTTTTCCTCTGGTGATACAAACTTACTGATTTGAATAAATATGTGTGTACTAACACGCGCGACTCTCTTTCTTATTTTAGCCCTCGGCCGGATCGTCGAAAAAATCGAGTACGTCGTCGTCAAAGCGTGGCGCAACCAAGACGCTCAAACCAGGAGAAACATATACCATCGAGGTTGTCGACAGTGCAACCGGCAGGCCGCTGGAGCCCCCGAAGTACGCCACCAAGTTTATCAACCAATGCGGAGCCGTTGTTAGAGACAACATCTCGATCACCCTCCAGGAGTGGAATGAGCCAAAGAAGGCACGTCTTGGTTTCACTTTTGTTGACAAGAGAACTAAAAAGGATTGCTTTCAAAAGCTTATGGAGCATTTCATCCTACCTCCGGAATACCACAAATTCGATGAGGCGGGTAACAAGATTCAGGAAAACAAGGAGAGGAGGAGGCTACTCAAACACTTCGCTCTTGGTAAGATGGCCGATACATTCCGGAAATTCAAGCAGAATCTAGCCCGTGACTATGTCAACCAGAACAAGACTCCGGAATTCAAAGGACAGTATGAGAGACTTGAACATGATTGGCCAGAATTTGTGAAGCAGAAGAAATCGGAGCATTTCATTGAAATATCGAAAAAAATAAGGAAAATGCGGCTAAGAAGGAGTACAATCATGTTATGGGGCCAGGAGGGTATCGCTTTTGGGAGCCTAAGTGGGAGAAGATGGAGAACGAGCTGAGGAGGCGAGGAATCCGTCCAGGTACGGAGGGATGGGACCGAAGGGCCAAAAGCTGGTGGTACGGGCATGGGGGAACGCTAGACCCGGAGACAGGGGCGTGTGTTTACGGGAACAAAATGTTTAAACCCACCCAAGCCCTTATTGACGCAATGAGGGATGCTCAAGAGGGGAAGATCAAGTTCAACAGAGAGAACGACGCGCTGACAAGAGCCCTCGGGAATCCTGAACACGGAGGACGTGTACGAGGCATGCCCGGGAACATTACGTGGAAAGAAGGGTTCTCCCAGGACGATGACCCGTACGGTTACAGAAGCCGTAAGAGAAAGTCGGATCGGGATGCCGATGTTGTGGCGCGGTTGGCATCGGAAGTCGATGAGATGAAGAAAACCCTGTCTATACTAGTACAGGAGAGATCGGCAGCTGGGACGCATGAAGATCATCCAGCGGATCTCGGAAGCCAGCAGCGGAGAAGCAGCGTGGCTTCCACGGAGGTCCAGCCGGCTACTGATGCACCGGAGATCCAAATTACTGCACCGGAGCCTCCTCGCTACCCCGTGGACGATGTAAAGGAGATGAAAGAATGTCATCTGCATTATCCTACTGGGAACATGTCCACGAAGGTAGCCATCGGCAGTGCTTTGCCATGTGAGCCTGGAGCACTCCACCACAACAATCCCATTGCAGATGGCTATGCTCGTGTCACGGTGGAGGAAATAGTCCCAGGGTTTGAGGACCTGGAGATTGACATTGCTACACCCGAAGGGGAGAGAAGACTTGGAGGTGTCAAGCGCCAGTTTATTCTCTGGAAAAAGAAGTTTATCAAGTTTCCAGACGAGGCGCCAAGGCGAACAAGTCCACCCCCCTCCGGTGGTGGTGGCGGCGGCGGCGGCGGGGCGTGGTGGTGGTGGTTCACCTACACCTCCTTCACGTCAGCCGACGCCGCCCCCCAATTCACCTCCGGCGGGTAAGCAGACGCCGCCCCCCAGTCCACCTCCGGCGAAGAAGCAGCCGCCCCCGGCAAAGAAGAGGAAGCAGTCCTGGACTATTAACCCGGACCCTTATGTACCTAGGACCACAAAGATACCGGAGCCATCACTGAAGCCTCTCACCCCGAGACCTTATGACCTTAGTGTGGAGGAAAATGCAGCGGTCGTGGCTGCTCAGCATGAGAAATGGCAGGCGGACTGCAAGAAGAAAAGAGAGCCCGAGCCCAAGCCAGTATATTCTGACAAGCAAAAGAAGTGGGCTAAGTCATTTTTGACCGAACCGTCCCAAGCCGCGAAGAATCTGCCTGACTACTATTCACATGAACTTCGTAGGCAAGCACTCATCTTGAAGGAGAAGCAAGAGTTGGCGGAGAAGCAGGAGAAGAAAGCCTTGGAGGAGGCCGAGAAAGAATTACAAAGTAAAAAAGAGGGGAAACAAGTTGCCCAGCTCGGGGAACAGAGTAAACAATCCATCGCCCCTCTCATAGTGAAAGCCGCCGGTCCGGATGACCCCGAAATCATAGCAGCTGCGGCAAGACAGGGATTGACTGTAGCGAGTGCCACAGAACAAGCGGCCAACTTAGGTCTGACTCTTCGTGCAGTGTTAGGCCTTGATGAGGCGCCAACAATGAAGGACGTAGTAATTACATATGTGTCGAATGGGCCTCTCGTCGAGCCTGCGCAGGAAAAGGATCTACCTCCACAAATGACAGGTCTGCTAAATTGGTACAAGGCTTACATAAAATTAAAAAACGCCAAAGACTATATTTATGCGGAAGTTAGACCTGAGCATCACTTCAAACATTACTATGTACAAATTCATCGGAGTGAATTGTTCCAGCTTTTCAATCTGCGCGAGCTCGACAAATCTATCATCAGTTGCTACGTTCTGTAAGTGATTTATTTCTACCCCATCTCGTTCATTGCCTGCACTATATATATATATATATATATTGTCCTAACTATCTTGTTGTGTATGCAGAATGAAGAAGCGGGAATGCATAATAAGGAACATCCATGATGTTGGGTTCATTGACCCACATATCGTTAATTCATATGTGTTACAACATTTTCCCGCCGACATGGAGGCCGACCTGTGGATGTTTTTTTCAAGGCAGGAACTCAAAAGTGATATTCTATTTCCTTACCATTTTGGGTGAGTGTTTCTGTCTTGAGCACATTCTCTTTTGTTTACTCCATGCAAGGTATGTGGCTAATCGATGAGTTAATTATGCATGACTGTGCATGTATTGATGGGGTTCGTAGCATAGAAAACAAAAATTTTCCTACCGCAAGACGAATAAATCCAAGATCTAATCTATGGAACACCCAAGATCTAATCTACAAGATCGGAGCAACGAGATTGATAAGGTACTAACCCTTGAAGATTTCCAAAGCCTACGAGATCAGATCTCGTTGTTGGTGTAGACGATCATCCCCAGTGCTGCAATCCGGCAGCACTTCCGTACTCGGTCGCGCGTACGGTGTCGATGAAGCCCTTCCTCTCCCCGTTCCAGCGGGCAGCGGAGGTGTGGTAGATCTCCACGGAATCCCAGCAGCACGACGGCGTGGTGGTGGTGGTGGAGAAGAATTGCTGCAGGGCTTCGCCTAAGCCTGCGCAGCATATGGAGGAGGAAGAGAGGGGGCGGCCAGGGTTTCTGGATGGGGTGCCTTGGCCGGCCACCCCCTCCCCTCTTTATATAGGTGGGGGGTCGGCCTAGGGTTTCCCCTAGGGCCCACCCACCCCCTTTGGCCGGCCACATGGGGGGGCAAACTCCCTCCCCAAGTTTTCTCCCTTATCTCCTAATTTAAACCATTTATTTTAGGAGATAGATCTTATCTCTAGATTTAAACCATTTAAACTAGAGATAGATCTTATCTCTAAGGGGGGCCGGCCTAGGCCCACATGTCATGGTGGGTAGGACCCACTATGCCATGTGGCGCCTATGTGGCCTCTCCCGGGGTGGTGGGCCCACTGGTGGCCCTCTAGAACCTTCTAGAAGCTCCGGTCAAAACACCGGACTTTTTCCCGAACCCCGGAATTTGACTTCCCATATATGAATCTTATTCTCCGGACCATTCCGGACCTCCTCGTGATGTCCCGGATCCCATCCGAGACTCCGAACAAAAACTTCGGACTCCAACTCATATTCCGAATCTACTTATGCAACATCGAACCTTAAGCGCGTCACCCTACGGTTCGCGAACTATGCAGACATGGTCGAGACTCCTCTCCGAGCAATAACCAATAGCGGGATCTGGAGATCCATAATGGCTCCCACATATTCAACGATGACTTAGTGATCGATTGAACCATTTACATACGATGCCGATTCCCTTTGTCACGCGATATTTTACTTGTCCGAGGTTTGATCATCGGTATCTCCATACCTTGTTCAACCTCGTTACCGACAAGTACTCTTTACTCGTACCGTGGTATGTGATCTCTTATGAACCATTCATATGCTTGCAAGCTAATCAGATGACATTCCACCGAGAGGGCCTAGAGTATATCTATCCGTCATTAGGATGGACAAATCCCACTATTGATCCATATGCCTCAACTCACACTTTCCAAATACTTAATCCCATCTTTATAACCACCCATTTACGCAATGGCGTTTGATGTAATCAAAGTACCCTTCCGGTGTAAGTGATTTACACGATCTCATGGTCGAAGGACTTAGGCAACTATGTATCGAAAGCTTATAGCAAATTGAACTTAATGACTTGATCTTATGCTACGCTTATTTGGGTGTGTGTCCATTATATCATTCACCTAATGACATAACCTTGTTATTAATAACATCCAATGTTCATGATCACGAAACCATGATCATCTATTAATCAACAAGCTAGTTATACAAGAGGCTTACTAGGGACTCCTTGTTGTTTACATAACACACATGTATCAATGTTTCGGTTAATACAATTATAGCATGGTATGCAAACATTATCATAAACACAAAGATATATTATAATAACCATTTTATTATTGCCTCTTGGGCATATCTCCAACAGTCTCCCACTTGCACTAGAGTCAATAATCTAGTTAACATTTGTAAAGATATAACACCTTGGCCTTCTGGTGCTTATCATGTTTTGCTCACGGGAGAGGTTTTAGTCAACGGATCTGACACGCTCAGAAACGTATGTATTTTGCAATTCATTTGCGTCTCAACGCATCACTCATTTTCCAAATGAGTCGGCATTAACTGTATATGCTTAGTCCTCTGGTGGAACCTTAATTCCGCGGTCTGAAATAAGTCACTAATATTGTCACACACAATATAGCTTCAAAGTTCTGACACTATCGGAACTACACCAAGTTCTCAAAGAACTCCTCGACTTAACATCCTCAGTCATTGTCAAAACAATGACATACTCTGCCTTCATTTGTAGAATCCGTCACAATATTTAGAACTGATCTAAATCTAGCATAGACTTCTTCTAGCTCATTGTGCTACCTTATAAACAACACTTAGCCTAATTGAGATTGAAATTTTATTTTTATATGTGACCAAACTAATATCGGTGCAACACCTTACAGCGATTTGTTTGTCACTTCCCCATATAAAAACTATATATATAATATATCCTTGGTTCTTCTAAAGTACTCAGGGATATTCTTACTGTTGTCCAATGATCATTACATGAATCATTCTGGTATATGCTCGTAACACTTTAGAGCACAGGACATCTGACTTTGTACATATTATTCGTGATCTAAAATCACTCATGTGTATTTACTCATCGAGTGTCAAATACACTCAAGTCTTGTTAAACCTTCACATGAAAAGAACACCTTCTTAATTGAACTACTTCAATATCTATTCTATGTACTTAAACTTAAACTTATTATGTGTTTCTATCTATCTTCATAGATCTTGACACTAAATATGTTTCAATTCATATCCTTTCATTGATGTTAATTCTCAATGAAACCTTTTAAATCAATTATATAATTACACTATTTATAATCAACGATATGTCATCTACATAAAGTATTATAAATATGTCTCAGCGCTCCCACTTAATTTCTTGCAAATGCAAGCATCTTCATCGTTTCTGATGGAATCAAAACTCTTTGATTATTTCATCCGGTGAAGATTCCAACTCCGCGATACTCACTTCATCCAATTGAAGTTTGTATACCTATCTAGTATTCCACGGACCAGCAAAACTCTTGGTTGTATCTAGTATACATCCTTCATACACACTTCTGGTAAGGAATGTATTTCTGCCATCCTACTATCATATCTCATAAAAGAAATATGTAGCGATTACTAGAATAATCCACATAGACTATAAGCATTGCCACGGAAGATCTAATCTTATCGTAGTCAACTCTTTGAACTTTTTCGTAAACTGCTTTTCGATAAGTCGAGCTTCTTTAAGGATATTCCATCCAAGTCCATCTACTTTATAGATCCATTTACTTTCAAAAAGTATTCACCTATCTTGGATTTCATGGCGCATAGCCATTTTAACGGAGTCAGGGCCCATCATAACTTCTTTGTATGTAGTTGGTTTATCATTGTTCAAAAACAATCCTTTGTCCACAAATCATTTATTTGATTACAAAATAAACCACATCTACAAGGTTCAATAAGTACTTTGATCTCCATGACTATAACACTTTGTAGACATGGGAGCCATGATCTTCGTAGCTGCTTCCGGAACCATTTCCGATGCTGTGCTACTCTGATCATCATGCTCAGGTTCATGAACCATATCAAGTTTCATTGTCCTCCCACTCAAATAGTTCGCTAGAAACAATTTCTTTGAAATGAGTAAGAAACATCGACAAACTCTTTTATCTTTGTCTCCATAGTGGAAAGAATTCCCAATCAATTCTCTGGGATAACCAACAAAGACATTCATCCGATTTTGGTTGTAAACTTATTTACTTATGCTATGCATACCAAAATTTAAGAAAGGACTATTAGGGTTTATACCCATGCCATAACTCGTATGGTGTCATTTCAACGGATTATGATGATGCTCTATTTAGTGTAAAAGCGGTAGTCTCTAAAGCATAATCCACAAAAATATAATGGCATCATTTTATCTCATCATTAATCCAACAAGGTTTGGATACGTCTCTCGGATACTCCGTCATCATTATGACACTCCAAGAAACGTGAGGTTGTAGAACAATTTCATAACTCTCTTAGATGTTCGCTAAAACTCGTAATTCAAATATTTCCACCATGATCCAATCACAGATATTTGACTTTTCTATTACGATGATTTCCACTTCATGCTGAAATTTATTTGAATCCATTCAAATGTTTCAAACTTCTTCCTTATCGAATATATCCACATATATATACTCAATTCATTGTTAGAAGTTTTCATGAAGTAGAAGAATCTCCCGCACACAACTATGCCCAGTGAACCATATACATCATCATGTATGTTTCCACTAAGTTAGTTGCCCGTTCAACTCTTGGCCTATGAACGGTATTTAAGTCATTCTCTTTAGAAGAGATTTGCAAGCGCCAAATGATTCAAAAATCATATGACTCCAAAAATCCATTCAAATGGAGTTCCTTCATGCGTTTCTTTCTAACATGACCTAAATGGCGGTTCCACTAATGAGTGGAATTCATATCATTTGCCTTATGGCATTTTAGCGTCAGTGTTATGCATGTGTGCTTCACCATAAAGATTTATAATAACTTATCCATCGTACATGGAATATGTCATAATTTGAACAACTCATTGTTTTCATTTGACTAGAACATAACAACCATTGTAAAGTTCTTTATTATAAAATCCGAAGGGCTAGGTAAAATGCCAACGACGAACACAATAACACTTTATTTTGTTCCAGACGTGCATTTCTACCATATTCCTTGTCAGTCACTTAGGCCATTGTATTCTTGTATTGTGTTGTCTTGTATGACACCTCATACCAACCAATATGGTACAATTACCCAAGAATTTCATTGTGTGACCAAACAAGGAATACATCCATAACATGTATATCATCTATATACACCTGAGCTAGACTTTCTAGTCTTTTCTTTCTTTCTGCCAAAATATCTTTTGTAGTTTCTCTTTTAGCTTTCCTCATTCTCAGAGAACACTTCACCTTCAATAACTTCTAGGTCCATTGGTCAAATACCAATAACCTTGAGGTTCTTACCTTGAAGTTGACCATCATATGACAAGTGTTCTAGATTTCACTATTAGTAACCTTTTAATGTAATGAACAATTTCACTCATAATTTTATCCATCAAATCATGACGACTTTCCGAGACCATGTCTGTACATGCTAGGCTCGTAAAGTTTAACCTTAGTATTCGCATGTGCAAATCTGGCTTGCACCCGTTGTATGCACACGTAGAATCTATAACACCCGATCATCACGAGATGCTTCGAAGCGACGAGTCTTAGCAACGGTGCATACTAAGGACGATCACTTCATGGATATGCGAATATCGTTAGTGCCCAACTAGTTGGAGGATTGGGATGCCTGGCATCTTCAACCTTCGTACATTCCCATAAAACTTATGAGTTTATGTAGTCTCACTAGATTATATTCTATCATCTTGCAATAAGGTCTTAGATATCACATATATCTCATACCTTGCTCATTTCTGAAAACAAAATTTTCAGCTCCTTACTTTTCAAACGGATTTGAACTTCAAGTTTCACGGAGACAAGATGATTTAAGGTACTAATTGAAACCATTGCTCTTTGAATCATCAATGTGAGGTTTACTAAAAGTTTGCATTAGGACTTAATCATATCTTGATTCTTTAACAATACGGTACCAGTCCGTAAAGTTACTTGTCAGACTTAACAGTATTTCTATCTCAATTACAAGACTAGCGCATGGTAGAAAACGGATGCCAATTCTACAAATTTAATTCAAAATACTATTCAGACTATGTTCATGATAATTTGAGTTCATTTTTAATTCTTCAATTAACTAGGTGAACTCCCACTCAAAACAACATCCCTCGCATTGTCTTAGTGATTACACGAACCAAATCCACTACACCAAGTCCGATCATCACGAGAAAAGATGTAGATTCAAAGGCGAACACTCAAAGTGTTCATCATATCATTCATATGACTCATGCTCTACCTTTCGGTATCCCGTGTTCCGAGACCATGTCTGTACATGCTAGGCTCGTCAAGGCAACCTTAGTATCCGCGTGTGCAAATCTGGCTTGCACCCGTTGTATGCACATGTAGAGTCTATCACACCCGATCATCACGAGATGCTTCGAAACGACAAGTCTTAGCAATGGTGCATACTAAGGATGAACACTTTATTATCTTGATATTTAGTGAGAGGGATCATCTTATAATGCTACCGTCGCGATCTAAGCAAGATAAGATGCATAAAGGATTAACATCACATGCAATTCATAATATGTGATATGATATGGCCTTTCTTCTTGTGCTTTTGATCTCCATCTCCAAGCACATTATCATGATCTCCATCATCACCAGCATTGCACCAAGGTCCGTGGCGCCGCTTCATGGTTGTCCATCACTTATAGCTACTATAACAACTACTTGAAATAAAGCTATTACAAGATGAATAGACACGCAGGTCTTAACAAATTTAAAGACAACCCGGTTGCCATAATACAATAATGAACATCTCATACATCAAATATAATCATCATCACATCATGGCCATATCACATCACCAAACCCTGCAAAAACAAGTTAGACGCCTCTAATTTGGTTTGCATATTTTACGTGGTTTAGGGTTTTCGAGTAAGATCCAATCTACCTACGAACATGAACCACAACGGTGATACTAGTGTTGTCAATAGAAAGAGTAAATTGGATCTTCACTATGGTGGGAGAGACAGACACCCGCAAAGCCACTTATGCAATACAAGTTGCATGTCAAGCGTGGAGCAAGTCTCATGAGACGCGGTCATGTAAAGTTAGCCGCGCTTCATCCCACCATCCCGCAAGATGCAAAGTACACTAACCAAAAACAACAAGAGCATCAACGCCCACAAACCATTGTGTTCTACTCGTGCAACAGATCTATGCATAGACATGGCTCTGATACCACTGATGGGGTTCGTAGCATAGAAAACAAAAATTTTCCTACCGCAAGACGAATAAATCCAAGATCTAATCTATGGAACACCCAAGATCTAATCTACAAGATCGAAGCAACGAGATTGATAAGGTACTAACCCTTGAAGATTTCCAAAGCCTACGAGATCAGATCTCGTTGTTGGTGTAGACGATCATCCCAGTGCTGCAATCCGGCAGCACTTCCGTACTCGGTCGCGCGTACGGTGTCGATGAAGCCCTTCCTCTCCCCGTTCCAGCGGGCAGCGGACGTGTGGTAGATCTCCACGGAATCCCAGCAGCACGACGGCGTGGTGGTGGTGGTGGAGAAGAATTGCTGCAGGGCTTCGCCTAAGCCGCATATGGAGGAGGAAGAGAGGGGGCGGCCAGGGTTTCTGGATGGGGTGCCTTGGCCGGCCACCCCCTCCCCTCTTTATATAGGTGGGGGGTCGGCCTAGGGTTTCCCCTAGGGCCCACCCACCCCCTTTGGCCGGCCACATGGGGGGGCAAACTCCTCCCCCAAGTTTTCTCCCTTATCTCCTAATTTAAACCATTTATTTTAGGAGATAGATCTTATCTCTAGATTTAAACCATTTAAACTAGAGATAGATCTTATCTCTAAGGGGGGCCGGCCTAGGCCCACATGTCATGGTGGGTAGGGCCATGTGGCCCACGGGGTGGTGGGGCCCTCTAGAACCTTCTAGAAGCTCCGGTCAAAACACCGGACTTTTTCCCGAACCCCGGAATTTGACTTCCCATATATGAATCTTATTCTCCGGACCATTCCGGACCTCCTCGTGATGTCCCGGATCCCATCCGAGACTCCGAACAAAAACTTCGGACTCCAACTCATATTCCGAATCTACTTATGCAACATCGAACCTTAAGCGCGTCACCCTACGGTTCGCGAACTATGCAGACATGGTCGAGACTCTCCGAGCAATAACCAATAGCGGGATCTGGAGATCCATAATGGCTCCCACATATTCAACGATGACTTAGTGATCGATTGAACCATTTACATACGATGCCGATTCCCTTTGTCACGCGATATTTTACTTGTCCGAGGTTCGATCATCGGTATCTCCATACCTTGTTCAACCTCGTTACCGACAAGTACTCTTTACTCGTACCGTGGTATGTGATCTCTTATGAACCATTCATATGCTTGCAAGCTAATCAGATGACATTCCACCGAGAGGGCCCCGAGTATATCTATCCGTCATTAGGATGGACAAATCCCACTATTGATCCATATGCCTCAACTCACACTTTCCAAATACTTAATCCCATCTTTATAACCACCCATTTACGCAATGGCGTTTGATGTAATCAAAGTACCCTTCCGGTGTAAGTGATTTACATGATCTCATGGTCGAAGGACTTAGGCAACTATGTATCGAAAGCTTATAGCAAATTGAACTTAATGACTTGATCTTATGCTACGCTTATTTGGGTGTGTGTCCATTATATCATTCACCTAATGACATAACCTTGTTATTAATAACATCCAATGTTCATGATCACGAAACCATGATCATCTATTAATCAACAAGCTAGTTATACAAGAGGCTTACTAGGGACTCCTTGTTGTTTACATAACACACATGTATCAATGTTTCGGTTAATACAATTATAGCATGGTATGCAAACATTATCATAAACACAAAGATATATTATAATAACCATTTTATTATTGCCTCTTGGGCATATCTCCAACATGTATCGTGTCCGCAGGTTCCACTGGATTCTGCTAGTAATTCAATTTCACGACTCCACAGTTCTCATCCACGACTCTCTGAATATGAATGCAAAGCTTTGGGCCGACTTGAGAAAAATGATGCAGAAGTAATTATATATTTTCATTCACTTGCGCTCTATATCGATCGGCCTATTTTGTTCATTTCCTAATATCAAGTAACTAATAACTCTCTTGTTCATTTAATTTTCTTTGCCTCGTAGGGTTTGGACACGGTTCGTAAACACAAAGGTCGGTGAATTCAAAAAAGAGCTACAGTGGAAAAGGGTAGTGTCTGCGACCCAAGATATTCAGCCAAAGGGGACCAATCTATGTGGATACTATGTTTGTGAGATGATCCGGAGATACACCTCTGAGCGGATTTCGTGTCCGAACAACATTAGCAGGAATAACCTTCGGAAGACGCTTAGTCTAGAAGCTCGCTTCCGACCACTTCAAGAGGAACTAGCTGGATGGATCGCGAAGCAAGTCATCGATCCTAGAGGAGAACACTATGTGGAGGACGTAGAACTTCATATGCAGTAAATCATATGTATGGAAACTAGTTCAAAATTGTATATGGTCATCGATATTGAATATATATTGTCAATTCCTCTTGAATTCTTTTTGGTTCTAATTTCAAATTTGTTTGAAATTGTACGTTCATATGCATGTATATGTAGATAGTAGAATATGTGAAACTCCTTCAAAATTAAAATAAAACAGAAAAGAAAATAAAACAATACAAACTAAAAAGAAACCAGGTTTAGGGGGCTAAAACCCTAAACTGCGGCGGTCTTTAGTCGCGGTTGGCGAGGAGAACCGCGACTAAAGGTCCTCCGCCCGAAGGACTGCTGGCGGCCACGTGAAGCGCCTTTAGTCGCGGTTCGTAAGGAACCGCGACTAAAGGCTTTAGTCGCGCTTGCTTGGTCGCGGTTGCGCAACCGCGACCAATGGCAGTTACGAACCGCGACCGAAGCCCTTTTTTCCACCAGTGCAATTAAAAATTAACTGAAAGTAAAGTGGCCCTAACTTAGTTCCCACTATCATTTGTTACGCTGGTTGAATATTCCATAACAGTAAGATTATGAGCACAATCACTCAAATCATCTAAACTTGATTTGTATATGTGCCTCGAGAGGCCAGCGAAAATCGCCAATTATTGTACCAAAAAACCATGTAGCAAAGCTTCGATCGGTCCATCCATCCATCTCCGTTTTGTTCGGCTCGAACTTGTTCCAAGGCGCAATGACGAACCTGTTTCACGAGGCAATGACAAGCTGAAAGCGATTGTGATAAGGGCGGAAGGGCTCGGCGAGGAAAGAGGGCCAAGGCTTGTCGCTCTTCTGTTATTTCCAGGTACAACTGAAACTCGTACACAACAGCGCTCTTCGTATTTTTATCCTTGGTCTTCTCACCTCACGTCTTTTCCCTTCACCGCTACTTCTTTCTTTTCTTCTTGTCTCCTTGTTTCTCCTTCTTCCTGGCTTCATGTCCGTTCGATGAAGCCACCAAAAGGATCAAATGATTGTCATATAAACACGTCGGTATATGCACATATGTGAATCAAGAGCCTTCCAAGAGGCTTCCAGCATATGTGGATCGGCAGTCAACAATCAACATGCAGAGCGACACGGCAACACGGCAACCTCCTTTGCATTTGCTCCATCTACATGTCGTTGTTGCTCTCAATCGTTCATGAGCACAGACTGGTAGGCATCGGCGCGTCGCCGCGCCGGTCGAGCAGGTCGTGGTCTTCAATGGCGCGGATGAGTGCAGAACAGTTGCCCTCGTTAAACTCGGAGCTGATAGCCGCCTCATTGCCAACGAAATACACCTGACTCTCTCTGATCTCCACGATTCCGCAGCAGCAGGGAAGGATCGTGAGAAGGCGTCGCCGACGAAGAGCGCGTGTCCCTTGACCCACGTCTAGGAGTCTTTCCGCTCATGCAGAGCGACACGGCAGCACGGCAACCTCATCTGCATTTGCTCCATCTACATGTCGCCGTCGCTCTCAATCGTTCATGAGCACAGACCGGTAGGCGTCCGCGCTATTGATGTTGTGGGAACGATGCCCTCTACCTGGGCTCGGTTACGTGTTAATATAGCGTGGGAAAAGCCCCCACGGTGGCGTACAAAGGAACATATACGGAGTGGTATACTATACCATGTCCGATACGTATTACATATCTAACAGCCCCCCTTAATCTGAACCTTAGTAAGGTTAAGATTACGTTTAAACTCAGCTAAAAGATGAACAAGCAAGGTTTTGGTGAAACCATCAGCAACTTGATCCTTGGTAGAGATGAATTTGATGTCCAGTAACTTGTTGGCAACCCGTTCACGAACAAAGTGATAGTCAATTTCAATGTGTTTGGTTCTTGCGTGAAACATGGGATTGGCAGAGAGATAGGTGGCACCAAGATTGTCACACCACAAACATGGTCGTGCAGTAAGAGAAATACCGAGTTCTCGAATCAATGCTTCAACCCAAATAAGTTCAGCTGTAGCATTTGCCAATGCTTTGTATTCAGCTTCAGTACTAGAGCGAGAGACCGTTGGTTGTTTGCGAGCACTCCAAGATATCAAGTTTGGACCAAGAAATATAGCAAATTCACCTGTAGAGCGTCTGTCATCAAGACAGCCAGCCCAGTCTGCATCTGAAAAGGCACTAAGAAGTGTAGAAGAGGACCTCTGAAAAGTGATACCAGTGTGAATAGTGCCTTGGACATAACGCAATATGCGTTTGGCTGCGGTCCAATGAACAGTGGTAGGAGCATGAAGATATTGACAAACCTTATTAACAGAGAATGCCAAGTCTGGTCTGGTCAAAGTGAGATACTGAAGAGCACCAACGATGCTTCTATAATGAGTACAATCATCAGGACCAAGGGGAGTGCCGTCAATCAAATTTAATTTATCTGTAGTTGACAAGGGTGTAGGTGTAGATGTGCAACCAGTCATATTAACACGAGCCAAGAGATCGGCAGCATATTTGGCTTGAGTCAACACAAGTCCATCAGCAGTGCGCGTGACTTCGATGCCCAGAAAATAATGTAAGTCCCCCAAATCCTTAATAGCAAATTGTGCACCCAACTGACGAAGTAGAATAACAGTAGCTTGATCCGAAGAACTAGCCACAATGATGTCATCAACATAAATAAGAACAAAGATGGTGATACCTCTCTTGTTATATAAAAAGAGTGAAGTGTCTGCCTTGGAAGGAAGAAAACCAAGCTCGGTTAACTTAAGACTGAGCCGAGAATACCATGCTCGCGGTGCTTGTTTGAGTCCATAAAGAGCCTTGTCAAGTTTGCAAATATGTTGCGGGAAGCGTGGATTTTCAAAACCAGGAGGTTGCTTCATATATACTTCCTCTTCCAGAACACCATGGAGGAACACGTTCTTGACGTCTAGCTGTCGTAGATGCCAGCCCTTGGAAACAGCAATAGCCAAGACAAGTCGAATAGTTGCAACTTTGACAACAGGACTGAATGTGTCTTCATAGTCAAGACCATACCGTTGTTTGAAACCCTTCGCGACCAATCGCGCTTTGTACCGATCAATGGTGCCATCAGAACGTTTCTTGATACGGTAGACCCACTTGCAATCGATCAAATTTGTATGAGATTTGGGAGGAACAAGATGCCAAGTTTTGTTTTTCATAAGAGCACCAAATTCTTCATCCATAGCCACTTTCCAACGAGCATCAGCGAGAGCCTCAGTAAGGTTTCTGGGTTCTCTTGTAGAAGTTAACAAGCCATATCGTACAGTACCATCTGTATAAATTTTTGGATGACGGATACCTTTCTGTAAACGTGTGCGTGGTTCAGGCGGAGGAGGGGACGCACTAGGACTGACCGCAGAAGATTCACTGCCTGCTGAACTGTGTGGTGACACTGAAGATCCAGACGATCGACCGGAAGGAGGAGCTGACGCTGACGATCCAGTCGAGCGGTCCTCGCGCGCGTCGCTATCAGCTGGCGACGAAGAATTCCCACCATGCATGTGAGGCGACCGAGGCGGACTGTCACTCTGGTCGGCTGTGGAGGAATTGATTGCAATACGTGTGTGAGCAGTTTGGCCTGGAGAAGCTTCAGGCTCCCGATCTGAATTACATTGGTCTACAGAAAAATCAGTATGCAAAGAGTTGTCTGGAGAATCTGCCTGGGTGCCGGTGCTCATGATTGGGGCATTATTTTCTGCAGAATCGTCACCAGAATGGGAATGGGATGGCGCAGTTTGGATATTTGGTTGGTGCACTCCAGTAGTATCATCCGCTACAACCTGTAGAGGATTAGTGATAGGTATAATATGGACATTGTCATGGATATGCACACCCTCATGTGAAGTAGTAGACGAAGCATGTGTGGGTAGCAAAAGAATTTCCTCACGAAGACGGGCGCCCGCGTTAGAATGAAGAGATGCAAACGGGAAAATATTTTCATCAAAGACAACGTCACGAGATATATAAATACGACCAGTGGAGACATCAAGGCATTTAACCCCTTTGTGAAGCAGACTATAGCCCAAGAAAACACATTGTTTTGAGCGAAACGCAAGCTTGCGTTGGTTGTAAGGGCGAAGATTTGGCCAACATGCACACCCAAAAATACGAAGTGATTCATAATTGGGCTTGACATGAAGAAGTGTTTCTACGGGTGTGGCAAAGTTAAGCACCTTAGATGGAAGCAAGTTTATGAGAAACGTAGCAGTGAGAAAAGCTTCATCCCAGAATTTTAGTGGCATAGAAGCATTAGCAAGTAAGGCAAGACCAACTTCAACAATATGACGATGTTTACGCTCAGCTGAACCATTTTGTTGATGAGCATGAGGACAAGATACATGATGTGTGATGCCTACTTTTTGGAAGAAACCATGGAGTTTTTCATATTCACCACCCCAATCAGTGTGCATAGTGATAATTTTGCGACTAAATTTACGTTCAACAAGTTGCTGGAAGTTAAGAAAAACCTAATAAACATCCGAACGCTTTTTGAGCAAATAGATCCAAGTAAATTTACTATAGTCATCAATGAAGCTTACATAGTATGCATGTTTGCCAACAGAAACAGGGGCCGGACCCCAAACATCAGAGAACACTTGTTCCAATGGAACAGTGGAAACACTAGTAGAGGTGGGATATGGCAATTGATGACTTTTGGCTTGTTGGCAAGGATCACACACATACGAATTTATTTCTGGCAAATAAGCTAGATTGTTTTTCCTAAGAACTTGTTGAACAATAAATGATGATGGATGCCCTAGACGACGATGCCATGTGGATGAAGACGGCTTGACGGTGATAAAAGCATGCTTGGAAGATCCGGTGGAGCTAGGCACAAGAGGATATAGACCACCGTGACAGGGACCCCTAAACATTGTTTGCTTCGTGGCCTGATCCTTAATAAAAAGAAAAATGGATGAAACTCAACGAAAGCATTATTGTCAAGGGCAATTTTATGGGCGGATAGAAGACTTTTGGAGGAACTAGGAACATGTAAAATATTACGAAGTTGAATGGAACTATGAGGGGTGTGCAATATCGAATGACCAATGTGTTTAATCATCATACCTTTACCACTAGCATCATGAACTTGCTCACGCCCGCGATAAGTATCATGAGTATGAAGCTTGTTTAATTCCCCGGTGATGTGATCGGTAGCGCCAGTATCCATGTACCAGTTGTCCACCCCATATGCAGCTCTTGGCTCATTTGTGTAGTCATCACCATTATTATCTGAGTATCTCCACCAGCACTCATTTGCAGGATGGCCTTCCTTCTTGCAAATCTGACATAACACACCATCTTGATGTGGAGAGGGGACACGACCACGACCACGACCACGGCCACGGCCACGGCCACCTTGGTATGCACCACGTCCCTGGTTACCCCGGTATTGATTTCCACGATAGCCACGATTATCATCATGATATCCACGAGTGTCATCACGGTATCCTCGAGTATCATCCCGGTAGCCTCTAGTGTCGCGATAGCCACGAGAATCATCACGGTAGCCACGGTTGTCATCCCGGTAGCCACGGTGGTCATCATGATATCCACGATTGTCATCACGGTAACCACGGTTATCATCACGGTAACCACGGGGAGCATTGTTGTAGTTACCATGGCGTTGCTGATCTTCACCACCGTTGTCATATCCACGCGGATAATATGGGCGGTTGGGACGACCGCGAGAAGCAGCATTAGCCGAGGACTGAAAAACAGTGGAGTTTTGACCATTCTCTGAGAGCATCTTCTGACGCTGATCATACGCCGTGAGCTGGGAGCACATGTCAGTCAACGTAGTACTAGGGACTGCGTTGATAGATGCAACAAGAGGAGTGTAGTCACCGTCAAGGCCATTGAGTATGTACTCTTTGAGTTCTTGATCTTCTACCTTTCTCCCGGCTGAAGCAAGCTCTGAGGCAAATGCTTTCATCTTGGCAATGAACTTGGGAGCAGACATCTCTAGTTTCTTTGTATTGGACAGTGCACCTCGCAGCATTGTTATACGTGACATGGTTTGGGAAGAGTACAGCCCCTGAACTTCAGTCCACACATCAGACGACCTCTCAAGACCAACAACCTGCGCCAAGATGTCGGGAGAGAATCCTTTTAGCAAGTAACTCAACACTTGTTGATCACGAGCCAGCCAAATACCGTATGCCGGATTAAGCACAGCCGGCTTGTTTTTGTCAGAATCGGCTTCCTCAAGGTACTGCTGGGGCGGAGCATCAGATCCATCTAGGAGACCCATAGCTTGGGCACCACGAACGGCCGGGAGGGCCTGCATCTTCCAGAAGAGAAAATTCTCTCTTGTGAGCTTTTCAGTCGGAGGGGCCCCAAGGGCAGCAGCCAGAGCCGTAGCAGCGGCGGCGGACGAGGTCGCCATGTTTCAACCGATCGTGATCTGGAGCGTGAACGAGAGTATCCTGGAGAGGCTGATCGTAACCAGCGACTGGAGCAAGTTCTTTTCTGAAAACACCGATCGTGACCGGCGGCTGACGGGAGGTTTTGTCGACGGGAGACGCCGATCGTGATCAGCAACGGGCTGGGAGATTTTCTGGAGGCAACAACCGATCGTGATCGGAAGAGCGGGGAGGCTTCGGAAGATCACGTCGATCTTGATCGACGGAACAAAAGTTCGGGATCGGTCGATCGTGTCGGCGATCTAGGTTTTCTGGATGTTTTCGCTAGACGTAGGAAGAGACTAGCTCTGATACCATATTGATGTTGTGGGAACGATGCCCTCTACCTGGGCTCGGTTACGTGTTAATATAGCGTGGGAAAAGCCCCCACGGTGGCGTACAAAGGAACATATACGGAGTGGTATACTATACCATGTCCGATACGTATTACATATCTAACACGCGCGTCGCCGCGCAGGTCGAGCAGGTCGTGGTCTTCAATGGCGCGGATGAGTGCAAAACAGTTGCCCTCGTTAAGTTTGGAGCCTCATTGCCAATGAAGTAGACCTGACTCTCTCTGATCTCCACGATTTCGCAACAGTAGGGAAGGATCCGTGAGCAGGCGTCGCCGACGAAGAGCGCGTGTCCCTTGACCCACGTCTAGGAGTCGTTCCGCTCCAGACTTCGATCATGATGGATGCGGTGGGCTCCCCGAGTCTTTATGTATGGATGAAGATTGCGGCGGCAACCTTCCGTGCCCCCGGTCCGAGCTTCCACACCACAGAGGACTGGTGGCTTAAAGCGAGGAAGCAGGTCCCAAGCCGCTGCGACGTGACTTTGACACCGTTGTCATCCTGGTACATTGGAAGATTTGGAAGGAAAGAAACGCAAGAATTTTTTAGGGTGCGCAACATTCAGCTGAGGCGGTTTTTGATAGCATCAGGGACGACATCGCTATCTAGAGATCTGCTGGCCTGATCGTTGCCACTGAGTAGTTGTACCGCAGTCTTCTTCCTTGTTGCCTATGGCTGTGTCATGTTTCTCTCTTATGCTATAGCTCTATAGTTTCAGTAGCTGTTTGCTACTCTTTCTGCAGCCCAGGCCTATATGGTTGCTAAATATTCGCTGCATTGCTCTGCCTCAGAGCTGACAGCAGCTTGCTGTAACACACTTCTTTCTTCTTAATAAAGATCGGCCTGAGGCCTTTCGAAGATTGCGGCAAGCGAAAACAGTTCAAATCACGACTCCACGATTTCCTTTCCTCTATAGATTTGGGCGACACTAAGGAAACCGATCCCGATCTGGTTTTCTTTAGGTACGTTCCGTCCAGTTTTTCCTATATTTCATTATACACTATATAAAACTTGTACTGTTTAGCGCTTCCTAATTGATTGGTCCACTGTAGATAAGCTATTTTCCATCGTACCGCTTCTTTCCTTCAATGACACGTATTCTGCTATCTCTTTTTCCCTCTAGCAGTAACTTTTCTTCACTTTTTTTCCCGAGCAACAGGTGACCGTCTACCAGCAAACGAATTTGCAGCATGTATTATTCACCGATCTCCTTCCGGTTTTCTTTCCTTGACGTGTTTAATTTGGTCAAAGCGGTGCTGTCGTGCTGGACCCACCACGAAAAAACAAGCAGTTAGTTCCAGATTTGGTCGTGAATCCCCCAAATGTCTCTGTGGACCTAACCCGCAATCTCCACCTCCATCCGCCTCCCTCGAAGCTTCTCTTTGGATGAGATCCTTTCCGTGGCGGTCTCAACGCGACCTCTGGTCCCTGGCTTCCCGCCGAGTAGCAGGGATGCGGAGGGCAACTGAGCTCTTCCTTCCCCAGTGTGCGTACCTTGCCCGTTGGCATCTCTACCGGCCCCGACGGCCCGACCGTTTCCCAGCTCAGCCCACGCTGCCCGCTCCGTGTGCGCCGCACTCCTCCGCCTGCCACGGGCTGCCGCGCGAGCCATGCTGCCCGCTCCGTGTGCGCCGCACTCCTCCGCCCGCCACGGGCTGCCGTGCGACCTCCGCACTGCGCGCTGGCTAGCCGGCCGCTCCTTCGCGTGGCCTGCACCGCCTGCACTGCGGGGCCGAGAACAGTGGCGGGAGGCAGCAAGAAGGCGGCCACGGAGCTACCGGCGGGAGCAGCGACGTTCTCTACGGCGGAGCAGGCGGGACAACGTGCTGCTGCTTCATTTTTTTATCCCTGGCAAGAGCAGCGACCTCCTCAGGCTGCTGCTGCTTAATCGAAGGCAGTCGCTCTGGGGAACCCGCCGCGGAGAATGTGTGGTTGATGGGCGCGCTGCTGCTGCTTCATCGAAGGTAGGTGCGTTGGGGGATGCAGCGGTGAACTCGTGGTGGAGGGGTGTGGGAGTCTTTTTTTTTTGACTCACGTGCGTGATCTCTTTCCCTCTCATTACTCTTTTATATTATCCTCGGATATCTCCGTTTTGATTATTACCTTTACCTCTCTGTGTGATTCTGTTCATCTGATTGTTGTGTTTCAACCATGTAGGAAGGAGGTGGTAGAGAAATAGTCCGTATTATGTATTGAGAGTTTGAGACTTGCTTGATCATATTTAGAGGCGTTCTTGAAAAGCTACGGTTTGAGGTATGTTCATCACTGGCCATATTTTCTAACATATGTATGTGCTACCGTTTCATGTTTCGTTGCTTGCAGAGTATGCTTTCTGCTAGAGAAATGGGGCTTCCGTTTACTGCATGTTTTTAGTGGAGAAAGTTCTGGAACATATGCTTGCCCTGTACTCAGGTTCATCTGATTGATGTGTTTCAACCATGGCATAGAGCATCACTTCCAAACTATGTGATGCCTGAGAGAAGAGGCTTAAGCATCATCTTCATTTAGCAAAATCAAATCTGGAGATAATTATTTCGTTGTTTGTGTTTTGAGATACTATTTAGATTCAATATAAATTAAGCTAGCTTCAGATACTATTGGAAAATGAAAATCACAAGTACCAATTTAATGTTTCCATTTTCTGACCTACATGTTGTTTACATATCACACTGATCCGGTAGGTATTATACTTTCATACAGCCATGTATTTGCACGACCAGTACTATTTTTTTCTTCAAACAATCAGTTTTTTGCTTTAGATCTCTGGTCTTATGAATTCTGATTGCTATTTTGGTGCAAGAAACATTGGAACTTTGCGTCTATACATGGGAATGTCACCCAACTGCCTGCATCACTTCAAGAAACGACTGAAAGAAAGTTCAGTTTAAAACTTTGAAACATTCATCATTTCTGACGCACCAGAAAATTTCAGGCCGAGGGATCATCCATACAGAATCAAGGTTACTCGGCTCACAAAGATCCTGGAAACTATTCCGGATCCTGAAAACTTTCCCCTATTTGCATACAATTCGAAACCATCTGAAATCCTGCAGACACAAACATGAGACAATACGCTCTTATCAGGTGTTTACTTTATCACACATGAAATCCCCTGCTTATATTGTTCATTATGCACTGTTGTCTTTCTTTTTTCTTTTAACTTTCGGCTGCTACATCGTTTGTGTAAAAATATACTAACATAGATTTTTTATGGCATGTCAATATACCCATTCCAGAGATGTCTGCCATATGAAACAGGTAAGACGCAATAAACACTAGAATTAATGTGTCATCATGCTTGCTGTATATAGGTTAATAATGATCGCAGCATCCGACATCGCCTACACAAGATAGACTGGCAAGGTTCAGCAAGCGCAAAAGATGAATTAATCGAACCAAACTATGCTCTAACTAGAAAGCCAAGGGACGACCTTGTGGTATGTACTCGCTTACTAATTCAGTGAATCACCAAAAACAGCTAGCATGGTATATTCAGTCTCAAGAAAATGAAATATATCAATCACATTTAGAAACTGCTGCAAACTGAGACTAACAATTGCAGAGGTAAATACTAAATAGTCCTCATGACTGGGCGGTTCATGTCCTCCAAGGATAGCTGATGGAAGACCATCCCCACCGTAACATTCCACATCTCAAGTTCTGAATTGATCAACAGTATTGATCCAGTAATAGCATCGCCAGTGTATCCAAACTGCCAACAAACGGTGAAATGTCTACACAGCTTGATTTGATTTGAGCATGTAATATATTCATACTCAGGCAACAAAACCTCGGAGAAAACATCTGCCAACGACATGATAGAGGCAACCGACTCAGCTCTAGGAGAGGTAAATAGATGCACCAAGTAATGAGCTCTTTTAACTTTCGGCAACATTTTTATAGAACACTCTGATTCTTTTTTGTGCTAGAACATAGGCTCCACAACAGAAGGCAGAACGAGGAAAAACCAAGAATCTGCCGCTACATCGGAAAAAAAGGTATCTATCCACATCTATCCTATAAGTATATAGCTGATCAAGCCTCTACTGCGAACCTACAAGCTATCAATTTTTTGCAGTGCACTTGAAGCACATTTAAATGAATTACACATTGACATTGCAATATAGTATTGACTTCACTGTATTTTTTTCTCCATTAAATATCAAATTTCTATACACATCACCAGATCGACCTGATCCAAGCACAAACGACACAAGAGAAGCAAAACCGGTGAAACAAGGATGTTGCACGAAGCTGATCCATCCGAGTCCAGTGGTTGAAATTAATATATGTATAATATCGTTCACCTATGTGCTCTACTTTTAGAATCCTGTAAAACCGAGTACTCCACCATCTGTATACGCCTGTCTTAGTTGTGCTACTCCGTCTGTTGAAACCTATCTCTGTAATATACTATCAGAACGTTATAGCGAGTGTAAGGTATCATACTTATATAATCATATTAGGTAACTACCAAAGGGACACAAACACGGGCGCGGCGTGCCGCCGCGCCTATGCTTCCTAGTTTCTCTCTATACTTGGCCAGACGAAGGAAGGCAGATCGGATATGGTTTTCTTTACGTATGTCCTGTTTTCTTCACCTGTTTTCTCCACCCAGGAAGGGTTTTTTTTACTATGAAATAAGGGATGGACGGAGGAGTTGGTTTTCTTTTACCTACCAACACCACCGATCCGTAATTTACTAGTAGAGATTTTCATTATCTTTGAGATTCGTACTGTTGTGGACTTTTCCAAAAAAAAAAAAAGTTAGCATTCTCGTTGTTCCTGATGGCGGCGCGTGTATGTCCCTATATGTTAAGTCCACATTACACCCCTAAATTTGCAAATAAGTTCATATTGCAACCCTTGACTCTAGTACGTTTAAGACACACCCTCAAACTCTCAAAACCGTTCACAAAACAACCCTATACGTTTTTGAATGGTTCTGTACAATGTGTCAGCCACATCATAGTGCCACGTGAGCTAGTATCTCCTTTCTCTCTTTGTCTCCGAAACCCTCACACTCTTCTTGCTTCATCTCATCCCGCTAACTCCTTTAGATAATGACCCGTTTCTGGTGGAGACATTGTGTCTAGCTCGCTCGGCCACCTCCTCCTCCGCTGCTGCTGGAACACTAGCAGCCACATCCGTCTTCATTGTCTCCGCCTTGGGCTCTCAAGTCCACTACTAGTTTTAGGAACTAACTACACTATAAACAAGGGCAAATGAGAGCTTTGTGGTGGAGGCGGTACGGTTTCCAAAACTCCAATCTATTGAGCAGAAACATAGATCATGCATCCTTGGGCGCAGATATTGCAGGAATTGGTTTCCAGCTCGCCGGAGATGAATAAGTTGAAATGACCGACATTGATTCGAGTTGGAGAAGAAAGTGAAATTTCGGTGATATCGTCGAATTGAAGAAACTCCAAATAGATTGAAGCTTCATGATCCTATGTGTGCGTGGATACGATAGGTGAGAGTGAAACGTGAAGGCGTCAGTTTTTTATAGCATTGGCGAACTATGTTAGTTGTACGTGGCTGCAATGTCTAATCTGCAGGCCAAACAGGGGAACGAATGGCCAAACAGGGAAATTCTAATTTAGCAGCAGTGGACATATATGCGCATTTCTATTGATAAATGTACAATTGTGAATAACTTGTGTGATATTTGAGCTACCCGTCGGGTACCCAATGGGTACAATTCTCCGTCAGCTATATGTATAGGTAAAGTTGTATACCCGTGGGTACGGGTACGGGTAGAAGTTTGTAACCGCTGAATATACGAGTATGAATATGGTATTGCTCTACCCTATGCATAACCTACCCGTTGTCATCCTTAATATGCCATCCTTAATATTTTTGTTGTTTGTGTTCTAGTTTCTTGAATCTGGTATATTTCCTCGAGCGATGAATAATTAAAATTCACACATTACGTCTTAAAACACTAACATCTGTCGGGGAACTTTTCCTCTTAAGATGACTTTTGAGCTACTAGCGGGGACCAATAAATAATATTTTTTTATATCAGTGCTTTCTAAGGAAATAACGATTACAAGGAGATACACATGCACAAGCGCACTCACACCATGACCATACACGCACGGTTACACAACATCTACTAAATACGACTATTATGGGGTTCAAACACTGATAGAAAATAGATAATATCATAAGTTAATGGAGTTTAGTTTTGATCGCGTCATGTTCACATATGTAAGGTTCAGGTCAAATGCAAGGAAAGAACAACATAGTGGCCTAACATATGTCCAAAGCCACGGTTATCTTCCGATCACCGAATATGTCCCACAGGAAGATGCCCCGGATCAGGCGAGGAAGCTTGGGCTTCCGACAAGGCCACTTTCTTCTTGTCGGCATGGGCCTCAGTGTACTCGCCGTAGGAGTAGGAGGCGAGGCCCCAGAGGGACAACACGAGCGCCACGCCCTTCTCGGTGCTGAACTTCTCATGGAGAAAGAGGACGCCCAGCACCTCTGTCACTGGGATGCATGCCGCCATGAGGATCCCGGTGAACAGCGTGTGGACGCAGAAGATGACGCCCACGTTGCCGAGGAAGAAGAATTGCCACAGGATGGCGCTCCACACCAACACCGTGTAGTACCGCGCCTCCCCTAGCTCGAATGCCCGCGCTTCTGTCGCAATCGCCTGCAGACACGAACGCAACAGCAAACATCCATAAGCAACGTCCAAGAGTTACTCCATGTGCATCATGGAATCAATTAAATAGGGCAACTCACTTACAACTTCAAAACATTTTGGTTCAGCACACTTGGAACCACGTAGGACAATAGCCATATTGTCTCATTTTATTTAAATATGTGAATTATGTTTAAAAAAATTGCGGGTATGTTTAAATTTATTTGATACTATGAAATACGTTATTTTTTAATGAATAACTTGCATAATTAAATGATATTGTATTTGATTTGACAAATAATTAAGTATTTGTATATTGTGTACGCCACCTAGCTAGCTCAATGCACTGCACTGGATCCTGAAACGCTGCAACGCTACCTATAGACTATAGCTAGCCTCTGTGATACGGCATGCGTGCGCCTAGTAAGAGTTTGCTAGAATTTCTTTACACGAGATTTTTCACAACATTGATTCATCATAAACATAATTTAAAGACTATTGCACTAATTATCTATGATCTAAACATAGATTATGTTACCTAAATCTAAACCTAACCCTAAGAGGACGCACACGCGTCAGTGGTAGATGGTACTTCACTATGCATCAGGACGTGGAGGCATCGACACCTCACTCATCCTCATTGGAGGAAGAGTCCGTGCAACACAACATCGGCGCACCATGCTGCACGATTCGCTTGGTGTTGCTAGGAGGCGAAGAGACCCACCTCGAGATGGTACACGTCGTACGCCTTGACCTGCTGACGGTGCCACTCCTCGCGGGCGGCCGTGCGAACCGAACTGACGAGGACTTGGCGGGGTTTCTTCTATCTCGGGCGTAGGCTTGGGAGTGGGAATGACCTCCTCCTCCTCGGAGTTGTCGTCGGCCTCCACGTCCTCCTATTCGTCGGAAGAGGACGACAACAACTCCACCATGTACTTTGTCTATGTATCTGCCCGGGAGCGCTCCTCCGCTCTGGGAGTGCGGTGACCAAAGATCCACGTGCTGAGCCTCATCAATTAGGCTTGTGCGTCCTCTGTCATGCGCGAAGGTGCTCTTTCCGCTCGCGGAACTCGACGGTGGAGAGGGGTCTGTGAACTCTTGGCGATGTCGAAGACCCTCCACAAGCTGATCCTGAGTTATTGACCGGCCACATTGTGGAGATCTTGGGGGAGGGGTGAGCGGGAATTGCTTGGCAGAGGCTAGGAAGGGCGGCCTAAATGGGCAACGGAGGAGGCGGTGCGAGGTGGGGAAATTGGGATGATGACATGGATTCATCCCTCTGCCCTGGGTATGTAGCACGTTATTGGCCGGTATCGAGTACCCTGGATAACTTTTTCCCGACTAACCATTTACCGGGGATCTTTTCGAGGTGCGAATTCAGCCCAACCCGTAGAAACGCTATAGTTAAACTGGTTTGGGCACTTACCCGAGATCTTATAGATTTTCTCTTAGGGAGCAAGTCTTTGTGCTATGGGTCATTGCTGATATTCAACGGACTATAGGCGTAAACCAGTCAGTGCCTCATTCTTAATGTTTCAATCATTCCATAAATGATCTAGCAAAAATATTGTCACTCATAACCCGCACAAAAATCTACTCATACGCGCTCCTAGGGCATGTTTGGTAGCCCACATAACCTCTAGCCATGCTCAGGGAGACTAAATTGGCTCGTTAAATTACCTAAGATCCCTTGACATTGTGGCCAGCACGGATTCTAAAACACCTCCGAGCCAGTCCCTGAGGGAACTGTCGAATCACAAGTTTCCGTGAAGCTAGGACTAACGAAGCTCAAAGCGTCATCTTGGTTGCACGCGTGGGGAAAGAAACAGAGGTGATGCGTCCATTTAGGAACACTAAAGTCGTATGTACGGCTTGGAGGGAGATCGTTCCTATCTTTCGAGATCCACCCTACAATATGGGGTCAAAAAGCCAAAAAAATAAGTGATTTTAGCCCTTATAAAAAGAAAACGGATTCTTTAACCTCTTTCACGCTCATGTCACGTCGAGGTACTGCAGAAAAAAGAACTGCAAAATCCGATCCTATTTTTCGTAATCTATTAGTTAACATGGTGGTTAACCGTATCTTCTCTTTCTTAATAGATGGCCCCATTTTGCTGGTCTCACAACGAGCCACGTCACCTGATTTACAATCATTCACATTTCCCTCATTTGTTCCCAGCCGTATGCAACGTTTCTAATGTCCAGACCGACACGGCACGAGCGGAGCAGCTTCGTCGCCTACCTACGAGAGGATCCGAACGACAGTCTGTTCGTCGCCACACGGCCCACACCCACGTACAGAAAATGGCCCGATCCAGACCGAAGGCACGGGCCCATGAGTAGTTTGGCCTACCTTGGCTGCGAAAAAAAAGAAGCCAGCACCACGAGTCAACTACTCTGTTCGTCTTCCTCGACTCGTCGCCCCGTAGATCTCTCCCCCACCACGACCTCGGTTCCTCTTCGTATGCTCTGTCAATCTCCGCATTGAACACAATAAATCCGTTCTTGAAGACAATAGAAACTGCTCGGAGAATTTGTTCTGCCGCCGCCGTCTTAAAGGCATGCGATGGTGCTCTACGCCCCCACAACGATCCGGGCGAACTATTTCAGGAATCACGACTAGAAACCGCTCAATGCAAGTCATTCGTCGCTGGTCTCCAGCTTAAAAAGGAGGCCATGCTGATGCTGCTATACGCTTCAACCATTCTGATTCCTTCTTTATTTTTTCAATGCCTCAATATGTCTTCCAAATCTGACAGGGCAAGCTTCGGATGGATCTCTGCTCCATGTTTTTCTTCTTCACCCGATATTATTGGATCGATTCTGTCTACTGCAACCTCTGCGCCACCCGATCTCTTTGGATTTTGGGGCTTCTTGATCTGCTACCTGAAGATTTCTTTGGATTTATTGGCACACCACCAGCCCGAGATTAATTTCATGGGAGTAAGGGTCAACCACGTGCATGGATACGGTACTTATGGAGGCGGCGGACGAGAAAGGACGGAAGCCCTCTACTCATGTATCTTCTCTCTACCTACCTCATGTCCTCCCTTCACATAACACAGTTACTAACGGATGTGAATACTCTGATCTCTGCAATTGTTGCTTATTGTGTCCTCATGTTCTCGGCCGGCCGGCTGGATGCTTATGGAGTCCTGGTTCTTCGATTCTATTTGTGTGCATACTCATGGAACTAAGCAATTCCATTTAATTTCTGCAGAACATTTGGATTTTGGGTGGCTAATTCTCTAGGTCTGAAACAACACGTTGCCATGTAGTACTGGTTTGTGCACCTGATGTAGTATACTCATCTCTTTGCCCTTTTTGGATCACTACATGTTGATCGTATCTTTTGTAGCATTTGTGGACAAATTCTGCAGGGCATATTCGGTTGCTATATATACACTGACAAAGGGATATCCAATTCAACAGTATGTATTTTCCTTTTTCTTTGTGTTCATATATCATGTAATCTGAATTTCTGAAGGCCTTTAAGGCATTGATTCCATCAACTCATCTTATATGTCTATTAATCCCGCCTGGACACGCAATCACTTCTGATGTTTGTTATTTCTATGGTTGACCGATACTATCAAAGCTTGGTTGACAAGTTTATTAATTTAGCAGGGTGTATATTCACCTTGAACTATCCAGTAGCATGGTTGGCAATGAAGACTGAATTGTTCTGCTATAATATTTTTGGTACATCTTTGCTAAGTTCCTCCGTATACATACGAATTAACTTGGCTACACAATACATGTACTTCAGGTGTGAATTATATGACCATGTTTGTACAGTATATGATATGAGTTAACTCGGATACACAACACATATACTTTATATGTGAATTATATGACCATATTTGCACAATATATGTCTATTTTGTATCTAAATTTTCATGGTTGTTTGATGTTACGGAATACACAGCTTACATATATATTGACGGCTAATAATCAATTGTGGATACATGTATATGCAGATTTGTGCTTCAGGTGTGAATTATATGACCATGTTTACACAATATATGTCTTTTGTATCTGAATTTTCCTGTTTGTATGGTGTCGTTCATGGCATTCCGGAATTTACATCTTACACATAGTTTGACGGCTAATAATCAATTGTGGATATATGTATAGGTAAACCCACACAATATCTGCCATTTTCTTTTGAATCTTGCTGTTCTGACATGACTATTTTGGTGTTCTCTACAGATTCTATGATGGCCGTAATGTATTATCTACATTAAAAATGATATGATGCTATCACCATCAGCATGCTTATATAAATGCATAGTTTAGTTTACACGGGACAAGTATGTGTTCATCTATTATCTCAGATTCATTTTGCATCCTAGGTGGATTATCAGTTATTTCCTAAAACAGAACATGGAAAATCTTTCTTGGACATGGTTCAGGCCATGACGGTATTGAATAGAAACAGAAATGTAGGTTCTCCATAGTTATTCTACTGACAATTTCTTAGACAAGTTTCTTTCCATATGCATTTGGGAAGTGCACTGTACTGGATTGATATACCCATAAATTCGTTGAGGAATATGTACATTTTTTTGACACAATATGAATAGTTTGTCAACTCATGCTTCTTATATGAATTTAAAAACAATTCAGGTACATACCTTTGTCAATCCATTCTCCTAATAAAAAAACATTTGAGAAGGTATCAATCTAGTTATGAATATGTCATAAATCCTCTAACTGCTCACTCTCCCCCTTCTCACTTTGATCGCCCCTCATGGTACATTATGTTGGTGATTGTATTGCCAGTTTGCCACACGACACGCATCAATTGCTCTGCCGCGAAGAGGAAGAACAAGATGGCATCTTGAGCGCAAGGCACATCGACCAGGAACGAACGATGATTAGAAATTTGCACTATGGTTGTAGCACCAGGATAATTTGAGTTTACCATGTGGTGTGTACCACTGTGGTTGTGCATGCTACTTGCTAAATGTCTATAAAAAAATTGCACAAGAAGGCCCCAGAAATTCATTTATTCCACACGTGGCAGGTAAAAATTACAAAGAGGACCCTTAACATCTCTCACCCTGAGAAACCTAGAATTTGAAGAAAGGTCCTCTAGATTAAAAATAAACACCCTCGGACAAAAAGAAGAAAAGCAATCGGGTCCCTGAGTGCCGCCTCCACCATTTGCCGGCGTCCTCAAGGCATCGCCATCGAGGAACCAGAGCAGTATGCTCGACAGCTCCATTTTCGACGAAGAGTCAAAGCCGCTGGTCACCTTCAGTTCACCGGGGACGCACCACTTGATGAAGAGGAGGCGCCGAGCTCCAGCAGCTACTCGAAGAAGGCCTCGACCGTGGAGGTTGTAGTTTCGCCGCCCTGCCGGCAGAAGATCACAGAAGCCCAGATGGCTCTTGTGTGTTTGAGCTCGAAGAAGTAGCACCCTTCAGACAACAGCCTGCTCCAGATGGTGGCCGTCACAGCCTCTTCGCTTCTCCCAACACCTCCATGGCGAGACAGAGAGGGGGAAAAGATGCAGATCGACCCCATCCAACAGCAAAGCTGGACGGACCTGGATCTTGTCGGAGCAAAGAGATCGAGATCTTCTGCTTCCATGCTCTCCCTCGCCACCAAGGCTGGCCGAGAGAAGGGCAGCATCCAGACACTCCAAGAGTCCTTATTTCTCCTCCTCGCCGCCGCGGCTGGCCGGGAGAAAGACCTCTTCTTGGCCTCCAAAGCACCAGCAAAGATCCACCGCCGATTTATTGGGGAAGGTGGCTCTGCTCCTTCTTCCGCTATGCTCCATCCATAGGAGCTCGAGCAGCAGTAGAAGCAGCCCTACAAGGCCCTGGATTTGGCGTCGATCCGGGCCACCACCTCCACTACGGGGGATACGCCCAGAACACGGCATAGAGCCGAAAAACCACTAGAAACCTAGAAGACAACCTAACCTATCTATTCCGGCGCGTCACTGAAACCTACTCTGGCCTTGGATCGGTTCGGAATGAGGAGGAAGAAGAACAAGTACTGTGGCTAGACGAGAGCCAGAAAGGGGGAGAATGAAGCGGCCCTTGCTAAATGTCTAATTATTTCAGTGACTCTGGTGTGTGCTATGTTACAATGAGGCCAATATTTTCCGGCCAACGAAGCTTGCCCCGGGAGCTCCGATACTGCTACCGTCTCCAAAGTCCAAACACGCCTAGTCCTGAAATTTTGAAGTTTTGTTTTATTTTGTTAGAAGCGTGTTAACTACTGGATGAAATGACCATACGAGGTATATAACGAGATATCTTTAGTACTCGTAATATATCTATTGGTCAGTGCAATCCTTTGTCGGAACTTGGAACTAAACACGAGACGTACAAGTCATCTACCACTCGACCGGCCTAGCAGAGAGAGTAGGACTAGCTAGTGCAATCCTTTGTTGGAACCTGGAAATGGACACGATCGAGACGTAGAACGGTAGAACCTGGAAATTGACACGAGAGAGGGTAGGACAAGTGCAGGGAGAGGGACGCGTGGGGTACCTGGAAATCGTTGTTGACGACCATGCCGACGGTGCAGAACGCGGTGGCGAAGAGGGCCATGACCAGCTGCATCTCGACCACCAGCGCGTACGTGACCACGCGGCCGCCGCCCGCGGCGCGCTTGTAGGTGAGCTCGACGAGCGGCAGCACGAGCCCGTAGAGCGCCGCGGCACCGAGACAGAGGAAGAAGCCCAGCCAGTACTGCCCACTGCTCACCCCGGCTGGGCGATCCGAGGATGCGTGCAGTGCCAGCACCAGGGAGCCGATCGTGGCCAGCGCCACGGCGTTGACGGAGAAGGCCGTCAGCCGCTGCCGCACGATGAGGAACGCGAAGAAGACGGTAAAGGCGAGCTGCGTGGAGCTGAGGATGGCGGAGGTGGAGACCGGCAGGAAGGAGAGGCCGTAGGCGTAGAGGAAGTTGTCGGCGCCGGTTGCGAGCCCGAGCCCCGCCGCGGCAAGCAGTATCCGCGGCCGGGTGAGTAGCAACGGCGCGCTGGGGTCGCGCGCCCGCCGGGCGATGTAGGACGCCGCCACGGGGATCAGCAGCAGCGGCCAGCCGGCGGTCTCGAGCCACGCGGAGAGCCACTGCCGGTGGCCGCCCTTGCTGTAGTAGAGGCGGGTGAGGAGTGGCCCGGCGGTGTTTCCCAGCGCGAGCATGCCGCAGTTGATCGCCACGAGGAGCCAGTGCATCCCCTTGCCGCTGCCGCGCGGCGCCGGGGGCGGTGTGGGTGGCGTGGTGTTCTTGGGCGCTGCTTCCACGTCCATGGCTACGTTACCAGTGCGCGCGTGCGTGTCCGAGTGCTGTTTCTCTGTGCGCGCGCTCGAGGCTGGCTGGCTTGCTGGAGATGTTTAAGACTGCAGTTTTTGGAAGCTAGGGATGTTTAAGACTGCAATTTTTGGAGACGAGGGGTGACGGCTGGATGCCGATATGAATTGACTGTTGGTGCAGGCTTGGTTGCCAATTATTGTGATAGGATCTTACGGATAGTTTGGTCGCTACTTATTGCACTGAATCGGTAACTGACTAGACAACATTGATTGATCTTACGAGTACTCACTCCGTTCCAAATTAGTAGACGTTGTAGATTTCGTCATATTAAGTTTAGATATACATGCATGTATCTACTCAGGTGTTGTAGATTTCGTAAGATTCGGACTAGATATACATCTGGCGGAGTTCTGTTGTGGCTAAACTGGACCATGGCCCATCTATCTCAGCACAAACCATCAAAGAGACAGGGAAAAATTGGCCCACGAAATAAATAAAAAAATAGTGTTCTTAAGAGATGTGCCTAACTTCATCGTGGATAGGAGACACCTCCATAGGTACAGAGAGTCACACCAACATACAGACTCGCGAACTTCCGAGAGCTGAATCGCATGGCAAACAGCATGACTAAATGCCCCTTCTTTAGTTCCGGTTTGCCCACAAACCGAAAATAAAGGTCCTCCACGTGGATGCGGTCCTGCGCTAGGGTTTAGGGTTTAGCACCTTTATTTTGTGTTTTCCACTTTTATTTTGTTTTTTCCATTTAATTATTTTTCATTTTGTGTTTCAATTTTTTTTTCATTTCAAATAAGTTTCCGTATACATATTATATGCTACTACACTATGTACATTGTGATGCATATATAATATAATTTCTCTTATGAAAGAGCATACATATCTACATAATTTGGCATATTATCTATCTAATTACATGGAGGTCACTAAATTACATGGAGGCATTAGAGGTAATGGTATTCTTTGTCTGCAGATATGACCTCCATAAGCAAAAATTCCGTCAATTCCTCTTAGTTGCTTGTTGCCACATCTTTTTGGTCTTTAAAGAAGGAGACCAATATGAATATATGAGTTGTGTGTATATATATCAAATCATCATAAAAAATATGAAAGAAACTCAATACAATTGATCGTAATAAAATAAAATTGTGAATATTGTTTACGTACTTGAAGTTGTGTCTCTGCGTCGCTTACTGGTCGTCATGTGAATGAACTCGCAAATGTAGAATGCACATAGATTAGTCCCTTGTTCCTGCCTCAACCACTTTACGAGAATAGAATTCAAACAAATAATAGTCAAGCATGATAACGGTATTGAAACTAGAATTAAGGAGATGCGCGGATCCGTCGAAAACGCAACAATGGTTTCCAGTCACCGACAGCCCCTTGATGAACCGTTTCCAAACCTTGCCGACAAGAAAATGAATAAAGGAGTTTTTTGTGGGTGAATAAAGGAGTTACTAATTACTTGATATCAGAAAATGAACCAAAAAGGCTGATATATTGAGATAATGATTGAAATTCACTCTAGAGCATAAATACGATGTTCTCGTACTCCCGAGGGTGTTTCTCTAATGGGTCCATGACATCAACTTTTCCAGCGTCAACTTGAATGCTTAGCAGAATCTAGTGGAGGCTGTGCATGTTTATATACGCAGTCATGCATAACTCATCAATTATACTAATAGAATGTGTACAATAGTGTTATCACCAGATTTTGGCCAAATCAGGAGATGGGCCGTGATGAAGATGGGCTTGAAGGATATACACGTAATGTGTTTCTGAATCGGCCTCGTACGAGGATTTGGGCTAGTTTGCCCGTGTATCTGTACATTATAGTAGATTGCATCTTAGTTTAGAATTAAGAGATAGAGTTTAGCTCGTACACGGTTAGGTGTATTTTCAAAGATAGAAAGTCCACGGACTATAAATATGTACCTAGGGTTATTGAGAAAAGAGGACGATCACGTTCACAACAAACACAATCCAGGCGCATCGCCACCCCTTCTTTCGAGGGTTTCTTCCGGTAAGATCATGCTGCCTAGATCGCATCTTGCGATCTAGGCAGATCTGTTTAGTCGTTGTTAGGTGTTGTGCACGCCTTTTGATGGCAAGTAACACTGTTTATCATGGATGTTTTAGGGCTTGCATAGATGCTTTTCTGATGTATTTACTTAGCTATGCTGCCCTTAGATATCTAGCTGTCCTTACACCTATTTTAGGTGTAAGGGCAGCACCTGCTTTATCTTCGTTTAGTAGATTCGATCTGTTATAGTTGCTCCTTGTTCTTCAAGGATTAGTTTGATATCCGTATGGTTAGGCCTTGCAAACGGGTTGAACGATCCAGTAGTGCGCTAGGTACGGTTTGCCAATCCAAGAAGGGATGATTCCGGGAATCGACTCCGTGTTGGTTTTTAGGCCTCGTTTTGGGTTGGTTTGTTGTTATCTTTCGTATCTGCCAGGCTCAACTACGTGTAGGATGTTCCGGTTATGCGGTGAAAACCCTAAACTGTCGTAGATTGATTTAGCTTAGCATTGATGAAGCAGAAACCCCATGTTATTGCATATCCATTATGAACCATGGGTTAATCGGCTCTTTGAGCCGATTCACAGGGTAACCTGAGAGCCGATCGAGGCTCGTTTAATGTTTACGTGTCTACCATGCACGAAACTAATTGAAGCAATCCAGCACCTTCCTGACCAGGTATAGGTCGTGGCACGCCTCGCAAACGCTAGGACGTGTGCTGAGCATTGCGGGCCGTTGCCCGAGGGACCAGGGCCCACCAATCTGGAGCCTCCCGGCTCTACGTGTTGCCTGCCGCTGCTCGCCGGTGGGTTTTGGCCGCAACACATTCACGCCCGGTGGGACACTCTACAACAACGGCGTCAACATCTGCAACTGAGATGGCGGATAAACCAGTCACGTACGAAGAGCTCACTGAGGATCACAAGAAGAATTATGATGAGCTCAAGTCTCAGTTCGAAGCCGATCTCATCGGCTCTTTCGAGAGAACCCGTTCACATGGCATTAGGTGGAAGGGATTCTCACCTGAAGGCGTTCTCGACGGAGTAGACCTGTCTCTCCCTTCAGAGGAACGCACCAGAGCTCTGCGCCAGGAAGTTAATTACATGGTGGCTCACTCTTTACACTGTCATTCTGAGAGCCTGGTGGAGCGCATTGCGGTTCGCGTGATTCAGGAAATCATGAAGCATCAGTACTCTCCGTCAGGACCTGTCCTAGGGACTCACCAGGGAGAAATACCACTCTACACGAGACCGCAACTGCCATTCGCGCTTGCCGCTCCGGAGCCACAGGCTTCACCGGCATACGTCGTCTACAAGGTTGGAGGCGATCCTGGAGATTGCCAATTCCTGTCTGAGCCGCCCAAAGAAATCCCACATGGATACGTGTGCACGTATGTGCCAGACTACAACAGCTTCACGCACACAAACCAGATTGCAACAGCAGGGGTTTCCACAGGAGGAATTTCTAGAGCAGATGCCGATAAACAGGCGTGGCTAGCTAAATATGCCACCGGAACGAGTCATGACAGTTCGGCTCCTGCAGCTCACGCCGTGGAACAGATCAGTACAATCTGAGAGACCAATTTGGCATCCTGCCAAAGAGGAGGACAATCGGCTATTCCAAGCCGTACCCCAATGAATATGATTTGATTCCACTGCCACCTAAATATCGGCTCCCTGAGTTCTCAAAGTTCAGTGGGTCAGAAGGGTCTAGCTCAATTGAGCATGTGAGCCGATATTTCTCACAGCTGGGGATGATTTCGGCATCAGACCCATTACGTGTGAGATTTTTCGCGCAGTCTCTCACTGGACCAGCTTTTGGGTGGTACACATCGTTGCCACCGGATTCAGTCCGGACATGGAAGCAGCTGGAAGAGCAGTTTCACGTGCAATATCACCTACCCAAGCTGGCATTGCCGATCGCGCAGGTATGGCGAAGCGAGGAGAAACGGTGTCAGAATAGATCCAGCACTTCAGGACTGTCAGGAACCGATGTTATTCGGTTCGTTTGAATGAGAAAGAAGTGGTCGAGCTGGCAGCGTTGGGCCTCGCCGCGCCGCTCAAGGATCTGGCTTTACAAACGGAGTATAATTCACTGGCGCACATGGTCCAGAAATTAACCTTGTATGAGCAGCGCCATCCGAATTGTACCAAGACAAGTTTGTCAAGCGCCCAATCGCCCTGGTCGAGACAGCAGACGTTGAAGACTCGAAGACCAGGAAGTAGCTGTGGCTGAATGGACTCGGGGGGCAGTCCCTGTGTCCTGCAAATGGGTGAAACCACTAGGGACTGCAAGAGGGTTTGACTTCGATATAAGCAAAGTTGAGCAGATTTTCGATTTATTGCTCAGGGAGAAACAGCTGAAGTTACCCGAAGGCCATAAATTTCCTACGGTGCAAGAGATGAATGGGAGACCATACTGCAAGTGGCATCACTCGTTCACCCACACCATCAATGACTGCAAAGAGCTGCGTAAGCAGATTCAATCGGCGATAGAACAAGGCCGTTTGATCTTTAGTCAGTTTGCCATGAAAGTGGACACGCATCCGTTTCCTAGCGTCAACATGGTGGGACTCGATCAACCCATAAAGCGCCAGCTGGATTTCTCATTCGGCGTTAACATGGCAGGGCCTGTCCACCACCATGGCGGCGACAAAGAGGAAGACGGGCACTCCCGTGGCAAGGATAAAGAGGAGGCCGGCCCACGCGACCGGCCCCGATATGATGATAAACGGTACATCACCGAGCAACAAGTGAGAAGTGTGCGGTATCAACGGCCACTTTCCGCACACCTCCTTAACAAATATGAGCATCAGTACTACCGACGTCAGCGATACGATACAGATGACGAAAGATATCGTCGGTCTGATGCGGACAACATAAAATCTCGTCGGTATGATAGAGACGACGAAGGATATGGACGCCGCGCTAATGGGAGGTCAAGAGAACAAGAAGACATGGACAGACACTGGGACTGCCCTTTCTTCAAACATTGCTGGGATTGAATGAGCCGATTGCCTACAATCGACAACGCCCGAGTGGCAGCAGAAGAAGGACAAGGGAGACGTTTTATTCAGGCGTCTAGGGCCTCTCCCATCCTGCATCAGAAAAGCTGAGTCATCTCAAGGGGAAGATTTCGAGGAATCAGATGAAGAAGAAGATAGATACCACCGGCCAAGGTGGTGCCTGATGGGACTCCCCAAAGCGCAGAGTGCAACGGCTACGTAGTTTGGAGGAAGCCGAGGCGCACTGTACACATTGAGGAAGGCTCGGCCCGATCTGGCCGTGAAAATTCAGACTTTGGAGGCGAAACTCGTCCACGAAGAAAGAGTGGCGCCCAAACAAGCAAAAGCCGATGCAAAGGCATCGCCGGCACAAACATGGTGTTTATACTTCCGTCGGAGTTTTGTGCTCCAAGGATCGAAGAAGTGCCAGTAGCTCAGTTGGACTGCGGCCCACGGCCAGTCATTTTTGAAAAGCCGCAAGAGAAGAGCTACAAACATCTGAAGGCCCTGTACCTAAGAGGATATATCAACGGCAGCCTGTCGCAAGATGTTGGTCGACACGGGAGCGCACAATATAATGCCATACTCCATGCTACGGCGTTTGGGACGCTCCGAAGATCCGATCAAGACCAACGTCACACTAAGCGATTTCAACGGCCGTGCATCGAAGCGCGAGGTGTACTGAACGTGGACCTGACCGTCGGCCGAAACCATCCCTACGTCGTTCTTCATCGTCGACAGCAAAAGCACCTACGATGTCCTGCTAGGGAGGGATTGGATTCACACCAACTGCTGCATTCCGTCCACAATGCACCAATGTCTGATACAGTGGGATGGAGATGAAGTGGAGGTCGTTCATGCAGATGACTCGATCGAGATCTCAACAGCTGACATGAGTATTTGGGACATAAACGACCAAGAGCCGATCTCTGGACTTAGTTTGGACGGTTGTGAGCGCATCGAGGTGACAAAAACGGGTGAGGTTGGTCTTATCCACCGGCCTGATAGAGTAGCAAGACCAGAGTCGACAGACGTACGTGACAAGGCCGATCCCTGCGATCGGCCCCAAAAAATAAAAAGCAAGGATCTCACCTCGAGCATGTCACGTAGTCGTAGAGCACAGATAAGTTGTAAACCCTCATTGAGCAATGCAATTGAAAAGGAGGCCGATTCCAGCAATCGGCCAAAATTATCCTTACCATACGTTTTGCCTGTTCGTATTGATCTAGCAGGCGACGGAAAGCTAGGATATGGATTTACATCGGCTGATGAGCTAGAAGAGATTGACATTGGTCCTGGGGATAAGCCACGACCAACATTTATCAGCAAAAAGTTAGATCCGCGTCTGAGGGGTCCGATGATAGCTTTGTTAAAGGAGTACCCAGATTGTTTTGCCTGGGATTACACAGAGATGCCTGGGTTAGACAGAGCATCATCGAGCATCGGCTCCCTCGAAGAAAGGATTTCGCCATTCCAGCAGAGCACACAGATGAAGGCCGAAATTCTAGAAGAAGTCAAGAAAGAGATCGAGAAAATGTTGAACGCGGGGTTCATCAGGCCATGCAGGTATGCTGAGTGGATTTCTAATGTCGTACTGTGGAGAAAAGGATGGCCGATGGCGCGTCGCCATAGATTTTCGGAATCTCAATAGTGCCACTCCAAAGGATGAGTATCCAATGCCGTAGCAGAGACATTGATCAATGCGGCTGCTGGTCATAAGGTTTTAAGTTTCATGGATGGCAATGCCGGTTACAACCAAATTTTCATGGCTCCTAAGATATACACAAGACTGCGTTCAGAGTACCAGGATCAGTGGGCTTGTTTGAATATGTGGTCATGACATTTGGACTATAAAATGCCGGTGCAACATACCAAAGAGCCATGAATTACATCTTTCATGATCTGATCGGCAAGTTGGTGGAGATTTACATCGATGACGTGGTAGTCAAGTCTGTCTCAGTGGAAGGACATTTGGAGGATCTGCGACACGTCTTGGACCGAACCAGAAAATTCGGACTAAGAATGAATCCAAAGAAGTGTGCTTTTGGTGTGACGGCCGTCAATTCCTGGGTTTCTCTGGTTCATGAACGCGGAATTGAGATCGGCCTGAAAGCCAGGAGGCGTACGAACAATGAAGCCGCCTACCACGAAGAAGGAACTCCAGCGCCTCATCGGCAAAATCAACTTCGTCGAAGGTTCATCTCCAACTGTCAGACGAATTGAGCCGTTCATGGGGCTGGTGAAGATTAAATCTGATGACGAGTTCCAGGGGGCAGAACAACAACGAGCGTTTGACGAGATCAAGGAGTATCGACGAAGCCACCCTGTTGGTGCCACCCCAGCAAGATGGGCCATTCTATATGTACTTATCGTAGTGACACTTCCATTGCTTCAGTGGTGATACAAGTTTATGATGGCCTGAGAGAGTCGTTTTCTACCTCGCAGAAGGATGTTGGATGAACGAGGTACCCTAAAATTGAGAAGTTGTGCCTCTGCCTATTTTTTACCCGCACCAAGCTTCACCACATCTTGTGGATTGCAGAGATTGTCGTCATCTGCAAATCAGATGTCATCAAACATATGCTGTCGGCTCTGTGTTAAAAGGCCGACTCGGTAAATGGATGTTTGCATTATCGAATTTGATATCCGGTATCAGCCCGAGAGCAGTCAAGGACAAGCACGGCCGATCTTATTGCTAAACGAATCAACACTGATATAGCTGCACTGTCTGTACGTGCATGGGCCATGTTTTTCGATGGATCGGTTTGTGATGGTGGTTGCGGCATCGCCATTCTAATCGTGTCGCCCCGGGGGGCAACATTTTCCTTCTCCATCAAGTTACCTATCCCTTGCACCAACAATGTTGCCGAATATGAAGCCATACGCAAGGGAATGGAGTTGCTGTTAGAAGCCGGGGCGGAAGCAGTGGAACTTTTTGGAGATTCCAAATTGGTGATTTCTCAACTCACGGCGGAATACAAATGTGAGAGCGAGTCGCTCTTCCCATTATGGATGCAATGCGTGAGCTGATGGCACAATTTAAGTATATAAACTTCAATTGGATCCCAAGGTCGCAATGCCGAGGCCAACGATCTCGCACAGATGGCGTCAGGCTACAAGGACGTAGCGGATGGAGCCGATGTTCAGGTTCACTTCATGGAGCCGGATGATTGGAGAGCCGATATCTTCAATTACTTGAAAGATTCGGCTCGGGGGCACCTAAACGGATAAGATACAAGGCCATGAAGTACGTCCTTATTGGAGATGACATGTTCTATAGGACCTTGGAAGGCTTACTTCTCAAATGTTTGGGACCAGCGAGTCGAATCGGCTCTTACAGGTACATGAAGGTGCCCGTGGAACTCACCAATCGGCTGATAAGATGAAATGGCTGATCAGGAGATCAAGGTTTTATTGGCCCACCATGCTTGAGGACTGTTTAATTATTATAGGGTGTCAAGCATGTCGAAGTTTGGAAGCATTCAGATGGTACCGCATCGCAATGAACCCCATCATCAAGCCGTGGCCGTTTCGAGGGTGGGCATGGATATGATCGGCAAGATACATCCTCCTTCGAGCAAAGGCCATGCGTGGGTGTTGGCCATTACAGATTACTTCACTAAATGGGTGGAGGCCGTCCCTATGAGATCAGTGGCATCAAAAGATGTTATCAGTTTTGTGAATGAACATGTCATTCATAGATTCGGGATTCCCCAGACTATCACGACCGATGGAGGTTCGATTTTCGTTTCCCATGAGTTTAGAGAATTCTGCGAGGAGATGGGAATTAAGCTGATCCGATCGTCTCCATATTATGCTCAAGCGAATGGACAAGCTAAAGCGTCCAACAAGAGCCTTATCAAGCTGATTAAGAGAAAGATTGACGAGTATCCTAGATGTTGGCACGAGGTATTGTCAGAAGCTTTGTGGGCTTACCGTATGTCATGTCATGGAGCGATCAAAACCTCGCCATATCATCCGGTCTATGGACAGGAAGTGTACTCACCTGGGAAATCACGGCTGGATCGAGACGTGTGGCGCAGAATGATTTAACATCTGAAGAATATGCAGCTCTGATGAGCGATAGCATTGAGGATGTGACGGAGCTCAGGCTGTGGTCGCTGAGAAGATTAAGGAGAACAAAGCTAAGGTAGCTCTGCATATAATAAGAAGGTGAGACCGAAGGATTTCCACGTTGGTGATCTGGTGTGGGAAGTTGTATTGCCATTGGGAACTAAGGATGCAGTATATGGTAAATGGTCTCCAAATTGGCATGGACCGTACAGAGTCGACCAAGTTTTAAAGGGTAATGCATACATGCTCGAGATGCTGGATGGTGTGAAATTCCAGTGGTGTCAATGGCCGCATCTCAAGAAGTATTTCCCAAGTATGTGGGATGATGGACAATGAAATATGGGGGCCCGATGCAAAAAATTTAAATTTTTTGGAAACACCGATGTTCAGACATCGACTTTAGATTAAAACAGCCGATGCCACGACATCGACTTTAGAATAAAACAGCCGATGCGTAGCCATCGACTATAGAGGTACACAATATTATGAGCAGGCATCAAGTTATTATCTGAATTTTGGAAATGTCTGCTTAAACCTGTCTAATTTGGTTTTCGGGTTGGCCTTATGAGCGTTTGATGGTGAAAGACCGATACGCTGCTATCGGTTCTTGGTGCGTTGACCTTCTTTGACCATCAGAAGATTTGAAATCGGACAATTAGAAAAGCAAATTGGGGAACAATTCTCATTGATTCAAAGAAAGGCTTTACAATCAGAGCCGATTGCTCTCAAAAGGATGATCTAGGGCCTAATGCACTACTACTAGCCCTGTTCTAGCCCCTAATCTACGGGCCATTGCTGCCCTCGTCGTCGCCGTCGTAGCTACCGTCGGCGCCGCTCCGCGAGGTCCTCGCCGCCGCTGGCGAGCCGGCAGGGGCTTCATCTTCCTCTTCATCGTCGCTGCCGTCGTCGTCCGACCCGGCGCGGAAGCGCTTGGCCGGTGGGGTGAGGAGTCCTCCTCCTCCTCTTCCTCTTCCTCCTCGTCGAGGAGAGGTCCCCGTCCCAGGAGAAGAGGTCGTCGTCGCTTGCCGCCTCCAGCTCCCCGTCGACGAGGAACTGAAGGTCTTCTTCCCCGTCGGTGAGGGGCTCGTCGTCCTCCGATTCAATGGAGGAGTCCCATTCCCTCGCATCCCAATACTCGGGGGCGAGGGCCTCGTAGATGGCCATCAGATTGACCTCCGGTTCTAGCTCACTGGAGGAGGAGGACTGGAAAGAAAGGCCGGAGGAGACGGAGGAGGAAGAGGAATCCATGGCGGCTGAGTGGGGTTTTTTGCCGATGGCTAGTGTGGAGCAGGGGAGTGAGGAAGGGAACTGCCCGGATGAATTTAAATAAGGGGATATAATGAAAGACGGTTCAATGCTGTGGCAGTTTCGAGGACGCGTTGCCAAAACTGTCAAATCGTGCAGTACGGAGAAGTTGAGAAGGCAAGACATCATGGTGAAAAGGGTACTGTAGCGGTTCGGCTCTACAACGCAGTTTTGCTCTGTTATGTCAAATCATGGTGAAGAAAAACAGTGGTTTTGGAATTATTATTGCCAAAACCAGGGGGCATGTGTTATCACCAGATTTTGGCCAAATCAGAAGATGGGCCGTGATGAAGATGGGCTTGAAGGATATACACGTAATGTGTTTCTGAATCGGCCTCGTACGAGGATTTGGGCTAGTTTGCCCGTGTATTTGTACATTATAGTAGATTGCATCTTAGTTTAGAATTAAGAGATAGAGTTTAGCTCGTACACGGTTAGGTGTATTTCCAAAGATAGAAAGTCTACGGACTATAAATATGTACCTAGGGTTATTGAGAAAAGAGGACGATCACGTTCACAAAAAACACAATCCAGGCGCATCGCCACCCCTTGTTTCGAGGGTTTCTTCCGGGTAAGAATCATGCTACCTAGATCGCATCTTGCGATCTAGGCAGTATATGTTTAGTCGTTGTTAGGTGTTGCTCGTACTGAAGCCTTTTTGATGGCGAGTAACACTGTTTATCATGGATGTTTTAGGGCTTGCATAGATGCTTTTCTGATGTATTTACTTAGCTATGCTGCCCTTAGATATCTAGATATCCTTACACCTATTTTAGGTGTAAGGGCAGCACCCTGCTTTATCTTCGTTTAGTAGATTCGATCTTTATAGTTGCTCCTTGTTCTTCAAGGATTAGTTTGATATCCGTATGGTTAGGCCTTGCAAATGGGTTGAACGATCCATAGTGCAGGTACGGTTTGCCAATCCAAGAAGGGATGATTCCGGGAATCGACTCCGTTGGTTTTTAGGCCTCGTTTTGGGTTGGTTTGTTGTTATCTTTCGTATCGCCAGCCTCAACTACGTGTAGGATGTTCCGTTATGCGGTGAAAACCCTAAACTGTCGTAGATTGATTTAGCTTAGCATTGATGAAGCAGAAACCCCATGTTATTGCATATCCATTATGAACCATGGGTTAATCGGCTCTTTGAGCCGATTCACGGTAACCCGAGAGCCGATCGAGGCTCGTTTAATGTTTACGTGTCTACCATGCAGAAACTAATTGAAGCAACTGAAGACCTTCCCGACCAGGCATAGGTCGTGGCACGCCGCAACGCGGACGTGTGCCGAGCATTGCGGGTTGCCCGAGGGACCAGTGGCCCACCAGCACCTGGAGCCTCCCGGCTCTACGTGTTGCCCGTCGCTGCTCGCCGGTGGGTTTTGGCCGGCAACAGTTACGAATCCATTATTCAGTTACATGTACTTGTAGTTTTGAAAGTTAGTGTGTGCATTCACCGAAATTACCAACTATATTCACTAAAAGAAAAGGAATGCTAAAGAAAGTTGATAATTGTTAGAGGGGTGACAAATAATCCATTCATCGAAATCCGCAAATATGTATGCCTCATGTTTGTTTATACCAAAATTATACCACTTTTGGGCCGTTTCAAAATACCAATACTATATCCCAAACTATATTCCCTAAAACAAAAGGAAAGCTAAAGATAGTTGATAATTGTTAGAGGGGTGTCAAATAATGCATTCACCGAAATCGCAAATATGTATGCCTCATGTTTACACCAAAATTATACCACTTTTGGGCCGTTTCAAAATACCAATACTATATCCCAAACTATATTCCCTAAAGAAAAGGAAAGCTAATGTTAGTTGATAATTGTTAGAGGGGTGACAAATAATGCATTCACCGAAATCCGCAAATATGTATGCATCATGTTTATACCAAAATTATACCACTTTTGGGCCGCTTCAAAATACCAATACTATATCCCAAACTATATTCCCTAAAAGAAAAGGAAAGCTAAAGATAGTTGATAATTGTTAGAGGGGTGACAAATAATGCATTCACCGAAATCCACAAATATGTATGCCTCATGTTTATACCAATACTATATCCCAAACTATATTAAGTGGCAAACTCGTTATTGCATTCTCCACCGACAGAGAGAGAGAGATGGGTGGCCACGAAGAGAGAGAGAGAGGTTGCCACGAAGAGACGGAGAGGGGTATACTGCCCGTTAGATCAGTGGATCAACGGTTCGTGGAGTCGATCCGTGTGACAACGGCTCAACCAACCAGGATAAGTTTGGGCTTCTCAGAGCATTTGTGACAGTACTTGAGGGCAAAACTGAGTAGTACTAAGAATCCAAGGGCACATAAATAGTAAATAGACTAAGGGATTCAAACAAAAGAATTACAAAATAAAAAATGTGTGTTTTGTATAATATAATTCATATTGGGCTACATCAAATTATTTGCAATTCAAATATACATGAGTGTGACAATTATGGCATCATTTAGACAAACTATGTTTTTGGGAAAGATGTTTTGCAAAGGGGTTTGAGTGGAAAACCATGCATCTTCATAGCTACACTAGTGATTCTGAGAAGTGGCAATTTGTGCTAAAACTTGATTTATATATGTTTGTTAAGGTTTTCTAGGTGGCAGGTTGCGTAGGAAGACTCCATGAGTAGGTGCCACTATGTTTTTTTTTTTGGATTTTTTTGCGCATGAAATGACTCAATTAGCTATGTTAATCTCATTTGTTGACTCTCTGTTGATCAGCTACTTGAGGGTAAAACTGAGTATATTGCACTTGCCGGTCTAAGTCCTCGAGGGGAAAACTGAGACAGATAAAATTTCTGTATAAGGCCCGATGTTATAACCGAGTACACCAAACGTCGCAGGGTTAGACTCGTGTCGGCGGTGCACGCCTGCAGCCGTGCATAGCGGACGCGTGTTGCGGTACACGCCACCTTCGTCTTTATAGAGCCCCTCTTTCTCTCCCTCGACGCACGTTCTCACTGCAACCGCCTCTCCTGCCCATCATGTTCTCCACAACCGAAGAAAAAACCCCGAAGAAAACCGCCGGCGATGGAGAAGAATGAGATGCCCATTGTCGACACATCAGCCGCCGGCGAATCGGCCGCCGCCCCCGTCCAGGCCCCTGTCGCTGCTTCCAACGTAGCAGCCGACGCATCAGCCGCCGGCGCATCGGCTGCCGCCACCGTCCAGGCCCCCGTCGCTTGGGACCCGTACGAACCAGTGTTGTACGTCACGCCGGAGAACCCCTACGACACCAGCATCATCGACAACGAGCGGGAGGTAACCCTTTGTTCCCTTGTTCTTATCTCATTTCAATCCTTTTGTGTTAGATCTAGCGTTATTAGGGTTCGTCTGTTCCTAGTTCAATCCATTTGTGTTAGATCTTGCGTTATTAGGGTTCGTCTGTTCCTAGTTCAATCCTTTTGTGTTAGATCTTGCGTTATTAGTGTTTGTCTGTTCCTATTTCAATCCTTTTGTGTTAGATCTTGCGTTATTAGTGTTTGTGATTTGCTTTTGTTTAAGATTTGTGCCGACGATGATGAATATTTGGGCATAAATTGATTCAGGGTTTGGTCAGTAAACAATTGGTGTGTAAAAATTTGTTGTGCATCATCTTTGGTTTGCTGACTCAAATCCCTGGATATAAGTGTGTCCAATGTAACTGAGGCTACCTCTTTTTTCAAGCCCATATTATCATGCATGATTTTTTGTTCACTCTCTGTTCCATCATCGTTGCAATTGACTCCGTGTTTTTTGCACGATCTTTGGTGCTACGACATGTGAGCAGGAGGTCGGATACGACGACGAGTCCTTCCACACCAAGACTCGTCACGTCCTCCGGAGGCTGCAGTCCGGACATTACGATGGCCCCTTTGCTCGAGGCATTTACAAGTGCCCCTTCTGCAACAGGAAGCTCCGCGCCACCGACTTCAACTCCTTGGTGAACCATGCTGAATCCATTGGCAGATGTGGCGCTAGAGTTGGAACGACCATGAACGTGCATGCGTTGGTGGCCAAACACAAAGCACTTGGGATTCACCTGCGCAACCTCCAAGCGAGTCACAGGCGGTACCTGGAGGCGTTGAACCTCTGTATGTGACTGCTCTATCCTAGAGCAGCTTAAATTCATGTAAAATGTAGCTTATGTTGTATCTATCGATACTACTTTGATCTGTCGTGAATATATCTATGCTATGTTGGTTGTTGTATGCAGCTTATCCTATATTTTCTCTCCGGATTTGTGCCCTAGATTTCCTACCTGATTGGGTAAAAACGAAGGCATAAAGAAATGAATGGCGTTAAAAAACAGAAGGAGAAGCTGCTCTAGATTTGCTACCAATTTGGGCTATCAAATATGAATGAGATCGAGCGAGAGAGAGGAAAAAGGTACATTGAAAACTGTTAATCTGGGCGAAAGAGACAGAAACACTCGTGCCCCTGCCTCGACCCACACGGCTCCACACGCTACGGCCCCACACGCTACGGCCACACAAACACGGTCTCGTCCTGTCCCACGCGGTCCCTTCCTACCAGCCACACATGATGCGGTCCCACACGACGCGACCCCACAAACGACACGACCCCACTCGTCAGCACGGAACGGTCAACTTAACGGATTCCTTCCGTCCGAGCTCCTTCTGCGGGTTTCAGACAAGGGCTTGGGGAAAACTGAGGAAAAACTAAGGAGCTGGAGAAAACTGAGTACAACTAAGGACCCGAGGGCACGAAAATAGAAATCCCTTCATTCTAATGATAAGAAATATAGATACTAGGGGTGGAACCTATACTCCTTGAGAACCCCTCAACCATACCACAAACACATTCTCAATACTCTCTTGTTTTAGCTTACATTAGTTTATTTATTTTTTCTTATTTAATTACTTTAGCTTTCAACACAAAAAACTATTTTATATACTTCATCTTGAAACTAGAATAACTTACAAGTACCCCCTAGATAATAGTAACAAGGGGCATTAAGATCACTACTAGTAGCTTCTTGTGGTTCGATACTCTTACTTCGTAACTAGCTACACCTGATCTGTGTTTTTGCAGTTATCAAGTTATTTTCTGGCGCCGTTGCCGGGGAGCTCAGCGCTTTTGGTCTTTGTCTTTAGTTATTAATTTATCATTGTGGTACTAAAGTTATTTACTAGCTTCAAGTTATTATTGTTTATTTACTTTTATCTTATTGCTTTTACTTATTTAAAAATAAAAAAAATTATAAAAGCAAAAACTATAAAAAACATTTTCTACTAATCATGTCTTCCGAGATTGCTTTTGAACAGATGAAGATCCCAATGGAGGAGACGAAACCTGGAAGTTTGGGATACTTCTGGACGAGGGAAAAGGTATTAAAAGAATGGGTGAGTTGGTTGAAGGACTATTCATCTACATTATGTACCTCATACAATTTTGGTTGTGAACTATGTGGATCCAAAGATCATATTAACTATCAATGCAAGGACATCGATGATACCATATTAGCCTATTATAATGGAGCTGGTAAATGCTTTGCTCGTGGAGATATTCATGAAAGAGTACTTTACACCGGTTGTTTTGAGCTTCTATTTCACATAAGTAAATTAAATATAGAAGATCAAGTCCTCGATAAGATCAATGGAATGACATATGTATTGTACTATTATTATGGTGATAACTTTAGTGATGATACATTTGTGTTTACTTTTCCTAATCGGACCTCGACACCCGAGGAATAGACTAACCTTTTGCAGGAAACATGGAAGGAACCCCAAGATGAAAAGGATGTTCACCGCAATGAACATACTACTGCCGCTGGTATGGATTTGTTAATCTTGTATGATTCATTAGATGGATGTGCAAAATCATTTTGTAAGTCATATCCTAAGACTTGTGAAAAATGTATGGCAGTTGGGCACTTTAGTTTTCAATGTTCCATTATTCTTGAAGAATCCTTTGTGTCTCACACTAGAGATGAAGTCATAGAATATTTGGTTTATAAAGGTGTCCATGATCTACTCTTAAAAGAATCCATCCTAAGAAAGAGTAGTGATAGTATGCTTCATATGAAACTTATTGAATTGTTGCCAATGTTAAAAACTTATTGTCAAGAACATCTCAGTGATAATGCACTTGTGATAAAGAGTAAGGAACAATGCAAACTTGTAGTTCCCAAAAATAACCATTTGCGGGATTCACAAGATAAAGAGGAGGAACACCACGAAGGTGAGGTTAACAACGAGTTGCACACTACAAATTCTATTATTGTTGATGACGCATCTCTCTTTAGTGATGATTCTTGTAATGCTAAAATGAACTTAATTTATATGTGGAGGCCTTTTGCCAATGCTAATATACAGGAACCAATTTCCGGTGTGAAAGAAGAATACTATGAAGTGTTCCCATACATTGGTAACCAAGGTAAAAGTTTGAAGATTATGTTCCAACCAATAACCTTCCCATTGCAGCTACATAAGAAGGCATGTTCACCACACCTTGTGCATCCACACTCGCTTGAAAGCGGGAACCTATTCGTCTACAAGATGCCGATGCACCGCAAGCGGGTACGACTTCGAACGTACTCCACTATGAGATGATCCAAACCTCATGAAGGTAAAATGCATAATTCTAGTTGATTCTTTAAAATAATAATGGAGCATCAAAGCCTAGCTATATGGATTTAAAGAACGCTTCCCGGGAGGCAACCCGGAAGTTATTAGGTGTCTTTCTTAATTTTGTGTCTTGAGTATAATTGCATTCATGTTGCATTGGCACTTTTATATATGCATGATTTCCTATTAGAGTTGGCTTGGGACTATTTCAAAAGGTAGAATTGATCATCGATGAAATCATGTGTTGCATATCCTAGTTAAAAAAATTCTACAGAATATATGCACGCGTTCTTGGATGCTGGACTAATGTTTCAGGTCCTTAGTGAATTTTCGGAGAAGAATGAATGGGTTTTGAGGCTCCAGGAAGTTTAACGGGCACCGGTACGGGCACATCTACCCGTTCCACCCGCCCGTACCACTCCTACGAAGCAACGAAGAAACTAGAGACTTTTCCAGAGAAGTCGCTGTAAGTTTAGCGACCGTCGGTACGGTGGGACGCGGCCGTACCGCGTGCCCGTACCGACCTCACCACTGACGCATAAAAGATGAAGAATTTCTAGTAGAAATAGCGAGCACCTGTAGTGGTGCACCAGCCCATACCAGGAGGCAACAGAGCGCAATAATGATAGGTATACAAAAAAAAATCTAACTTTTTTTTACAAGCTAAGGCAAGTAGAGTACATTCTACATGTTCTATTGCATCTTGTTTTAATGCATCCACCTTTGAAACTCCCTAGCCTATAATTCTCTGTAGTTTTTCATGTCTTTTTTTTTCATGGTTGGGTGAATGAACTCCGTTCATACACCGAACCGTTTGCTTTTTTACTTCGTGTGTTATTTTCGTAGTGATTTGAACCTTGTGTTGGAATATTGAAGGTGCGTGCCAGCCGTTCAAATGCACACACTTGCCACTTGGTTGCGTCAACTCAACACTTCAACAACAAGTGTCATATCAAAGAATGTTCATTGAAGCAAAGATTCTTGTCCAATGAAAGAGAGGTTATTCGTACCGCAACGGTAAAAGTGCATCACCTTTGCTTTAATCAATCTTGGGGAGGTAACCACTTCTCACACTCTCTTTTGAAAACTACATTTTCTCTTTTATTTTGGTGATCTATTCAAGTTTGGTTCTTACAAGAGCCTAGCTTGGGAAATTACTTTAGCACGTGTAGGACCATGTGCAATGCTCTCATTCAATAAAATTTTGAACAAGCATGCATTCAATTGTTTTTGATAGACTTGCTTGAGTAAGTTATGTTTCGTACTTATATAAGGATGCACATGCTTTTTGTTAATCTCCATAAGAGCTGAGTTAGAGCTTTGATGCACTATGTTCACATCTTTATCCAGCTTGAGAAAAATATTGTGATCCTCTAGAATACATTGCCATGATTTCTACACTTGAGAATATCAAATAAGATAAGAAATTTTTTTCAGTGATGACTTGTGTAATGTTTAAACTGTCTTAAGAGTTTAACCATGAAGGTATTCAACCCCGTAGATATGATGATAGATTTGATAGCTCTCTTGATAGGAGTTGTTTGATGGAATTGAAGTCCAGTGGTAGCTGAGACACATGCCAAGATGTAAGGTTGTATATAAATATGAGATATTGCTTTACGCGTGTCAACATATGCATTAGTGTCTGATATTGCTTTATGTCTGTCAAGACGACTGTTGTGCACACTCTTGGGATACTAGCACCATTGGCCCAATGATTGTCACAATCCTAAAAGGTTATTCATGACTTTTACTTGAAAACCTTCAAAGGAATCTGGAAGATATCACTTCTCAAGTCTTGGCATGGACTCGCAACTATTAGATGAATATAATCTTGAAAGGTAATGAATAGATAGTGAGTGTTTTGATAACCTTGATTTATTGACGTGGGTGTTAATGAAAACACTCCGTTGTTATGCTTCATTTGACATGATCAATTACTCTTAATACACGAACATAAAAAAGGAGCAATAGGAGGATCACAAGTTTTATTTCAAGGAAGATTTTCTTTTGACATGAGGCATAGAAGTTGTAACTGATCTCTTATTGACTAACACAACTAAATTGGTGTTTCCTTGTATGATTATGTTACATCTTACTTATTGCTTGGGGAAGTATAGGATATCACCTCATACTTCCGAGTTTTTCTAGCCAAGCTCATTTCTCGCTATTATTCTTTTTCACTTTGTCACTCGAGGGCGAGTAACAATTAAGCTTCGGGAAGTTGATACCTCGAAATTCTATTCTACTGAGGTTTTTAAGTATACTATTATTCATATTGTCACTTACGAGTTCTAGCTAGATACACCTATGCCTATTTTGCATACCCTTACGAGTTCTTGTTCATTTTCATATGATTTTCGCATATTTAGTAGTCTTAGTAGTATTTTATTATGTTTCCCTTTCCTTTGATATGTGTTTAGGTGTTATTGGCGATCATGGAAAAAGGGAGAAAAAGGGACCAAGAGGGCACAATGTGGAAGAGTTACAGGCACCAGACAGCCATATGAGGTGTGGGAAAAGTGATATTTTCCAACATATTATATTTAAGATCTAATGCCATGGTGTGGTAGCCCTCGTCCATACGAGTTCAACGAGTCAGAGAACACCCAAATCAGAGTTTGTATGAAGAAATGGCGTCCAGAATACGAAAGCATCAAGTAGCATTGGCGACCATCGGTACAGGCAGACCCGCCCATACCGTACGGCCGTACCGGGCTCCATCGGGTCCATTTCGTCAAACGGAACAACATTGGTGAGGTCCTATGGGCATATTCGGCCCCAGGCTCCGTCGGTTCGTGAATCCGACCTCCAGCGCCTGTATAAAGAGGGGAGGAGGCAAGGAGAATCACCAATTCATCCACGCCCTACGGGCGGAGCCCTGCTGCCGCCGCCATCTCCGCAGCCGCCACCTCCATCACCATCTCCATCAACACATAGAAGAGGAGGAGGAGGAGGAGGAGGCTAGGATCTTGAAGGGCAACGCAACGATCTCCATCATCAACGTCTTCATCGCGATCCCCTTTGTCTACTTGGTTGTGATCCAAACTCTATTAGGATTTGCACTTGTATACAATTGTACCTTCATATTCAATCCATATTATTGCTATGATGTTAATCCCCTTCATGTTTGAGTAGTTCCTTTGTTCTTGAGGAGATATGGAGAAACCCTCGTAATATTATAGGGATTTCTATTTTCGTGCCCTCGGGTCCTTAGTTGTACTCAGTTTTCCCCATCTCCTTAGTTTTTCCTCAGTTTTCCCAATCCCTTGTCTGAACCCGCAGCATGAGCTCGGACGGAGGATTCCCGTTTAGTTGACGTTGGTTGGCAAGCTGCCGGCCGCTGTTGGTGCCCCGTAGTGGACACGTCTCCACTTATCCACATCATCGTGGGACCCACAACTTGTCCACGTTAGCGCGCCGGACCCACAGCTTACCCAGGTGACCGTTGCAAAATGAGAGCCCGAGCCAGCCCGCGCCCGTGCCCGTGCCATTGCTTCCCCTTTCTTTCTCCGCGCCCCCATTGTTCTTCTTCTCCGCGCAGCGGCAGCCCTTCTCCGGTAGGCGGGTGATGTCTAGTTTCTCTTCGACCTCCCGTTCTTCATGGCCGCAGATGGACCCGTGCCTTGACAAGATGCCCCGACTGCCCACGCCAGAGCCTCTGGCGGCGTCGATCTGTTAGACGGACGAGAATGGCAAACTGTGGACGTGAGTTCGTTGCATGCGAGAGCTGCCATATAGAGAGGGAGATAAGGTTAGATCTCGCTCCAATTTCTCTGCTTTCTCGATTTGGGATTTAGGGTTCACGTTGTTGCTTTCAGATCTTGAAGAAATGCAGCATTTCGAGGATCGATGTGTACGTTCTGAGGCTTCATTGCAGAATCAATTGGCGCTATTGGGTGGCGCAATTTGGGGAGGGACTGCTGTAGAGAATGCGGCGGAGAGGAGCCGTTCGATTATGCCTAATGCTCCCAATGCAGAACTGATGGAAGTGAAGGGAGAATCAAGAAAATGAACAAGCAGTTAAGGCAGCTGATCGAGTTGAAGAAGCAAGCTAATCTGATGGCTGGTTGTTTTTTTTTGTTGTATAATTACGATCGGATTCTTATCATTGCTCACCTGGCGCTAGAAGTTGTTACAAGGGATACCTTGTTACAAATCCATTATTTAGTTACATGTACTTGTAGTTGTTTTCAAAGTTAGTGTGTGCATTCACCGAAATTACCAACTATATTCCCTAAAAGAAAAGGAAAGCTAAAGATAGTTGATAATTGTTAGAGGGGTGACAAATAATGCAATCACCGAAATCCGCAAATATGTATGCCTCATGTTTATACCAAAATTATACCACTTTTAGGCTTCCAAAATACCAATACTATATCCCAAACTATATTCCCTAAAAGAAAAGGACAGCTAAAGATAGTTGATAATTGTTAGAGGGTTGACAAATAATGCAATCACCGAAATCCGCAAATATGTATGCCTCATGTTTATACCAAAATTATACCACTTTTAGGCCGTTTCAAAATACCAATACTATATCCCAAACTATATTCCCTAAAAGAAAAGGACAACTAAAGATAGTTGATAATTGTTAGAGGGGTGACAAATAATGCAATCACCGAAATCCGCAAATATGTATGCCTCATGTTTATACCAAAATTATACCACTTTTAGGCCGTTTCAAAATATCAATACTATATCCCAAACTATATTCCCTAAAAGAAAAGGACAGCTAAAGATAGTTGATAATTGTTAGAGGGGTGACAAATAATGCAATCACCGAAATCCGCAAATATGTATGCCTCATGTTTATACCAAAATTATACCACTTTTAGACCGTTTCAAAATACCAATACTATATCCCAAACTATATTCCCTAAAAGAAAAGGACAGCTAAAGATAGTTGATAATTGTTAGAGGGGTGACAAATAATGCAATCACCGAAATCCGCAAATATGTATGCCTCATGTTTATATCAAAATTATACCACTTTTAGGTCATTTCAAAATACAAATACTATATCCCAAACTATATTCCCTAAAAGAAAAGGACAGCTAAAGATAGTTGATAATTGTTAGAGGGACAAATAATGCATTCACCGAAACCGCAAATATGTATGCCTCGTGCTTATACCAATAATATATCCCAAACTATATTAAGTGGCAAACTCGTTATTGCACATAAATAGAGGGGTGGGCACTCTCCACCGACAGAGAGAGAGAGAGAGGGGTGGCCACGAAGAGAGAGAGAAGTTGCCACGAAGAGACGGATAGGGGTATACTGCCCGCTAGATCAGTGGATCAACGGTCCCAGGAGTCGATCCGTGTGACAACGGCTCAACCAATCAGGATAAGTTTGGGCTTTCGAGCATTTGTGACAGTACTTGAGGGCAAAACTGAGTAGTACTAAGAATCCAAGGGCACATAAATAGTAAAGAGACGGGATTCAAACAAAAAGAATTACAAAATGAAAAATGCGTGTTTTGTACAATATAATTCATATTGGGCTACATCAAATTATTTTGTAATTCAAATATACATGAGTGTGACAATTATGGCATCATTTAGACAAACTATGTTTTTGGAAAGATGTTTTGCAAAGGGGTTTGGGTGGAAAACCATGCATCTTCATAGCTACACTAGTGATTCTGAGAAGTGGCAATTTGTGGTAAACTTGATTTATATATGTTTGTTAAGGTTTTCTAGGTGGCAGGTTGCGTAGGAAGACTCCATGAGTAGGTGCCACTATGTTTTTATTTTTTTGGATTTTTTTGCGCATGAAATGACTCAATTAGCTATGTTAATCTCATGCATGTTGACCAACTACTTGAGGGTAAAAATGAGTATATTGCACTTGCCGGTCTAAGTCCTCGAGGGGAAAACTGAGTACAGATAAAATATGTATAACTGAGGTTATAATGAGTACACCAAACGTGCCAGGGTTAGACTCGTGTGCGGTGCAACGTGCAAACGTCAGCGGACGACAAAATACCTTCGATGTATCAAGTATATTGAGCCCCCTTTATGAGACTCAGATGGGTATTCTCAGACCATTTCTTCCCACAGCAGAAGAAAACCGAAGAAAACCGCCGGCGATGGAGAAGAATGAGATGCCCATTGTCGGCGCATCAGCCGCCGGCCTTATCCAGGCCCCCGATGTACGGTGCTTCTATTCTTGTAGACAGTTGTTGGGCCTCCAAGAGCAGGTTTGTAGAACAGCAGCAAGTTTCCTTAAGTGAATCACCCAAGGTTTATCGAACTCGGGAGGAAGAGGTCAAAGATAATCCTCTCAAGCAACCCTCCAATTAAGATACAAGAAGTCTCTTGTGTCCCCAACACACCTAATACACTTGTCAGATGTATAGGTGCACTAGTTCGGCGAAGAGATAGTAAAATACAAGTAGTATGGATGTATGGATGTATATGAATAAAATATGGCAGCGAGTAAACATGCAACAGAACAGTAAATAAACGGAGATTCGATGTTTGAAACAAGGCCTAGGGATCATACTTTCACTAGTGGACACTCTCAACATTGATCACATAATAAATAATAACTTCTTCTCATTTGTGCTACATACACTCTTTTGTTGGATGACAAACACCATTCATTGTGTAGGGCTACAAGAGCTCCCTCAAGCCGGAGTTAACAAGCGCCACAACATTCAAAATTCATATTTAAGTAACCTTAGAGCATAATAGATCTTTAAAATAAACCGAGAACTAACATAGATACACACGGCCCACATTACACTATGAAAGGAGGAATAGATCACATCATACTATCATAATGATAATTAACTCCACAACCTACAAGAGATTATGATCATAGCCTACGACAAGAACCACACGTGCACACACTAGCACCTTTACACCATGCAGAGGAATAGACTACTTTAATAACATCACATGAGTAGCACATAGACTAGTAGCGATACAAAGCTCATCATATGGATCTCAATCATGCAAGCAATTCATGAGATCATTGTATTGGAGCGAGAGAGAGATTAACCACATAGCTACCAAAGAGCCCTTAGCCTCGGGGAGAACTACTCCCTCCTCATCATGGGAGCAGCAGCGATGACAGCGGCGAGGAAGATGGCGGTGGTGTCGATGGAGAAGCCTTCCGGGGGCACTTCCCTGTCCGGCGGCGTGCCGACGAGACTCTGTCCCCCAGATCTTGGCTTCGCGAGCGGCGGCTCGGGAAGGTTTCTGTCGTGGCTTTTCCGTATCGAAGATTTAGGTCGGGGGCTTTATAGGCGAAGAGGCGGAGTCGTAAGGGCTACGGGGCACAGTAGGCCGGCGCCCTCTCGCCGCGCCGCCATTTTGTGTGGGGCCCCCGGGCCTCCCCTCTGGTCCCTTTCTGGAAGCTTCGTGGAATTATAAGATGTTGGGCGTTGATTTCTGGCCCAATTCCGAGAATATTTCCTTACTAGGATTTCTGAAACCAAAAACAAGAGAAAACAGGAACTGGCACTTCGGCATCTCGTCAATAGGTTAGTTCCGGAAAACGCATCAAACGATATAAAGTGTGAACAAAACATGTAGGTATTGTCATAAAACAAGCATGGAACATCAAGAATTATAGATACGTTGGAGACGTATCAGGCCCCGGGGGTTGCTTCCACGTACACCAGCGCATCGCCGGCCCGTCCAAGAAAAGTCGCTGCTTCCAACGTCCATCGGCCGGCCGCCGCCACCATCGTGGGCGGCAAAGGACCAAAGGAAGATGACGCGGGAGAACCCCTACGACACCAGATTGTCGACAACGAGCCGGAGGTAACCTTTGTTCCCTTGTTCTTATCTCATTTCAATCCTTTTGTGTTAGATCTAGCGTTATTAGGATCGTCTGTTCCTAGTTCAATCCTTTTGTGTTAGATCTTGCGTTATTACTGTTTGTCTGTTCCTAGTTCAATCCTTTTGTGTTAGATCTTGCGTTATTATTGTTCGTCTGTTCCTAGTTTTTGTGTTAGATCCTGCGTTATTAGTGTTTGTGATTTGCTTTTTTTAAAATTTGTGCCGATGATGATGAATATTTGGGCATAAATTGATTCATGGTTTGGTCAGGAACAATTGGTGTGTACAAATTTGTTGTGCATGATCTTTGGTTTACTGACTCAAATCCTGGATATAAGTGTGTCCAATGTAACTGAGGCTACCTCTTTTTTTCGAGCCCATATTATCATGCATGATTTTTTGTTCACTCTCTGCTCCATCATCGTTGCAATTGACTCCGTGTTTTTTGCACGATCTTTGGTGCTACGTGATAGGTGTAGAGCAGCGACGTCGACAGCGACGACGAGTCCTTCCACACCAAGACTCGTCACGTCCTCAGGAGGCTGCAGTCCGGCCATTACGATGGCCCCTTTGCTCGAGGCATTTACAAGTGCCCCTTCTGCAACAGGAAGCTCCGCGCCACCGACTTCAACTCCCTGGTGAACCATGCTGAATCCATTGGCAGATGTGGCGCTAGAGTTGGAAGGACCGTGAACGTGCATGCGTTCATGGCCAAACACAAAGCACTTGGGATTCACCTGCGCAACCTCCAAGCGAGTCACACGCGCTACCTGGAGGCGTTGAACGTGCCTACTGCACTCTCTGTATGTGACTGCTCTATCTGTAGAGCAGCTTAAATTCATGTAAAATGTAGCTTATGTTGGATCTATCGGTACTACTTTTGGATCTGTCCTGAATATATCTATGCTATGTTTGTTGTATGCAGCTTATCCTATATTTTCTCCTGGATTTGTGCCCTAGATTTCCTACCTGATTGGGTAAAAACGAAGGCATAAAGAAATGAATGGCGTTAAAAAACTGAAGGAGCAGCTGCTCTAGATTTGCTACCAATTTGGGCTATCAAATATGAATGAGTGTTACCCTCCAAAACCCCCCGACGGGCAATGGTTAAGCAACACGAAGAGCCGGGAGGCTCCCAAGGCCGCTTAGTGGACCCTGGCACTCCGTCGTCTCCGCAAATCTTCCAGCCCACGTCCTGGCGGTTGCTAGGGCGTGCCACTGACCTAGACCCGATCAGGAAGGTGTTAGAGTGCCCGATTGTTCCTGCATGGTAGACACGTAAACATTAAATACGAGCCCCCTCTCGGTTCCCTGTGGATCGGCTCAAAGAGCCGACGCCCGTGGTTCACGTTGGATTTACAATGACACGGGGATCCTGCTTGATCAAACAAAGCTAAAACGATCCACGACAGTTTAGGGTTTTCACCGCATAACCGAACGTCCTACGTGTGATCGGGCCTAGCAGCTACGGAAGATGATGCAAACTACCCCTACGAGAGGCCTAAAAACCAACATAACGTTGATTCCCGGAACATCCCTCGCAGGGACGGTAAACAACACCTAACGCACTACCGGATCGTCCGACCCCAGCATAAGGCCTAACTATGCAGATATTAAACTAATCCTTGCGGAGCAAGGAGCAACTATAACAGATCGGATCTACTAAGTTACGAACAAGCAAGATGCTGCCCTTACACCCGTAAAGGTGTAAGGGCAGCTAGGTGTCGAGGGACGGCATTGCCACGCAGATATGCACGAGAAGGCATCAATGCAAGCCCCTAAACACCTAAAGATAAGTAGTACCGCTCGCCATCAACAAGGCTTCAGCACGAGCAGTACAAGGTAGACGAATAAACGTATACTGCCTAGATCGCTAGATGCGATCTAGGCAGCATGGTGCTTACCCGGAAGAAACCCTCGAAGGAAGGGGTGGCGATGCGCCTGATTTGTGTTTGTTGTGAACGTGATTGTCCTCTCTTCTCGATAACCCTAGATACATATTTATAGTCCAAGGGACTTTCTAATTGAGGCGTGCACCTAACCGTGCACGGGCCAGACTCTATCTGTTAATTCTAAACACGATACGATCTAATATATTACAGATACATGGGCAATTAGCCCAAACTCTTAGCGCAAGGCCGCTTCAAAGATGCTCCACGTGTAATCTTCAAAGCCCATCTTCACTTACGGCCCACCTCCTGATTTGGCCAAAATCGGGTGGTAACACATGCCCCCTGGTTTTGATAATGATAATTGCAAAACCATCTGTCTTTCCTTCGAAGGGTCATGTCGTGGCAGAGCGAACCGTCGCAGTATTCTTCATGATGACGTCTTGCCTTCTCAACTTCTCTGCACGATTTGATAGTTCTGGCACCACGTTTCGGAACCGCTTAAGCATTAAATCGCTATATTCCCTTTTTATTTGGCCACTTCCTGTAGTTCCCTTCTTCATCCCCTTCGCACCAGCCCTTCCAAAACCCCCTCCGCCGCCATGTCTTCCTCTTCTTCCTCCTCCACCTCATCGGGTCTTTCCTACGTGTCCTCTCCCATCAGGGAATCAACACCAGAGTGGGGTACGCAGGCGGCGTATGATATCCTTGCCCCAACAGCGTGGGACAAAGAGGACCACGACTTCTCCGTCTGGTCCGAGGATGACAAGTCCTCGACTGACGGGGAGAGTGACCTCCGCTTCCTCGCCAATGAGGAAGTGGTGGAGGAAAGCGACGACGACCGCTTTTCCTGGGACGGGGCCTCCTCACCTCACGGGGAGAGTGAAGGAGGAGGACAAGGAGGAGACAGCTCCTCCGACGAGCCGCCGGCCAAACGCCATTGCCCCTGGCCCGGGAACCTCAGCGACCGACAGCAAGAGATTGCGAGGATGCTCCGAACGGGATCCCGCTGAACAGCCGCTACGAGCCGGCTGAGCAGCCGAGCGAGCGTCGCCGACGATGACTGATTCTGCCTAGATAGGATCTTAGCCTAGGGCCAGCAGTAGTAGATAGGGCAATGTACCCCTAATCTTCCTTTTGAGAGCAATCAGCTCTTTATGTAAGAAATCTCGTTTATCAATGAGGAATTTCCCCAATTTGATTTGCCGATTTTCTTTACGATAATTCAGCTGATTGTCCTTCGTACTGAGTCCGCCGATTGTCACTCCGGCCAATGCTCAACGAGCCGATGGCACCGCATCGGTCTCTCACGAATAAATCTCAGGATAGATTCATCCGAACCTCCAAACTCTCGATCAAACAGGGCCAAGCTACAATCGTGCAAACCCCAGATCTTGGAAATGCAGATCCAACTGAATGGAATGTTAGACTTAGCGGCAAAACTCCTGAAATAATGTCCAGTCTCCTCATTAACTTTAAATTTCAGACATTCTTCTGCCGCATCCTTCTCTTCCAGATCCTCTTTGCCTTCAGGAGAGCCCTAGGACTGTTGCTGGATCAACTCGAATGCTGAAGCTAACACTTTGCAAAACAGGCACCATTCGCCCATAACTGTCCTTGTGATGCTCCATTTCTTTGCAGCAACCAACTGGTCCAGAGCCCATTGATGATCATGGCTCCCTCTTCAAATTCCTCTCATCAGCTCCGGCAGTTCCCTTCTGCAATAATTCCCCCTCTCTTATAAAGGTGTATCACCGAATGGTCCATCATCGGCTTCCGAACTGTGGTGCAGCGTCAGCCGATTCTGACCAAATCGGCTCTCAATAGCAGAGAACCTCCAAGATGAGCTGCCCCCCGAGTCACTCCAGCTCTTTATCAAAACTGGGCAGGAAAGCTTACGCCCAAGGAGACAATGCACTAGGACGGCTCTGGAAGGATCAGCAGCTCCCTTGAACTAAGAAGCCTCAAACGCAGTGGCCCTTGAACTCTTCCTAGCTCCATTCTTGCGTCTTGCTGCTCAGATCGGCTCATCACCTCGGGCAGACTAATGCAGTTTCTGGTGACGATGTTTGATGAAGTTGCCACCTTGGTCAAGCCCCAGGAGAAAACGCCACAGCCAATTGGATGGTCATCGGCTGTTCTCATGATCCTAACCTGATCTGCATGCTTGCGTAGGCGCTGCTGGATTTGAAGGTTTGCAAACGAAGCCGGAGGTCCTCGCAGAGAAGACCTGAGTCACCAAACAGTTGGAGGTCCTCGCAGAGTAGAGCCTCGCCATGTAACAGTTTGTACCCCTTGAGTCGATGGCCGTGCATCGGCTTTTAATTCTTAAGTCGATGTCTACGCATCGGCTGTGCTCAAAATTTTTGGATTTTCCATTTTTTACGGCCGATTTGTTCACGTATCGGCCCCCATACTTGAGCTGTTCTGCTGGGCATTTGACATCCACTCCAAGCTTCGTATCCTCGTGTTTTGTCCATCTATGTGCCCCCCGAGCCGATTCTGTCAAGTAATTGATGGTATCGGCTCTTCAGGCATCTGTTGGATCAATGCTGAACACAGACAAAACGTATGTCGAGGATAATTTTGGCCGATTGCGGGAATCGGCCTCCTTTTCCATTGCAATGCTTGACGATGGTTTGCAACTTCTTGGATTTCCACTGTAGCTACGTGACGTGTTGGAGATAAGATCCTTTGCTTTTCATTTTTTGAGGGCCGATCGCAGGGATCGGCCTTGCCACGTATGTCCAATGTCTTGGACCTGCTACTCTGTCCGGATCACGGATACCATGTTTGTATCAGCCGATGCCTCTGCATCGGCATCAGCCGATGCCTGTGCATCGGCTTTCGCCTGTTTTGGGCGCCATACTTTCTTTGGCGGGCGCGCCTTCGTCTCCATCGTTTGCTGAATTTTTACGGCCAGATCGGGCCGTGCTCTTCTCAACGTGTACAGGTACTGTGCCTCGGCTTCTTCCAGGTTTCGCAGCCGCTGCACTCTACGCTTCTGAGAATGGCTGAGTCCATCAGGGCACCACCTTGGTCGGTGATACCTATCTTCTTCTCCATCTGACTCCTCGAAGTCTTCTTCTTGAGATGACTCAGCTCGTCTGTTATGAGGTGGGAGAGGTGATGGCGTGTAACTCACACGTTCGTTGGGAACCCCAAGAGGAAGGTATGATGCGCACAGTAGCAAGTTTTCCCTCAGAAGAAACCAAGGTTTAATCGAACCAGGAGGAGCCAAGAAGCACGTTGAAGGTTGATGGTCGCGAAATGTGATGCGGCGCAACACCAGGGATTCCGGCGCCAACGCGGAACCTGCACAACACAACCCAAGTACTTTGTCCCAACGAAACAGTGAGGTTGTCAATCTCACCGGCTTGCTGTAACAAAGGATTAAACGTATCGAGTGGAAGATGTTTGCAAAGAAAACAGTAAACACAATTGCAGTAGATTGTATGCTATGTAAAGAATAGGACCGGGGTCCACAGTTCACTAGAGGTCTCTCCCATAAGATAAAAGCATGTTGGGTGAACAAATTACAGTCGGGCAATTGACAAATAGAGAAAGGCATAACAATGCATATACATGACATGGTAAATATAGTGAGATTTAATTGGGCATTACGACAAAGAACATAGACCGCCATCCAACTGCATCTATGCCTAAAAAGTCCACCTTCGGGTTATCGTCCGAACCCCCTCCAGTATTAAGTTGCAAAGCAACAGACAATTGCATTAAGTATGGTGCGTAATGTAATCAACAACTACATCCTTAGACATAGCATCAATGTTTTATCCCTAGTGGCAACAGCACATCCACAACCTTAGAACTTTCTGTCACTGTCCCAGATTCAATGGAGGCATGAACCCACTATCGAGCATAAATACTCCCTCTTGGAGTTAAGAGTAAAAACTTGGCCAGAGCCTCTACTAATAACGGAGAGCATGCAAGATCATAAACAACACATGAACAATAGATTGATAATCACCATAATCATAGTACTCTCTATCCATCGGATCCCGACAAACACAACATATAGAATTACATATAGATGATCTTGATCATGTTAGGCAGCTCACAAGATCTAACAATGAAGCACAACAAGGAGAAGACGACCATCTAGCTACTGCTATGGACCCATGGTCTAGGGGTGAACTACTCACTCATCACTCCGGAGGCGACCATGGCGGTGTAGAGTCCTCCGGGAGATGAATCCCCTCTCCGGCAGGGTGCCGGAGGCGATCTCCCGAATCCCCCGAGATGGGATTCGCGGCGGCGGCGTCTCTGGAAGGTTTTCCGTATCGTGGCTCTCGGTACTGGGGGTTTCGCGACGGAAGCTTTAAGTAGGCGGAGGGTCAACGCGAGGGGCCACACGAGGGGCCCAGGGGATAGGTCGGCGCGGCCAGGGCCTGGGCCGCGCCGGCCACCCCCCTGGCCTCCTCGTGGCCCCACTTCGTTAGGTCTTCGGTCTTCTGGAAGCTTCGTGCAAAAATAGGACCATGGGCGAAAGTTTCGTCCAATTCCGAGAATATTTCTTTACTAGGATTTCTGAAACCAAAAACAGCAGAAAACAGCAACTGGCTCTTCGGCATCTTGTTAATAGGTTAGTTCCAGAAAATGCATAAATATGACATATAATGTGCATAAAACATGTAGGTATCATCAATAAAGTAGCATGGAACATAAGTAATTATCGATACGTTGGAGACGTATCAAGAGGTCCTAGACGCTTGAACACTGAAACTTCATTTGTCCTCCTCCTTTGCTGTTTGCATTCTGGGCAATTCTCGATTGTTGGCAATCGGCTCATTCCTGAGTCCCAGCAATGTTTGAAGAAAGGACAGTTCCAGTGCTTATCCACGTTGTCTTGTTCCCTTGACCTCCCTCTAGCGCGACGTTCGTACCCGTCGTTGTTCCTGTCGTGCTGACGATACCTCCTGTTTTGCATCAGACCGACGATATCTTTCATCGTCTTCGTCGTAGCGCCGACGTCGGTCGTACTGCTGCTCATATTTGTTGAGGAGATGCACGGAGAGTGGGCGCTGATACCGTATGCTTCTCACCTCCTCCTCGGTTAGGTACCGTCTATCATCATCTTGGGGCCGGTCGCGTGGAACGGCCTCCTCTTTATCTTTGCCACGAGAGTGGCTGCTCTCTGCTTTGTCTTTGCCATGGCGGTTCACAAGCCCTGCCATATTGACATCAAAAGAGAACCCTGGCTCCCTTATGGAGTGGCTTAGGTCCACCATGTTGACGTCCGGAAACGGACGCATGTCTACCTTCATGGCAAACTGTCCGAAAGTTAATCGGCCTGATTCTATCGCCATCTGAATTTGTGCGCGTAATACTTTGCAGTCGTTGGTGGCGTGCGTGAACGTATGATGCCATTTGCAATATGGCATCTTGTTCATCTCTTGTGCCGTAGGGATCTTGTGGCCTTCGGGTAGCTTCAACTGTTTCTCTTTCAGAAGCAGATCGAAGATCTGTTCAGTTTCGCTCACGTCAAAGTCCAACCCTCGTGGAGGCCCTGGTGGGTTCACCCATTTGCAGGACACAGGTACTGGCGTCCGAGTCCACTCGGCTACTGCGACTTCCTGATTTTCCGCAGAATCTTCATCCTCATCAGCGTTGACCAGGGATATCGCGCGCTTGAACTTGTCCTGGTACAGTTCTGGATGGCGCTGTTCATATAAGGTCAGTCTATTGACCAGGTGCGTCAACGAGTTGTACTCCACTTGGAACGTCAGATCCTTGAATGACGCTGCAAGGCCTGCCACGGCCAGCTCGACTGCTTCTTTCTCAGTTAAGTGAACCGAATAGCATCGGTTCTTGACAGTTCTGAAACGTTGAATGTACTCAGACACTGTCTCTCCTCGCCTTTGCCGAACCTGTGCTAGTTCGGCAATGCCAGCTTCAGTAGCCTCTGAATGGTATTGTGTGTGAAACTGTTCCTCTAGCTGCTTCCATGATCGTACTGAATTTGGCTGCAACGAGGTGTACCATCCAAAAGCTGGACCGGTGAGGGATTGCGAAAAGAACCTCACCCGTAGCTGATCCGATGCCGAAACCATGCCCAACTGGGCCAAGTATCGGCTCACGTGCTCGATGGAGCTAGATCCTTCTGACCCACTGAATTTTTGAAGTCCGGAAGCCGGTACTTAGGTGGTAGTGGGATCAGGTCAAACTCGTTGGGGTACGGCTTGGAATAGCCGATTATCTTCTTCTTCGGCAGGATGCCGAACTGATCTCTCAGGACTGCACTGATCTGATCCGCGGTGGAGGTAGTAGTAGCTGAGCTTTCATGGACTTGGTGCGGTGGCATACTTGGCTAGCCACGCCTGTTTCTCAGCTGCTCCCAAACCCCCGCTGCTGATCGTTCCTCCTACGGAACAATTGCTCCCCCGGCAATCCCTCCTGGTGGAGCCTGGATCGCTGCGTCCGCTTGTTGCGATCCGGCACAAACGTGCACACGTATCCGTGTGGGATCTCCTTGGGCGGCTCATGTAAGAACTGGTAGTCGCCGGATCACCTCCAACCTTGTAGACGACGTATGCCGGTGAACCTTGTTGTTGTGGAGCTGCCATCGCGTACGGCAATGGTGGCCTGGTGTGGAGTTGCACCTCTCCCTGGTGAGTCCCTAGAACAGGTCCTGAAGGGGAGTACCGACGCTCCATGATCTCTTGCACCACGGAGCGCAACGCGCTCTAAGTAATTTGGACACGAGCCAGCTCGGGCTGGGCTCGGTCGAGCCATGCTTTGGCTCGTGAAAATCAGCTCGGCTCGAGCTGGCTCGTTTCCAACGAGCCCGAAAAGTAGGCTCGGCCGAGCTTACCGAAACTTCGGTCCAGCTCGAGCTGGCTCGCGGCTGATCAGGTGACACAACAGAGATGATGTACTAGCAGTTCATGGCCGTTTTTGCAAGATTTGGACAATTTCTCCATCAAATTGAGCAAGCATGCATCTAAATTTCCCTATGAAACTGCACAATGTATCTAATAAAATACCGGACAAGCAATTTTGCTTGAAAGAATCAACAATTGACAACATAGACGATGCTGATTGCCTGGACAAGGACGGCTTGTCACCGCCCGCCGTTCGGCCGGTAGCGGCGATGTGGGCAGCGAGCCGGCGCTTTCTCCTCCGAGCTAGACTGGGCACGGGAGCTGGTCTTCTTCTTCACCGCCGGCACCTGGTTCCATGGCGTGGTGGACGGTGCAGCGCGGGCATGGAGAGGCCGGGTTAGACGGTGGGACGGTGGGGCGCGAGGCGAGATGGCAACCAGCCGGCGGCGGCGACATCAGAGCGGCGGCGCGCGTGGAGTCTCGTGGGATGCGATGGAATGAGCAGCTCGCGTGACCTACCCTGTGTTGCTCCTGTCCTCACAGTCCACAAATCAGCCCAATACCCCCTTTGGCCTTCTCGATTTCGCAAAAAAAAGACGAGCTAACGGGCTGGCCCGAGCCGAGCTGGCGAGCCAAAGCTCGCAGCGGGCCAGAAAAATGGGCTCGGCTCGGTGCAGCTTTCCACGGGCCGAGCTCAACTCGGGCCGAACCTGGCTCGGGCCGAGCCAAAAACTCGGCCCGTACGTCCAGCCTTACTCCTAAGTATTCACCAGGCTCTCAGAGTACCGATGCAGTGAATGAGCCACCATGTAGTTGATTTCCTGTCGCAGGGCTCTGGTACGTTCATCTGATGGGAGAGATAGATCCTGAAGGAGATATGCCCTAGAGGCAATAATAAAGTGGTTATTATTTATATCTTTATGTTTATGATAAATGTTTATATATCATGCTATAATTGTATTAACCGAAACATTAGTACATGTGTGATATATAGACAACAAAGAAGTCCCTAGTATGCCTCTTAAACTAGCTTGTTGATTAATGGATGATTAGTTTCATAATCATGAACATTGGATGTTATTAATAACAAGGTTATATCATTATATGAATGATGTAATGGACACACCCAATTAAGCGTAGCATAAGATCTCGTCATTAAGTTATTTGCTATAAGCTTTCGATACATAGTTACCTAGTCCTTATGACCATGAGATCATGTAAATCACTTATACCGGAAAGGTACTTTGATTACATCAAACGCCACTGCGTAAATGGGTGGTTATAAAGGTGGGATTAAGTATCCGGAAAGTATGAGTTGAGGCATATGGATCAACAGTGGGATTTGTCCATCCCGATGACGGATAGATATACTCTGGGCCCTCTCGGTGGAATGTCGTCTAATGTCTTGCAAGCATATGAATAAGTTCATAAGAGACCACATACCACGGTATGAGTAAAGAGTACTTGTCAGGAGACGAGGTTGAACAAGGTATAGAGTGATACCGAAGATCAAACCTCGGACAAGTAAAATATCGCGTGACAAAGGGAATTGGTATCGTATGTGAATGGTTCATTCGATCACTAAAGTCATCGTTGAATATGTGGGAGCCATTATGGATCTCCGGATCCCGCTATTGGTTATTGGTCGGAGTGAGTACTCAACCATGTCCGCATAGTTCACGAACCGTAGGGTGACACACTTAAAGTTGGATGTTGAAATGGTAGAACTTGAATATGGAATGGAGTTCGAATATTTGTTCGGAGTCCCGGATGAGATCCCGGACATCACGAGGAGTTCCGGAATGGTCCGGAGAATAAGATTCATATATAGGATGTCATTTTATGTGAATTAAAATGATCCGGAAGGTTCTACGGAAGGTTCTAGAAGGTTCTAGAAAAGTCCGGAAGAAATAAGGATGGAAGGTGGAGTCCCAGAGGGACTCCACCCACCTTGGCCGGCCAACCTAAGGGAGGAGGAGTCCCAAGTGGACTCCCCACCATGGTGGCCGGCCACCCCACCAAGGAAAGGGGGGAGTCCCACTCCCCCTAGGTTTGGACACTTGGAAGGTTTTGTTGGGGTCTTATTCGGACTCTTTGACCTAAACCTTGGGGCCTCCACCTATATAAAGAGGGGGAGAGAGGGGCTGGCCGGCCACTCAAGCCACCACCATGGCCGCACCCCTCAAGGGTGCCCTAGCCGGCGCCCCTCTCCCCAAACCCTAGCGGTCTCTCTCCTCCACCACATCCCGCACGCTTAAGCGAAGCTCCGCCGGATTTCTCCACCACCACCGACACCACGCCGTCGTGCGTCGGATTCAAGAGGAGCTACTACTTCCGCTGCCCGCTGGAACGGGGAGGTGGACGTCGTCTTCATCAACAACCGAACGTGTGACCGAGTACGGAGGTGCTGCCCGTTCGTGGCGCCGGAACCGATCATGATCAAGATCTTCTACGCGCTTTTGCAAGCGGCAAGTGAACGTCTACCGCAGCAACAAGAGCCTCATCTTGTAGGCTTTGGAATCTCTTCAAGGGTGAGACTCGATACCCCCTCGTTGCTACCGTCTTCTAGATTGCATCTTGGCTTGGATTGCGTGTTCGCGGTAGGAAAAATTTTGTTTTCTATGCAACGTTATCCAACAGTGGTATCAGAGCCGTGTCTATGCATAGATGGTTGCACGAGTAGAACACAATGGTTTTGTGGGCGTTGATGCTCTTGTTGTCTTTAGTTTGAGTACTTTGCATCTTTGTGGCATAGTGGGATGAAGCGGCTCGGACTAACTTTACATGACCGCGTTCATGAGACTTGTTCCTCGTTCGACATGCAACTTGTATTGCATAAGAGGCTTTGCGGGTGTCTGTCTCTCCTACTATAGTGAAGATTCAATTTACTCTTCTATTGACAACACTAGTATCACCGTTGTGGTTCATGTTCGTAGGTAGATTAGATCTTACTCGAAAACCCTAAACCACGTAAAATATGCAAACCAAATTAGAGACGTCTAACTTGTTTTTGCAGGGTTTGGTGATGTGATATGGCCATGATATGATGATGAATATGTATGAGATGATCATTATTGTATTGTGGCAACCGGCAGGAGCCTTATGGTTGTCTTTAAATTTCATGTTGAGTAGTATTTCAAAGTAGTTGTAATAGTTGCTACATGAGGTGAACAACCATGAAGACGGCGCCATGGACCTTGACGCTACGCCGACGATGATGGAGATCATGCCCGTTGATGATGGAGATCATGTCCGTGCTTTGGAGATGAAGATCGAAGGCGCAAAGACTAAAGGGCCATATCATATCACATATGAATTGCATGTGATGTTAATCCTTTATGCATCTTATTTTGCTTAGAACGCGACGGTAGCATTATAAGATGATCCCTCACATTAATATCAAGATAATAAAGTGTTCTCCCCTCGTATGCACCGTTGCCAAAGTTCGTCGTTTCAAAGCATCTCGTGATGATCGGATGTGATAGATTCAACGTTCATATACAACGGGTGTAAGCCATGTTGCACACGCGGAATACTTGGGTTTGCTTGACGAGCCTAGCATGTACAGACATGGCCTCGGGACAACGGAAACCGAAAGGTTGAACACGAGTCATATGGATGATATGATCAACATGTTGATGTTCACCATTGAAGCTACATCATCTCACGTGATGATCGGTTTTGATGTAGTGGATTTGGATCGTGTACCACTTAACAACTATGAGGGATGTTGTATTAAGTGGGAGTTCATTAGTAATTAGATTAAAACATGAACTAATTATCATAAACATAGTCTGAGTAGTATTTTGAATTAATTTTGTAGTATTGGCATCCGTTTTCTACCAAGCGCTAGTCTTGTTATTGAGATAGAAATACTGTTAAAATCTGATAATAAACTTTACGGGCTGGTACCGTATTGTTAAAGAATCAAGAATTAATTAAGTCCTATTGCAAACTTTTAGTAAACCTCACATTGTTGATTCAAAGAGCTATGGTTTCAATTAGTACCTAAAGTCATCTTGTCTCCGTGAAACTTGAAGTTCAAATCTGTTTGAAAAGTAAGGAGCTGAAAATTTAGTTTTCAGAAATAAGCGAGGTATGAGATATATGTGATATCTAAGACCTTGTTGCAAGATGATAGAATATAATTTGGTGAGACTACATAAACTCATAAGTTTTATGGGAATGTACGAAGGTTGAAGACGCAAGGCGTCCCAATCCTCCAACTATTGGGGCACTAACGATATTCGCATATCCATGAAGTGATCGTCCTTAGTATGCACCGTTGCTAAGACTCGTCGTTTCGAAGCATCTCGTGATGATCGGGTGTGATAGATTCTACGTGTGCATACAACGGGTGCAAGCCAGATTTGCACATGCGAATACTGAGGTTAAACTTTACGAGCCTAGCATGTACAAACATGGTCTCGGAAAGTCGTCATGAATTGATGGATAAAATTATGAGTGAAATTGTTCATCATATTACAAAGTTACTAATAGTGAAATCTGCAACACTTGTCATATGATGATCAACTTCAGAACCTCAAGGTTATTGGTATTTGACCAACAAACCTAGAAGTTATTGATGTTGAAATGTTTTTCTGAATAATGAGGAAAGCTAAAAGAGAAACTACAAAAGATATTTTGGCAGAAAGAAAGAAAAGACTAGAAAGTCTAGCTCAGGTGTATATAAATGATATACATGTTATGGATGTATTCCTCATTTGGTCACACAATGAAATTCTTGGGTATTTGTACCATATTGGTTGGTATGAAATGTCATACAAAACAACGCAATACAAGAATACAATGGCCTAAGTGACTGATAAGGAATATGGTAATAATGCACGTCTGGAACATAATAAAGTGTTATTATGTTTGTCGTTGGCATTCTACCTAGCCTTTTAGAATTTATAATAAAGAACTTAATAATTGTTATTTTGCTCTGGTCAAATGAAAACAATGAGTTGTTCAAATTATGACATTACTCCATGTACGATGGATAAGTTATTATGAATCTTAATGGTGAAAACACACATACATAACACTGACGCTAAAATGCCATAAGGCAAATGATTTGAATTCCACTTATTTGTGGAACCGCCATTTAGGTCATATTAGAAAGGAACGCATGAAGGAACTCCATGCAAATGGATTTTTGGAGTCATTTGATTTTTGAATCGTTTGGCGCTTGCAAATCTTTTCTAAAGAGAATGACTAAAATACCGTTCATAGGCCAAGAGTTGAACGGGCAACTAACTTAGTGGAAACATACATGATGATATATGTGGTTCACTGGGCATAGTTGTGTGCGGGAGATTCTTCTACTTCATAAAAACTTCCAACAATGAATTGAGTATATATATGTGGATATATTCGATAAGGAAGAAGTTTGAAACATTTGAATAGATTCAAATAAATTTCAGCATGAAGTGGAAATCATCGTAATAGAAAAGTCAAATATCTATGATTGGATCATAGTGGAAATATTTGAATTACGAGTTTTAGCAAACATCTAAGAGAGTTATGAAGTTGTTCTACAACTCACGTTTCTTGGAGTATCATAATGATGATGGAGTATCCGAGAGATGTATCCAAACCTTGTTGGATCAATGATGAGATAAAATATTGATGCCATTATATTTTTGTGGATTATGCTTTAGAGACTACCGCTTTTACACTGAATAGAGCATCATCATGATCCGTTGAAATGACACCATACAAGTTATGGCATGGGTATAAACCCTAATAGTCAACCAAAATCGGATGAATGTCTTTGTTGGTTATCCCAGAGATTTAATTGGGAATTCTTCCCACGAGACAAAGACAAAAGTGTTTGTCAATGTTTCTTATTTCCGAGAAATTGTTTCGAGTGAAGTTTTTGAGTGGGAGGACAATATAATTTGATAAGGTTTATGAACCTGAGCATAATGATCAGAGTAGCGCAGCATCGGAATTGGTTTCGGAAGCGGCCACGACGATCATGGCTCTCATGACTACAAAGTGTTTTAGCCATGGAGATCGAAGTACATATTGAACCTTGTAGGTATGGTTTACTTTGTGATCAAATAAATGATTTGTGGACAAAGGATTGATTTTGAACAATGATAAACCAACTACAAAACAAAGAAGTTATGATGGGCCCTGACTCCGTTAAAATGGCCATGCGCCATGAAATCCAAGATAGATGAATACTTTATGAAAGTAAATGGATCTATGAAATTGATAGACTTGGATGAAATATCCTTGAAGAAAGCTTGACTTATCGAAAAATTGTTTACGACAAAGTTCAAAGAGTTGAATACGATAAGATTAGATCTTCCGTAGCAATGCTTATAGTCTATGTGGATTATTCTAGTAATCACTACATATTTCTTTTATAAGATATGCTAGTAGGATGGCAAAATACATTACTTATCAGAAGTATGTATTAAAGGTGTATACAAGATACAACCAAGAGTTTTGCTGGTCCGTGGAATACTAGATAGGTATACGAACTTCAATTGGATGAAGTAAGTATTGCGGAGTTGGAATCTTCACCAGATGAAATAGTCAAAGAGTTTTTGATTTCATCAAAGACGATGAAGAGGCTTGCATTTGCAAGAAATTAAGTGGGAGCGCTAAGACACATTTATAAATGACATATAGTTGGTTATAAATGATGTAATTATATACTTGATTAAAAAGGTTTCATTGAGAATTAACTTCAATGAAAGGATATGGACTGAAACAAATTTAGTGTCAAGATCTATGAAGATAGATTGAAACACATAAATAAGTTTAAGTCAAAGTACATATGATGGATATTGAAGTAGTTCAATATAGAAAAATTAAGAAAATGTTCTTGTCATGTGAAGGTTTAACAAGACTTGAGTGTATCTGACACTCAATGAGTAAAAACACATGAGTGATTATAGATCACGAATAATATGTACACAATCAGATATCATGTGCTATAAAGTGTTATGAGCATATACCAGAATGATTCATATGATGATCATTGGACAACAGTAAGAATATCCTTGAGTACTTTAGAAGAACTAAGGATATATATATATATATTTTTGTATGAAGAAATGACAAACAAATCGCTGTAAGGTGTTACACCGATATTGGTTTTGTCACATATAAAATATAATTTCAATCTCAAATTAGACTAAGTGTTGTTTAAAAGGTAGCACAATGAGCTAGAAGTTGTCTATGCTAGATTTAGAAGAGTTCTAAATATTGTGACGGAATCTACAAAAGAAGGCAGAGTATGTCATTGTTTTGACAATGACAAAGGATGTTAAGTCAAGAGGTTCTTTGAGAACTTGGTGTATTTCCGACAGAGTCAGAACTTTGAAGCTATATTGTGTGTGACAATATTAGTGACATATTTCAGACCGCGGAATTAAGGTTCCACCAGAAGACCAAACATATTTAAGGCCGACTCATTTGGAAATGAGTGATGCGTTGAGACGCAAATGAATTACAAAATACATACGGTTCTGAGCATGTCAGATCCGTTGACTAAAACCTCTCTCGTGAGCGAAACATGATAAAGCACCAGAAGGCCAAGGTGTTATATCTTTACAAATGTAAACTAGATTATTGACTCTAGTGCAAGTGGGAGACTGAAGGAGATATGCCCTAGAGGCAATAATAAAGTGGTTATTATTTATATCTTTATGTTTATGATAAATGTTTATATATCATGCTATAATTGTATTAACCGAAACATTAGTACATGTGTGATATATAGACAACAAAGAAGTCCCTAGTATGCCTCTTAAACTAGCTTGTTGATTAATGGATGATTAGTTTCATAATCATGAACATTGGATGTTATTAATAACAAGGTTATATCATTATATGAATGATGTAATGGACACACCCAATTAAGCGTAGCATAAGATCTCGTCATTAAGTTATTTGCTATAAGCTTTCGATACATAGTTACCTAGTCCTTATGACCATGAGATCATGTAAATCACTTATACCGGAAAGGTACTTTGATTACATCAAACGCCACTGCGTAAATGGGTGGTTATAAAGGTGGGATTAAGTATCCGGAAAGTATGAGTTGAGGCATATGGATCAACAGTGGGATTTGTCCATCCCGATGACGGATAGATATACTCTGGGCCCTCTCGGTGGAATGTCGTCTAATGTCTTGCAAGCATATGAATAAGTTCATAAGAGACCACATACCACGGTACGAGTAAAGAGTACTTGTCAGGAGACGAGGTTGAACAAGGTATAGAGTGATACCGAAGATCAAACCTCGGACAAGTAAAATATCGCGTGACAAAGGGAATTGGTATCGTATGTGAATGGTTCATTCGATCACTAAAGTCATCGTTGAATATGTGGGAGCCATTATGGATCTCCAGATCCCGCTATTGGTTATTGGTCGGAGTGAGTACTCAACCATGTCCGCATAGTTCACGAACCGTAGGGTGACACACTTAAAGTTGGATGTTGAAATGGTAGAACTTGAATATGGAATGGAGTTCGAATATTTGTTCGGAGTCCCGGATAAGATCCCGGACATCACGAGGAGTTCCGGAATGGTCCGGAGAATAAGATTCATATATAGGATGTCATTTTATGTGAATTAAAATGATCCGGAAGGTTCTACGGAAGGTTCTAGAAGGTTCTAGAAAAGTCCGGAAGAAATAAGGATGGAAGGTGGAGTCCCAGAGGGACTCCACCCACCTTGGCCGGCCAACCTAAGGGGAGACTGTTGGAGATATGCCCAAGAGGCAATAATAAAAGTGGTTATTATATATCTTTATGTTTATGATAAAAGTTTATATACCATGCTATAATTGTATTAACTGAAACATTGATACATGTGTGATATGTAAACAACAAAGAGTCCCTAGTAAGCCTCTTAACTAGCTTGTTGATTAATAGATGATTAGTTTCATAATCATGAACATTGGATGTTATTAATAACAAGGTTATATCATTGTATGAATGATGTAATGGACACACCCAATTAAGCGTAGCATAAGATCACGTCATTAAGTTATTTGCTATAAGCTTTCAATACATAGTTACCTAGTCCTTATGACCATGAGATCATGTAAATCACTTATACCGGAAAGGTACTTTGATTACATCAAACGCCACTGCGTAAATGGGTGGTTATAAAGGTGGGATTAAGTATCCGGAAAGTATGAGTTGAGGCATATGGATCAATAGTGGGATTTGTCCATCCCGATGACGGATAGATATACTCTGGGCCCTCTCGGTGGAATGTCGTCTAATGTCTTGCAAGCATATGAATAAGTTCATAAGAGACCACATACCACGGTACGAGTAAAGAGTACTTGTCAGGAGACGAGGTTGAACAAGGTATAGTGTGATACCGATGATCAAACCTCGGACAAGTAAAATATCGCGTGACAAAGGGAATTGGTATCGTATGTGAATGGTTCATTCGATCACTAAAGTCATCGTTGAATATGTGGGAGCCATTATGGATCTCCAGATCCCGCTATTGGTTATTGGTCGGAGTGAGTACTCAACCATGTCCGCATAGTTCGCGAACCGTAGGGTGACACACTTAAAGTTGGATGTTGAAATGGTAGAACTTGAATATGGAATGGAGTTCGAATATTTGTTCGGAGTCCCGGATAGATCCCGGACATCACGAGGAGTTCCGGAATGGTCCGGAGAATAAGATTCATATATAGGATGTCATTTTATGTGAATAAAATGATGCGGAAGGTTCTATGGAAGGTTCTAGAAGGTTCTAGAAAAGTCCGGAAGAAACCACCAAGGAAGGTGGAGTCCACATGGGACTCCACCTCCATGGCCGGCCAACCCTAGTGGGGGAGGAGTCCCAAGTGGACTCCCCCTTAGGGGGCCGGCCACCCCCCCTATGGAAGGTGGAATTCCCACCTCTAGTGGGAGGGAAGGTTTCCCACCATATGGAAGGTTTTGGGTTCGGGTCTTATTCGAAGACTTGTAGTCCAACACTTGGGGCTTCCACCTATATATAGAGGGCCAAGGGGAGGGGGCCGGCCACACCAAAGCCACAAGCTTGGCCGCCCCCCATAGTGGCCGGCCACCCCCTCTCCCCAAACCCTAGCGCCCCGCTCCTCCACCATATCCCGCACGCTTAGCGAAGCTCCGCCGGATTTCTCCACCGCCACCGACACCACGCCGTCGTGCTGTCGGATTCAAGAGGAGCTACTACTTCCGCTGCCCGCTGGAACGGGGAGGTGGACGTCGTCTTCATCAACAACCGAACGTGTGACCGAGTACGGAGGTGCTGCCCGTTCGTGGCGCCGGAACCGATCGTGATCAAGATCTTCTACGCGCTTTTGCAAGCGGCAAGTGAACGTCTACCGCAGCAACAAGAGCCTCCTCTTGTAGGCTTTGGAATCTCTTCAAGGGTGAGTCTCGACAATCCCCTCGTTGCTACCGTCTTCTAGATTGCATCTTGGCTTGGATTGCGTGTTCGCCGTAGGAAAATTTTTGTTTTCTATGCTACGTTATCCTACAGTGGTATCAGAGCCGTGTCTATGCATAGATGGTTGCACGAGTAGAACACAATGGTTTGTGGGCGTTGATGCTCTTGTTATCTTTAGTTGAGTACTTTGCATCTTTGTGGCATAGTGGGATGAAGCGGCTCGGGCTAACTTTACATGACCGCGTTCATGAGATTTGCTCCACGCTTGACATGCAACTTGTATTGCATAAGTGGCTTTGCGGGTGTCTGTCTCTCCTACTATAGTGAAGATTCAATTTACTCTTCTATTGACAACACTAGTATCACCGTTGTGGTTCATGTTCGTAGGTAGATTGGATCTTGCTCGAAAACCCTAAACCACGTAAAATATGCAAACCAAATTAGAGAACGTCTAACTTGTTTTTGCAGGGTTTGGTGATGTGATATGGCCATAATGTGATGATGAATATGTATGAGATGATCATTATTGTATTGTGGCAACCGGCAGGAGCCTTATGGTTGTCTTTAAATTTCATGTTGAGTAGTATTTCAAAGTAGTTGTAATAGTTGCTACATGGAGGACGATCATGAAGACGGCGCCATTGACCTTGGTGCTTCGCCGACGATGATGGAGATCATGCCCGTTGATGATGAAGATCATGTCCGTGCTTTGGAGATGAAGATCAAAGGCGCAAAGACAAAAGGGCCATATCATATCACATATGAACTGCATGTGATGTTAATCCTTTTATGCATCTTATTTTGCTTAGATCGCGACGGTAGCATTATAAGATGATCCCTCACTAAAATCTCAAGATAATAAAGTGTTCATCCTTAGTAGCACCGTTATCAAGTCTTGTCGTTTCGAAGCATCTCGTGATGATCGGGTGTGATAGATTCGATAAGTACATATAACGGGTGCAAGACAGTTTTGCACATGCGGATACTAAGGTGGCCTTGACGAGCCTAGCATGTAAAGACATGGTCTCGGAACACGTGATACCGAAAGGTAGAGCATGAATCATATGATTGATATGATGAACACTTTGAGTGTTCGCCATTGAAATTACATCTTGTCTCGTGATGATCGGGCATAGGTGTGATGGATTTGGTTCGTGTGATCACTAAGACAATGCGAGGGATATTGTTTTGAGTGGGAGTTCACCTAGATTTTTAATTATGTAGAATTAAAATTTGAACTCAATTTGTCATAAACTTAGTCTAAACTATTGCAAATATGTTGTAGATATGGCGTCCTCAATCAATTTTAACCAGTTCCTAGAGAAAGAAAAGCTTAAGAGCAACGGTAGCAACTTCACCGACTGGTTCCGTCATGTGAGGATCTTCCTCAATGGCGGAAATCTGCAATATGTGCTTGATGCACCGCTAGGTGACCCTCCTGCAGAAACTGAAACCGATGAAGTAAAGAATGTTTACGCGACTCGGAAAACTCGGTACTCTCAAGTTCAGTGTGCCATCTTATGCAGTCTGGAATCCGATCTTCAAAAACGTTTTGAGCACCACGATCCTCATGAGTTGATAAAAGAGTTGAAGACTATTTTTGAGACTCATGCGGCCGTGGAATGCTATGAAGCATCGAAACACTTTTTCAGCTGTATGATGGAAGAAGGCAGCTCCATTAGTGAGCACATGCTCGTTATGACCGGGCATGCGAAGAAACTCAGTGACTTGGGAATAGTGATTCCTAACAGACTGGGGATTAATCGTGTCCTTCAATCACTGCCACCAAGTTACAAGAACTTTGTGATGAACTACAATATGCAGAACATGAACAAGGAGTTTCCTGAACTCTTTGGCATGCTAAAAGCTGCTGAGATTGAGATCAAGAAAGAGCACCAAGTGTTGATGGTCAACAAGACCACCAGCTTCAAGAAACAGGGCAAGTCTAAAGGCAAGAACAAGAAGAGTGGCAAGAAAGCTGCCACGCCTCCTGTGAAACCTAAGTCTGGCCCTAAGCCTGATGCTGAGTGTTATTACTGCAAGGAGAAGGGACACTGGAAGCGTAATTGCTCCAAGTATTTGGCGGATCTGAAGAGCGGCCTTGTCAAGAAGAAGAAAGAAGGTATATCTGATATACATGTTATAGATGTTTATCTCACTAGTTCTCGTTCTAGTACCTGGGTATTTGATACTGGTTCGGTTGCTCATATTTGTAACTCGAAACAGGAACTAAAGAATAAACGACAACTGCTGAAAGATGAAGTGACGATGCGCGTTGGAAACGGATCCAAGGTCAATGTGATCGCAGTCGGGACACTTCCTCTACATCTACCTTCGGGATTAGTTTTAAGCCTAAATAATTGTTATTATGTACCCGCGTTGAGCATGAACATTATATCTGGATCTTGTTTAATGCAAGACGGTTATTCATTCAAGTCTGAGAATAATGGTTGTTCTATTTTTATGAATAATATCTTTTATGGTCAAGCACCACAAAAGAATGGCTTATTTCTGTTAGATCTCGATAGTAGTAATACGCATATACATAACATTGATGCTAAGCGAATTAAATTGAATGATAATTCTACTTATATGTGGCACTGTCGTCTTGGTCATATTGGAGTGAAACGCATGAAGAAACTCCATACTGATGGATTACTTGAATCACTTGACTTTGAGTCACTTGATAGATGCGAAGCATGTCTGATGGGAAAAATGACTAAGACTCCATTCTCGGGTATGATGGAGCGAGCTACTGACTTATTGGAAATCATACACACAGATGTATGTGGACCAATGAGTGTAGCATCGCGCGGTGGTTATCGTTATGTTCTAACCTTCACAGATGATTTGAGTAGATATGGGTATATCTATTTAATGAAACATAAATCCGAAACTTTCGAGAAGTTTAAGGAATTCCAAAGTGAAGTAGAAAATCAACGTAACAAGAAGATTAAATTTCTACGATCTGATCGCGGAGGTGAATATCTGAGTTATGAGTTTGGCATGCATTTAAAGAAATGCGGAATACTTTCACAATTGACACCGCCGGGAACACCACAACGAAACGGTGTGTCCGAACGTCGTAATCGAACTCTCTTAGATATGGTTCGTTCTATGATGTCTCTTACTGATTTGCCGTTATCATTTTGGAGTTATGCATTAGAGACAGCCGCATTCACTTTAAATAGAGCACCATCAAAATCCGTTGAAACGACGCCGTATGAATTATGGTTTAATAAGAAACCTAAGCTGTCGTTCCTAAAAGTTTGGGGTTGCGAAGCCTATGTAAAAAAGTTACAACCGGACAAGCTAGAACCCAAAGCGGAGAAATGTGTCTTCATAGGATACCCTAAGGAAACTATAGGGTACACTTTCTATCACAGATCCGAAGGCAAGATCTTTGTTGCTAAGAACGGAACCTTTCTTGAGAAAGAATTTCTCACTAAAGAAGTGACTGGAAGAAAAGTAGAACTCGATGAGATTGAAGAATCTCTACTCGTTGATCAGAGTAGCGCAGTACCGGAAAATGTTCCTGTACCACCTACACCGGCAACAGAGGAAGCTAATGATAATGATCATGAAACTTCAAATGAGACAGCTACTGAACCTCGCAGATCGACAAGGGATCGTGCCACTCCAGATTGGTATGATCCTTGTCTAAATGTCATGATTGTGGATAACAATGATGAAGACCCTGCGACGTATGAAGAAGCGATGATGAGCCCAGATTCCAACAAATGGCAAGAAGCCATGAAATCCGAAATGGGATCCATGTATGATAACAAAGTATGGACTTTGGTAGAATTACCTGATAGCCGCAAGGCTGTCGAGAATAAATGGATCTTCAAAAGAAAAACAGATGCTGATGGTAATATTACTGTCTATAAAGCTCGACTTGTCGCAAAGGGTTTCCGACAAATTCAAGGTGTTGACTACGATGAGACTTTCTCACCTGTAGCGAAGCTAAAATCTGTGAGGATTTTGTTAGCAATAGCTGCATTTTTCGATTATGAGATTTGGCAGATGGATGTCAAAACGGCGTTCCTTAATGGAGACATTGAGGAAGAGTTGTATATGGTACAACCCAAAGGTTTTGTCGATCCTAAAAATGCTGACAAAGTATGCAAACTTCAGCGTTCAATCTATGGACTGAAGCAAGCATCAAGAAGTTGGAACCGACGCTTTGATAAGGTGATCAAAGACTTCGGGTTTATACAGTGTCATGGAGAGGCCTGTATTTACAAGAAAGTGAGTGGGAGCTCTGTAGCATTCCTGATATTATATGTAGATGACATATTATTGATTGGGAATGATATAGAACTATTAAGCAGTGTAAAGGGTTATTTGAATAATAGTTTTTCAATGAAAGACCTTGGTGAAGCATCATATATATTAGGCATCAAGATTTATAGAGATAGATCAAGACGTCTAATAGGGCTATCACAGAGTACATACCTGGACAAGATTCTGAAAAAGTTTAGAATGGACGAAAGTAAGAAAGGATTCTTACCTATGTTACCAGGCAAGGTCTTGAGTAAGACTCAAGGACCGGCTACGGCAGAAGAAAGAGAAAGGATGAGTCAGATCCCCTATGCCTCGGCAGTAGGCTCTATCATGTATGCCATGCTATGTACAAGACCGGATATAGCACATGCTGTTAGTTTGACTAGCAGATATCAAAGTGATCCAGGAATAGAACACTGGACAGCGGTCAAGAATATCCTGAAGTACTTGAAAAGAACTAAGGATATGTTTCTTTGTTATGGAGGTGACCAAGAGCTCGTTGTAACAAGTTACACCGATGCAAGTTGGAACACTGATCCTGATGACTCTAAGTCACAATCTGGGTACGTGTTTATATTGAATGGTGCTGCAGTAAGCTGGGCAAGCTCGAAGCAGTGCACGGTGGCGAAATCCTCAACAGAATCGGAGTACATAGCGGCTTCAGAGGCTTCATCAGAAGCGGTATGGATGAAGAGGTTCATTGTAGAGCTCGGTGTGGTTCCTAGTGCATTGGACCCACTAGTCATCTACTGTGACAACATGGGTGCCATTGCCAATGCACAAGAACCAAGGTCACACAAGAGGCTGAAGCATATCAAGCTGCGTTACCACTCGATTCGCGAGTACATCGAAGATGGAGAAGTAAAGATTTGCAAAGTACACACTGATCTGAATGTAGCAGATCCGTTGACTAAAGCTCTCCCTAGGGCAAAGCATGACCAACACCAGAATGCCATGGGTGTTAGGTACCTTACAATGTAATCTAGATTATTGACTCTAGTGCAAGTGGGAGACTGTTGGAGATATGCCCAAGAGGCAATAATAAAAGTGGTTATTATATATCTTTATGTTTATGATAAAAGTTTATATACCATGCTATAATTGTATTAACTGAAACATTGATACATGTGTGATATGTAAACAACAAAGAGTCCCTAGTAAGCCTCTTAACTAGCTTGTTGATTAATAGATGATTAGTTTCATAATCATGAACATTGGATGTTATTAATAACAAGGTTATATCATTGTATGAATGATGTAATGGACACACCCAATTAAGCGTAGCATAAGATCACGTCATTAAGTTATTTGCTATAAGCTTTCAATACATAGTTACCTAGTCCTTATGACCATGAGATCATGTAAATCACTTATACCGGAAAGGTACTTTGATTACATCAAACGCCACTGCGTAAATGGGTGGTTATAAAGGTGGGATTAAGTATCCGGAAAGTATGAGTTGAGGCATATGGATCAATAGTGGGATTTGTCCATCCCGATGACGGATAGATATACTCTGGGCCCTCTCGGTGGAATGTCGTCTAATGTCTTGCAAGCATATGAATAAGTTCATAAGAGACCACATACCACGGTACGAGTAAAGAGTACTTGTCAGGAGACGAGGTTGAACAAGGTATAGTGTGATACCGATGATCAAACCTCGGACAAGTAAAATATCGCGTGACAAAGGGAATTGGTATCGTATGTGAATGGTTCATTCGATCACTAAAGTCATCGTTGAATATGTGGGAGCCATTATGGATCTCCAGATCCCGCTATTGGTTATTGGTCGGAGTGAGTACTCAACCATGTCCGCATAGTTCGCGAACCGTAGGGTGACACACTTAAAGTTGGATGTTGAAATGGTAGAACTTGAATATGGAATGGAGTTCGAATATTTGTTCGGAGTCCCGGATAGATCCCGGACATCACGAGGAGTTCCGGAATGGTCCGGAGAATAAGATTCATATATAGGATGTCATTTTATGTGAATAAAATGATGCGGAAGGTTCTATGGAAGGTTCTAGAAGGTTCTAGAAAAGTCCGGAAGAAACCACCAAGGAAGGTGGAGTCCACATGGGACTCCACCTCCATGGCCGGCCAACCCTAGTGGGGGAGGAGTCCCAAGTGGACTCCCCCTTAGGGGGCCGGCCACCCCCCCTATGGAAGGTGGAATTCCCACCTCTAGTGGGAGGGAAGGTTTCCCACCATATGGAAGGTTTTGGGTTCGGGTCTTATTCGAAGACTTGTAGTCCAACACTTGGGGCTTCCACCTATATATAGAGGGCCAAGGGGAGGGGGCCGGCCACACCAAAGCCACAAGCTTGGCCGCCCCCCATAGTGGCCGGCCACCCCCTCTCCCCAAACCCTAGCGCCCCGCTCCTCCACCATATCCCGCACGCTTAGCGAAGCTCCGCCGGATTTCTCCACCGCCACCGACACCACGCCGTCGTGCTGTCGGATTCAAGAGGAGCTACTACTTCCGCTGCCCGCTGGAACGGGGAGGTGGACGTCGTCTTCATCAACAACCGAACGTGTGACCGAGTACGGAGGTGCTGCCCGTTCGTGGCGCCGGAACCGATCGTGATCAAGATCTTCTACGCGCTTTTGCAAGCGGCAAGTGAACGTCTACCGCAGCAACAAGAGCCTCCTCTTGTAGGCTTTGGAATCTCTTCAAGGGTGAGTCTCGACAATCCCCTCGTTGCTACCGTCTTCTAGATTGCATCTTGGCTTGGATTGCGTGTTCGCCGTAGGAAAATTTTTGTTTTCTATGCTACGTTATCCTAAGGGAGGAGGAGTCCCAAGTGGACTCCCCACCATGGTGGCCGGCCACCCCACCAAGGAAAGGGGGGAGTCCCACTCCCCCTAGGTTTGGACACTTGGAAGGTTTTGTTGGGGTCTTATTCGGACTCTTTGACCTAAACCTTGGGGCCTCCACCTATATAAAGAGGGGGAGAGAGGGGCTGGCCGGCCACTCAAGCCACCACCATGGCCGCACCCCTCAAGGGTGCCCTAGCCGGCGCCCCTCTCCCCAAACCCTAGCGGTCTCTCTCCTCCACCACATCCCGCACGCTTAAGCGAAGCTCCGCCGGATTTCTCCACCACCACCGACACCACGCCGTCGTGCTGTCGGATTCAAGAGGAGCTACTACTTCCGCTGCCCGCTGGAACGGGGAGGTGGACGTCGTCTTCATCAACAACCGAACGTGTGACCGAGTACGGAGGTGCTGCCCGTTCGTGGCGCCGGAACCGATCGTGATCAAGATCTTCTACGCGCTTTTGCAAGCGGCAAGTGAACGTCTACCGCAGCAACAAGAGCCTCATCTTGTAGGCTTTGGAATCTCTTCAAGGGTGAGACTCGATACCCCCTCGTTGCTACCGTCTTCTAGATTGCATCTTGGCTTGGATTGCGTGTTCGCGTAGGAAAATTTTTGTTTTCTATGCAACGTTATCCTACAGATCCAACCCTTCGAGGACGCCTTGTGGCGTGAATCCTTTGAACCTGATGCCGTGCGAACGGGTCTTCTCAAATGAGCCGATGAGCTCGGCTTCACAGATGGCCTTCAGCTCATCGTATTTCTTCTTGTGCTCCGCAGGAAGATCCTCGTATGTGATCTGTTCCTCTGCCATCTCGGATGTCGGTGTTGACGTGGATGTTGCAGAAGATGTCCCACCGGGCGTGCCAGAATGTGTTACCCTCCAAAACCCCCGACGGGCAATGGTTAAGCAACACGAAGAGCCGGAGGCTCCCAAGGCCGCTTAGTGGACCCTGGCACCTCGCGTCGTCCCGCAAATCTTCCAGCCACGTCCTGGCGGTTGCTAGGGCGTGCCACCTGACCTAGACCCGATCAGGAAGGTGTTAGAGTGCTTCGATTGTTCCTGCATGGTAGACACGTAAACATTAAATACGAGCCCTATCGGCTCTCAGGTTTCCCTGTGGAAAGAAGAGTTTAAAAGGGACCTTCTTGATCGGATCCAAGAAAATACTGAAGGATGGGAGAACGACAAGGATAGAGAATCAGGTATAATTTATGATTATAAATGCATTGAAGCTTTTATGGATACTGATAAATTTCGTAATATGAGTGCTACATATGGTCTTGATTCCCAAGTTGTTGCAAATCTTTATAAAGCTTTTGCCTCTCATTATGAATTGCCTAAGAAGAATTTTGATAAGTATCATGAACCGTATAAAGATAAAGTTGATTCATCTGTAAACAAATGTGTAGTGATTGAAACTGTTGATAATGTTATTCCTGAAGCTTATATTGAAAAAACTCCTTTCCCTGCTAAAATGAAGGAGTACTCTGTCATATCTAGTGCGGTTAATAAAAGTGAAAAGAAACCTAAAGAACCTGAAGAACAAATTAAAATTGAACCTGCTGTTGCAATAGTTAAAGATCTTGTGACTGAAAATGTGGAGGATGGTCATATTATTTTCTGTGAAGATGCTTCTAATATTGTTTCACATCCTAATAAACCCAAACAAGTTAGTGTTCCTATGCTATCTGTTAGAATTGGTGATCATTGCTATTATGGTTTATGTGATATTGGTGCAAGTGTTAGTGCTATTCCTTATGAGCTTTACACGGAGATTATGCACGAAATTGGTTCTTGTGAACTTGAAGATATTGATGTGGTTATTCATCTGGCTAATAGAGAAACTATTTCTCCAATTGGTATTGTTCGAGATGTTGAAGTTCTATGTGGTAAGATTAAATATCCTGCTGACTTTTTGGTACTTGGTTCTGCTGCTAGTGATCATTGTCCTATCATTTTTGGTAGACCTTTTCTAAATACTTGTGGAGCTATTATAGATTGTAAGAAAGAGAAAATTTTGACTAGATTTGCTGGTGAACCTTATGAATTTAACTTTTCTAAATTTACCAAAACTCCTTATAAAGCTGACTTGCCTAGTAATGATTTTAAAATGGAGCAGTGTGCATCTATTGTTCTTGTTCCTAATAATCCTTTGCAGCAACATTTGGAGAATAGTGAAAGTGAAGCTTTTAGGAAAGAAAGAGATGAGCTTGAGGAAATTTTTCTTCGCCAACCTATTCTCAAGCATGATTTACCGGTGGAAGATTTGGGTACAACACCGCCACCAAAGGAAGATCCTGTTTTTGATTTAAAGCCTTTACCTGATAATCTTAAATATGCTCATATTGATGATAAGAAAATATATCCTGTTATTATTAGTTCTAAGCTTTCAGAGATTGAGGAAGAAAGGTTATTGGAAATATTGAAGAAACACCGAGGAGCTATTGGCTATACTCTTGATGATTTGAAAGGGATTTCTCCTTCTATTTGCCAACATGCTATTAATATGGAAGATGATGCAAAGCCTGTTGTTGAACATCAACGTCGTCTAATTCCGAAGATGAAAGAGGTGGTAAGGAACGAGGTATTAAAACTTCTTGAAGCTGGTATTATATATCCTATTGCTGATAGTAGATGGGTTAGTCCTGTGCATTGTGTTCCTAAGAAAGGAGGAATGACTGTTGTGCCTAATGATAATGATGAGCTTATTCCTCAAAGAATAGTTGTAGGGTATAGAATGTGCATTGATTTTCGAAAAGTTAATAAAGTTACTAAGAAAGATCATTACCCTTTACCCTTTATTGATCAAATGCTAGAAAGGTTATCTAAAAATACTCATTTTTGCTTTCTTGATGGTTATTCTGGGTTTTCACAAATTGCTGTTAAAGCTAAAGATCAAGAGAAAACCACGTTTACTTGTCCTTATGGAACTTATGCTTATAGGCGTATGCCTTTTGGTTTATGTAATGCTCCTGCTACTTTTCAAAGATGCATGTCTGCTATTTTTCATGGTTTTTGCGAAAGTATTGTAGAGGTGTTCATGGATGATTTTTCTGTCTATGGGAATTCTTTTGATAATTGCTTGCGAAACCTCGATAAAGTTTTGCAGAGATGTGAAGAAACTAACCTTGTTCTTAATTGGGAGAAATGCCACTTTATGGTTAATGAAGGAATTGTATTGGGACATAAAATTTCCGAGAGAGGTATTGAAGTTGATAGAGCTAAAGTTGAAGCAATTGAGAAGATGCCCTATCCGAGGGATGTTAAAGGTATTCGTAGTGTTCTTGGTCATGCTGGGTTTTATAGGAGATTTATTAAAGATTTCTCTAAAATTTCAAAGCCTCTTACTAATCTTCTTCAAAAAGATGTACCTTTTGTTTTTGATGATGATTGTAAGGAAGCTTTTGAAACTCTAAAGAAAGCCTTAACAACTGCTCCTGTAGTTGAACCTCCTGATTGGAATTTGCCTTTTGAAATTATGTGTGATGCTAGTGATTTTGCTGTAGGCGCTGTTCTTGGACAGCGAGTAGATAAAAAATTAAATGTTATTCATTATGCTAGTAAGACTCTTGATGCTGCTCAAAGAAATTATGCTACAACTGAAAAAGAATTGTTAGCTGTAGTCTTTGCTTGTGACAAGTTTAGACCCTATATTGTTGATTCAAAAGTCACGATTCATACTGATCATGCTGCAATTAGATACCTTATGACAAAGAAAGATGCTAAGCCAAGGCTTATTAGATGGGTACTTCTTTTGCAAGAATTTGATTTACATATTATAGATAGGAAAGGTGCTGATAATCCTGTTGCTGATAATTTGTCTAGATTGGAAAATATTACTTATGATCCTGTTCCTGTTAATGATAGTTTTCCAAATGAACAATTGGCTGTAATAAAGGTGAGCTCACGAGAGAGCCCTTGGTATGCTGATTATGCTAACTTTATTGTTTCGAAGTATTTGCCTCCAACCTTTTCAGCTCAGCAAAGGAGGAAATTCTTTTATGACTTGAGGCATTATTTTTGGGATGACCCACACTTATATAAAGAAGGAGTGGATGGTATTATGCGAAGATGTGTTCCTGAATATGAACAACAGGAGATATTGAGTAAATGTCATGGTAGTGTTTATGGAGGACATCATGCTGGAGATAGAACCGCGCAAAAGGTTCTACAATCAGGTTTTTATTGGCCAACACTTTTCAAAGATGCAAGGAAGTTTATTTTATCTTGTGATGAATGTCAAAGAGTTGGTAATATCTCTAGACGCAATGAAATGCCTATGAATTATACTCTTGTTATTGAACCATTCGATTGTTGGGGATTCGACTTCATGGGTCCTTTCCCTTCTTCAGAAGGTAACACTCATATACTTGTCGCTGTTGATTATGTTACTAAATGGGTAGAAGCTATACCTACAAAGAGTGCTGATGGTGAGACCTCTATAAAAATGCTTGTAGATGTTATATTTCCTAGATTTGGAATACCTAGATATATTATGACTGATGGAGGTTCTCATTTTATTCATGGAGGTTTTAGAAAAACTCTTGCTAAGTATGGTATTAATCATAGAATTGCTTCCGCTTATCACCCTCAAACTAGTGGTCAAGTAGAATTATCAAATAGAGAGATTAAAGCTATCTTGGGAAAGACTGTTAATAAATCTAGAAAGAATTGGGCTAGCAAATTGAAAGAAGCACTATGGGCTTATAGAACTGCTTATAAAAATCCTATGGGAATGTCACCTTATAAAATGGTTTATGGAAAAGCTTGTCATTTACCTTTAGAACTAGAGCACAAAGCTTATTGGGCTGTTAGAGAACTAAATAAAGATCCGAAACTAGCCGGTAATAAGAGGTTGTTGCAATTAAGTTCTCTAGATGAATGGAGAAGTGAAGCTTATGAAAATGCTAAACTCTTTAAAGAAAAAGTTAAGAAGTGGCATGATAGAAGGATTATCAAAAGAGAGTTTAATATTGGGGATAAAGTCCTATTGTATCGGTCTCGTCTCAGATTCTTTGCAGGGAAATTACTCTCGAAGTGGGAAGGACCATATGTTGTTGAGGAGGTGTATCGTTCAGGAGCAATTAAAATTAGCTCTCTCCAAGGCAATGCCACACAAGTGGTGAATGGACAAAGACTCAAGCATTATATCTCGGGTGATTCTTATAATGTTGATGTTGATATTATTCAAGTGGAAACACCGGAGGCTTTCATCAAAGGACAAATTGACAGTCCGCCAGAACTCGACTTTGAATAGGTAACAGTACAGGTAATAAAAAGTCCGCGTTTACCTTTCCGAACAATATTTTTGCTGTTTTTGGAAAATATGAAAAATTACGGAATCGAAACGGAGTGGAAAAGACGCGCGAGGGCCCGTCACCATAGGCCGGCGCGGGCCCCACCCTGGCCGCGCCGACCTATGGTGACAGCCCCTCGGCGTCCCGTTTCCACTCGTTTTCGGCCTGGAACCTTCCTTTTATCGTAAAAATATTTGCTATATAATCCCCCGGACCCCTGGAGGTCCGTATATCGTTTTCTCGTCGTGTTTTGTTTCGAGCTGTTTTCTGCCAGATTTGTTTTGATCTAGAAGCACCATGGTCTCCAACAACAAGGACAAGGGACCTTTGAAGGAAGATATTCAAGACCCGGAACTGAAGGAAGAAGACGCAAGTGAGGATGAGGAAGAAGTGGAGGAAGCTCCGCGAGTACACCAGCGTGCCACCGTTGCAAGTATTGGCGTGATATCAAATCCATCCAACACCAAGAGGAGTGCACGAATCGCTACCGGAGGAGCGGTTCCACGTCATTACTTGGCTCCAAGGACATCTTCTCCGAGCAATTACAACCCTTACCGCAATCTAATCTACGATCGTCAAACTGAAAGGACCCCCAAGGTAGTGTTGCCAAGTGGTTGGGATATAGATCGTTCTAACATTGCAGGAGAGATGAAATCTGAAGCTGAAGGATGGGGAAACAACTCTAGGAGTTGGGATTCACCACCTGACATGATTATGAGCCGCGTTGAGCACAACTCGGAACTGATTCGCAACCTCACCTATGAGATTGAAGATTTAAAGGAGCTTGTTAAGAAGCTTGTCGAGAAGAATCCATCACCATCATCACCGAAGGAGTAATTCATCATCGGTATTGGCATCCCCTTGGTTTGTTCCAAGCTTGGGGGAGTGCCGCGGTATCAAATTATCACTACCTTTATCTTTTACTATCAAGTAGTGTCATATCATGAGTAGGGAAGTTATCATATGGAATAGTATGCAATGTGGAAGTATCTCTCTTAGTTGGTTATCTATGTATCCGTTGGTGTGAGTTATCGTTATGGAATATTAATGAGAAGTCTTATCATTTACTTTTTGCACACCTTATTTTAGTTTGCAATCTCCATTATATGATTACTCTTGACATGAGTATTGATATCACTTTGGGAGCATCAAGTAAATCTATTTGGTTTTGGCAAACTTAGCATTGGTCAATAGCAACAACACCATGATGTTTAAATAAAAGAGAGAAATACACTTAGATACATTACTCTATTATCTCTATGCTAATGAGTTTAGTATTCTGAAGTTAAAATTGCTTGTGCTTATGAGAAAGATGCATGATTGTTCTATCATATGTATATTTGTTTGTTTCCCTCAACCTTTATGCTTGCTATCAAACCTTGCTAGCCAAAGACCTGTATCGAGAGGGAATGCTTCTCATACATCCATAACCTTAGACCAAACCTATGCCATTTGTGTCCACCATACCTACCTACTACATGGTATTTTCTGCCATTCCAAGTAAATACTTCATGTGCTACCTTTAAATAATTCAAACTATTACTCCTTATTTGTGTCAATGTTTTATAGCTCATGAGGAAGTATGTGGTGTTTATCTTTCAATCTTGTTGGGCGAACTTTCACCAATGGACTAGTGGCACATCCGCTTATCCAATAATTTTGCAATAAGAGCTGGCAACGGGGTTCCCAGCCCCAATTAATAACTTTCATTAATAATTCTCTTCACATGTTTTGCTCTGATTTATCAGTAAGCAACTTAATTTTGCAATAGACACTCCTCCATGGTATGTGAATGTTGGAAGGCACCCGAGGATTCGGTTAGCCATGGATTGAGAAAGCCAAGGTTGGGGGAGTGTCATCCTTAATAAAACTAAAATACATGTGTAAACAAAAGAGAAGGGGGATGATCTACCTTGCTGGTAGAGATGCCGTCCCTCATGGGAGCCGCTCTTTGAAGGTTCGTTTGGCAAGGGGGTTAGAGTGCCCGCTACCATTCGTTGACAACAACAAACACCGCTCAAAATCTTACTTTTATGCTCTTTATATGATTTCAAAACTTGAAAAGCTCTAGCACATGATTTAATCCCTGCTTCCCTCTGCGAAGGGCCTATCTTTTACTTTTATGTTGAGTCAGTAAACCTATTTCCCTCTATCTCAAGCAAGCAATTGAGTTGTTGTGAACCAATCATTTATGCTATGATTCAGTTAATCATGTCTTTTATACTTTCTTGTTTAGTACCAATTTTATCTGAATGAATATGACTTTGAAGTTATCAATGATTATGAGGAGATTGTTATGCTTGAATATGAAAGCCCAGCTATAAATTCTAATATGAAAGCTTTGCTTAGAAGTACAATCCGTTAGTAGTTCTCTGACCAAGAACAAAGTTTGCCATCACCAATTATGATTTCTTATGCACCTTTACTTGTGATTTCTCTTTACTTATTTCAAGATGAGTTATATGAGGAAGTTGTTTACTAGAATGTCTTGTGTGAATGAATATGATGCTTCTTGTCCGTATTTTATTTATCGACTCTTCACTCCATAAACATGTGGTCTTGTTTATCGAGCTCAGTTTCGCTTGGGGACAAGCGAGGTCTAAGCTTGGGGGAGTTGATACGTCCAATTTGCATCACTATTTTATATCATAATTTGCTGTTATTCATTGATATATTTCATATTGGGACACAATACTTATGTTATTTCATCTATTTTGCATGTTTCATCATTATTGGAGGATCAAGCACCGGAGCCAGGATTCTAAAAAGCACCGTCAGAACGCAATATTTCGGAAGATCACCGTGGAAGGAAATTTCACGTAAATTCCTATTTTTCCAGATGACGGAGGGAGCCGAAGGGGGGAAGAAGGGGAGCCAAGGTGGGCCCGGACCACAGGCCGGCGCGGCCCATGGCCTGGCCGCGCCACCCTGTGGTGTGGGGCCCCACAGCCCCTCTCGCCTCCTTTTCTTCGCGTACTCCTTCGTCCCGAAAACCTAAGCCACGAGAGGACCTCACGAAGGGTTACAGCTGCCTCTGCGGGGCGGAGAACACCAGAGAAAAGAGCTCTCCGGCGGGCAGGAATCCGCCGGGGAAATTCCCTCCCGGAGGGGGAAATCGACGCCATCGTCATCGTCATCGAGCTGGACATCATCTCCATCATCATCATCATCATCTCCATCATCTACACCGCCATCACCACCGCTGCACCTCGTCACCGCTGTAACAATTTGGGTTGGATCTTGATTGTTTGATAGGGGAAACTCTCCCGGTGTTATTCTCTACTTGTTGTAGATGCTATTGAGTGAAACCATTGAACCAAGGTTTATGTTCAGATTGTTATTCATCATCATATCACCTCTGATTGTATTCCATATGATGTCTCGTGAGTAGTTCGTTTAGTTCTTGAGGACATGGGTGAAGTCTAAATGCTAGTAGTGAATTATGGTTGAGTAATATTCAATGTTATGATATTTAAGTTGTGGTGTCATTCTTCTAGTGGTGTCGTGTGAACGTCGACTACACGACACTTCACCATTTATGGGCCTAGGGGAGTGCATCTTGTATTCGGTTGCTAATTGCGGGGTTGCCGGAGTGACAGAAACCTGAGCCCCCGTTAGTATATCGATGCAAGAGGGATCGCAGGATCTCAGAGTTTAAGGCTGTGGTTAGATTTATCTTAATTACTTTCTTGTAGTTGCGGATGCTTGCAAGGGGTATAATCACAAGTATGTATTAGTCCTAGGAAGGGCGGTGCATTAGCATAGGTTCACCCACACAACACTTATCAAAACAATGAAGATTATTTAGCTACATGAAGCGAAAGCACTAGACTAAAATCCCCGTGTGTCCTCAAGAACGTTTGGTCATTATAAGTAAACAAACCGGCTTGTCCTTTGTGCTAAAAAGGATTGGGCCACTCGCTGCAATTATTTCTCTCGCATTTTACTTACTCGTACTTTATTCATCTGTTACATCAAAACCCCTTGAATACTTGTTTGTGAGCATTTACAGTGAATCCTTCATCGAAACTGCTGCCAACACCTTCTGCTCCTCGTTGGGATCGACATTCTTACTTATCGAAGATACTACGATACACCCCCTATACTTGTGGGTCATCAAGGTGCAGCGGTGGTGATGGCGGTGTAGATGGTGGAGATGATGATGATGATGATGAAGATGATGTCCAGCTCGATGACGATGGCGATGGCGTCGATTTCCTCCGGGAGGGATTTCTGCCCGCCGGAGAGCTCTTTTCTCTCTGGTGTTCTCCGCCCCGCAGAGGCGGCTGTAACCCTTCGTGAGGTCCTCTCTGGCTTAGGTTTTCGGGACGAAGGAGTACGCGAAGAAAAGGAGGCGAGAGGGGCTGTGGGGCCCCCACACCACAGTGGCGCGGCCAGGCCATGGGCGCGCCGGCCTGTGGTCTGGGCCCCTTGGCTCCCCTCTTCTCCCCCTTCTGGCTCCCTCCGTCATCTGGAAAAATAGGAATTTACGTGAAATTTCCTTCCACAGTTGATCTTCCGAAATATTGCGTTCTGACGGTGCTTTTTCCAGCAGAATCCTGGCTCCGGTGCTTGATCCTCCAATAATGATGAAACATGCAAAATAGATGAAATAACATAAGTATTGTGTCCCAATATGAAATATATCAATGAATAACAGCAAATTACGATACAAAATAGTGATGCAAATTGGACGTATCAACTCCCCCCAAGCTTAGACCTCGCTTGTCCCCAAGCGAAACTGAGCTCGATAAACAAGACCACATGTTTATGGAGTGAAGAGTCGATAAATAAAATACGGACAAGAAGCATCATATTCATTCACACAAGACATTCTAGTAAACAACTTCCTCATATAACTCATCTTGAAATAAGTAAAGAGAAATCACAAGTAAAGGTGCATAAGAAATCATAATTGGTGATGGCAAACTTTGTTCTTGGTCAGAGAACTACTAACGGATTGTACTTCTAAGCAAAGCTTTCATATTAGAATTTATAGCTGGGCTTTCATATTCAATCATAACAATCTCCTCATAATCATTGATAACTTCAAAGTCATATTCATTCAGATAAAATTGGTACTAAACAAGAAAGTATAAAAGACATGATTAACTGAATCATAGCATAAATGGTTGGTTCACAACAACTCAATTGCTTGCTTGAGACAGAGGGAAATAGGTTTCTTGACTCAACATAAAGTAAAATATATGCCCTTAGCGGGATTAAATCATGTGCTAGAGCTTTTCAAGTTTTGAAATCATATAAAGAGCATAAAGTAAGAGCGTGTTTGTTGTTGTCAGCGAATGGTAGCTAACTCCCTTGCCCAAACGAACCTTCCAAGAGAGGCTCCATGAAGGCGGCATCTCTACCAGCAAGGTAAGATCATCCCCTTCTCTTTGTTTACACATGTATTTTAGTTTTATTAAGGATGACACTCCCCCAACCTTGGCTCTCAATCCATGGCTAAGTCCTAGGTGCCTTCAACATTCACATACATTGAAAAATTAAGTTGCTTACTGATGAATCAGGGCAAAACATGTGTATTAATGAAAGTATTAATTGGGCAAATTGCCAGCTCTTATTAATTATTGGATAAGCAGATGTGTCACCATTGGTGAAATTCAACAAATTGAGAGATAAAACACCACATACTTCCTCATGAGCTATAAAACATTGACACAAATAAGAGTAATAGTTTGAATTATTTAAAGGTAGCACATGAAGTATTTACTTGGAATGGCAGAAAATACCATGTAGTAGGTAGGTATGGTGGACACAAATGGCATAGGTTTGGTCTAAGGTTATATGTTGAAGCATTCCCTCTCGCAAGTCTTTGGCTAGCAAGGTTTGATAGCAAGCATAAAGGTTGAGGGAAACAAACAAATATACATATGATAGAACAATCATGCATCTTTCTCATAAGCACAAAATTTTACTTCAGAATACTAAACTCATTAGCATAAGAATATAGTAATATATCTAAGTGTATTTCTCTCTTTATTTAAACATCAGTGTTGTTGCTATTGACCAATGCTAAGTTTGCCAAAACCAAATAGATTTACTTGATGCTCCCAAAGTGATATCAATACTCATGTCAAGAGTAATCATATAATGGAGATTGCAAACTAAAATAAGGTGTGCAAAAAGTAAATGATAAGACTTCTCATTAATATTCCATAACGATAACTCACACCAACGGATACATAGATAACCAACTAAGAGAGATACTTCCACATTGCATACTATTCCATATGATAACTTCCCTACTCATGATATGACACTACTTGATAATAAAAGATAAAGGTAGTGATGATGATGTGATCCCCCTTGGAACAAACCAAGGGGATGCCATTACCGATGATGAATTACTCCTTCGGTGATGATGGCGATGGATTCCTCTCGACAAGCTTCTTAACAAGCTCCTTTAAATCTTCAATCTCATAGGTGAGGTTGCGAATCAGTTCCGAGTTGTGCTCAACGCGGCTCATAATCATGTCAGGTGGTGAATCCCAACTCCTAGAGTTGTTTCCCCATCCTTCAGCTTCAGATTTCATCTCTCCTGCAATGTTAGAACGATCAACACTACCTTGGGGGTCCTTTCAGTTTGACGATCGTAGATTAGATTGCGGTAAGGGTTGTAATTGCTCGGAGAAGATGTCCTTGGAGCCAAGTAATGACGTGGAACCGCTCCTCCGGTAGCGATTCGTGCACTCCTCTTTGTTGGATGGATTTGATATCGCCACTGCAACGGTGCACGCTTGTCTCGCGGATCCTCCACTTCTTCTCATCCTCACTTGCGTCTTCCCCTTCCGTCTTAGATATCTTCCTTCAAGGTCCTTGTCCTGTTTGGAGACCATGGGTGCTCTACAAATGCAAAGCAGCTGCAGTACGGCAATGAAGCGTATCTGAGACCTCCAGTCGGAGTCATATAGCAAATATTTTTCGATAAGAGGTTCCCGAGCGAAAATGAGTGGGAAGCGGGGCCCGGGGGTATCACCATAGGTGCGGCGCGGCGGGTGGGTGGCGGCCATGGTGACACCGTCGTCTTCCGCGTTTGATTCGGTAATTTTATATTTTCAAAACGAATATGTTGGAGAGTAAGCGGACTTTATACTGTTACCTATTCAAATCGAGTTCTGAATTTATCAATTTATCCTTTGAAAGCCTCCGGTGACCCGAATAATATCAACATCAACATTAGTAAGGCTCACCACTTGATTAATGGCGTACGGGAAAGTATTTGTTTAACGATATGCCTCCTCAACTGCAATATGGTCCTTCCCGCCGAGGTGAAAAAGGGCCGGGCGTGCGTGGGACTGTATTAAATGCGATAATCCTTCTATCATGCCAACTCTTAACTTTTTTCTTTAAGGAGTTTAGCATTTTCATAAGCTTCATCTAGAGAACTCAATTGCAACAACCTCTTATTACCGGCTAGTTTCGGATCTTTATTTAGACAAGCTTTGTGCTCTAATTCTAAAGGTGACAATTCCCATAGGATTTTTATAAAGTTCTATAAGCCCATAGTGCTTCTTTCAATTTGCTAGCCCAATTCTTTCTAGATTTATTAACAGTCTTTCCCAAATAGCCCAATCTCTCTATTTGATAATTCTACTTGACCACTTGAGGGTGATAAGCAGAAGCATTCTATGATTAATACCATACTTAACCTCCATGAATAAAATGAGAACCTCCATCGTCATAATATATCTACTATTCCAAATCTAAATATAACATCCAAGCTATAGAGGTCTGCCATCAGCCTTTTTGTAGGTTGGCTTCTACCCATTTAGTAACATAATCAATAGCAACAAGTATATGAGTGTTACCTTCTGAAGAAGGAAAGGACCCATGAAGTCGATCCCACAATCGAATGTTTCAATAACAAGAGTATAATTCATAGGATTTCATTACGTCTAGATATTGACTCTTTGACATTCATCACAAGATAAAATAAATTTCCTTGCATCTTTGAAGAGTGTTGGCCAATAAAAACACGGTTCTATCTCCAGCGTGATGTCCTCCATAAACACTACCATGACATTTACTCAATATTCTTGTTGTTCATAACATCTTTGCATAATACCATCCACTCCTTCTTTATATAGGTGTGGAATCATCCCCAAAATAATGCCTCAAAATAAGGGAAACAAATTCACTGTATGGCTGAAATTTGGAGGCAAATACTTGAACAATAAAGTTATGACATCTGAGATATAAATGACTCACCTTAATACGCCAATTCATTTGGAAAATTTCATTCGAGAACATGATCTGGCAATATTTTCAATTAGGCAAATTGCTCGACAACGAATTATCTTTCTATCTATAATATGAAATCAAATTCTTGCAACGAGTACCTTGTACAAAGTGGCTTAGCATATTTCTTTGATAAATAGATTGTCTGAATCGCAATGTAGAGGTCTAAACTTGTCTGCAAAAACTCAGCTAACAATTCCTTTTCGGTGTAATAATTCTTTGGCGGCATCAAAGTCTTCTGGCATAATGAATAAACATTTAATTTTATCACCATTTGATCAGAGCGGCATACCTCGGCTGGAAATCACTGGAATTTCACATATTTCAGACCTTCAATCGATGAAATTTAATTTCACCTTACAAGGTCCTTAAGGCTTTTCTTTGAGTTTCAAAGCTCTCTTACAATCATCCTTCAAAAACAAATGGTACAAGAATAGTAAGAAGCTTTGAAATTTTAGAGAAATTCCATAAATCTATATCTTCGGAATGACCAGAAACATGCGATTACCTTCATTCGGATAAACATGTTCTCAATTAAGCTTCAACTTTAACTCTATAATCAATACCTGCCGGAAATTTTATTTCTATCTTTCATTCATTAACCTAAGGCATTTCTAATTAAACAGGTTAGTTTCTTACATCTACCAAAACTTCTTTAGATTATCACGAAATATTCCATAGAAAAGAACACACTCTACAATGTTGTACCGAAAACAATAGGGACATACATCTTTAAATAGCGAGGCGCACATAAATCCAAAGGCATAAATATAGGCTTTTGTGAACAGTAGCGTGGTTTTCTCTTGATGCTTTAACGAGTGAAATTTAGGGTATTTTTCATAAGAAAGCAAATGAGTCTTTTTTAGATTAACCTTTCTAGCATTTGAAATAAAGGAGAAAAGAGGCAATGATCTAGCTTAATACTTTATTAAATTTCGAAAAATCAACAAAGTACACCCACAATATTTTTGAGTCATAGTTATCATTAGGCTTTGCTATTTCTTAAAGCACAGTAAAACAAGCATCTATAGCTCGACAATAGAATATAAACTCGAATAGAATGTTTTATGTTCTTACTCGTACCATAAGCCTCTTTCATTTTGAGGTGGGCGGCGTTGATATTGACCATATCTTTCCGTATAACATAAAATGTTGGCAAATACAGGAGAATTCCCTTTCAATCATCAATTTTATAGCAATAGCTCCTCGCTTCAATATTTCAATTTACTCTTCCTTCTCGCAACTTAGAATAATAATAACAGGATATATTTTTTATCATCAATATGAGCAATTTAAGATTATCGAACAAAGAGTTTAAATCTAGCAGAATCTTCTTTTGCGATTTCGATGGCAAAAAAAATACGCAAATCTTCAAAAAAAAAGCCATGATGTATAATCTGAAATTTATCGTCCATAAAGCTTCAATGCATAAATATAATTATAAAATTTCTATCTTTCGTTCTCCCATCCTTGATATTTTCTTGGATCCGGTAAGAAGGTCCCTTTTAAACTCTTCTTTGTTGCGTGTAAATGATCCAGAACAAGAAGTATCCAGCAAGGTCTTGTCTTGAAAAGAAAGTCTTGCATAGAAATTATCAATAATAACATTACCAGGAAGCTCATGAATGGGGCATTTGAGCATTAAAGACTTCAATCTCCCCCAAGCTTGGGCAATACTCTCTCCATCATGAGGCCAGAAATTATATATGCGGTTCCGATCTTTGTGAATTTCACTTGGAGGATAAAATTTGGAATAAAATAAAGGCACAATGTCCTCCCAATCAATAGAATCACCATTCTTCAGCAATTTATACCAGTGCGCCGCTTTACCAGACAGCGATATAGTGAATAGTTTCTTCCTAACTTCATTCATAGAAATACCTGCACATTTGAATAACCCGCATAATTCATGCAAAAACAGTAAATGATCACCAGGATGGACAGTTCCATCCCCTTCATAGCGGTTATCCATAACACGTTCAATAATTTCCATAGGTATTTTATATGGTACTACTTCCTCACCTGGCGCTTCATCCACTACCGTTGCAGTAGTAGTAGATTTCCCAAATAGAAATTTAGAAGATCTCTCCATAATGACTTATAGCAGCAGGCAGAAATAAAATCAGCACAAACAGTAAAGGTTTTCCTTACCAATTCCACTTCCGGCGCTTCACTCCCCGGCAACGGCGCCAGGAAAATAGTCTTGATGACTCACAAGTATAGGGGTGTATCGTAGTATCTTCGATAAGTAAGAATGTCGATCCCAACGAGGAGCAGGTGTTGAAGCAGTTTCGATGAAGGATTCACTGTAAATGCTCACAAACAAGTATTCAAGGGGTTTTGATGTAATAGATGAATAAAGTACGAGTAAGTAAAATGCGAGAGAAATAATTGCAGCAAGTGGCCCAATCCTTTTTAGCACAAAGGACAAGCCGGTTTGTTTACTTATAATGACCAAACGTTCTTGAGGACACACGGGGATTTTAGTCTAGTGCTTTCGCTTCATGTAGCTAAATAATCTTCATTGTTTTGATAAGTGTTGTGTGGGTGAACCTATGCTAATGCACCGCCCTTCCTAGGACTAATACATACTTGTGATTATACCCCTTGCAAGCATCCGCAACTACAAGAAAGTAATTAAAGATAAATCTAACCACAGCCTTAAACTCTGAGATCCTGCGATCCCTCTTGCATCGATATACTAACGGGAGCTCAGGTTTCTGTCACTCCGGCAACTCCGCAATTAGCAACCGAATACAAGATGCACTCCCCTAGGCCCATAAATGGTGAAGTGTCGTGTAGTCGACGACATGACACCACTAGAAGAATGACACCACAACTTAAATATCATAACATTGAATATTACTCAACCATAATTCACTACTAGCATTTAGACTTCACCCATGTCCTCAAGAACTAAACGAACTACTCACGAGACATCATATGGAATACAATCAGAGGTGATATGATGATGAATAACAATCTGAACATAAACCTTGGTTCAATGGTTTCACTCGATAGCATCTACAACAAGTAGAGAATAACAGGAGAGTTTCCCCTATCAAACAATCAAGATCCAACCCAAATTGTTCGGTGACGAGGTGCAGCGGTGGTGATGGCGGTGTAGATGGTGGAGATGATGATGATGATGATGAAGATGATGTCCAGCTCGATGACGATGGCGATGGCGTCGATTTCCCCCTAGGAGGGAATTTCCCCGGCGGTTCCTGCCCGCCGGAGAGCTCTTTCTCTCTGGTGTTCTCCGCCCGCCGCAGGGTGTAACCCTCGTGAGGTCCTCTCTGTGGCTTAGGTTTTCGGGACGAAGGAGTACGCGAAGAAAAGGAGGCGAGAGGGGCTGTGGGGCCCCCACACACAGGGTGGCGCGGCCAGGCCATGGGCCGCGCCGGCCGTGGGCCCACCTTGGCTCCCCTCTTCTTCCCCTTCTGGCTCCCGTCATCTGGAAAAATAGGAATTTACGTGAAATTTCCTTCCACAGTTGATCTTCCGAAATATTGCGTTCTGACGGTGCTTTTTCCAGCAGAGTCCTGGCTCCGGTGCTTGATCCTCCAATGATGAAACATGCAAAATAGATGAAATAACATAAGTATTGTGTCCCAATATGAAATATATCAATGAATAACAGCAAATTACGATACAAAATAGTGATGCAAATTGGACGTATCAGGGTATTGATGAGTTCTTCCAAGATGAGGAGGGTGTGACGTCGGATGACATTGACTATGGACACGGCCATGGTGACAGTCAGGCTTGGAAGAATAAGAGGCAAGAGTGGGCCGGAGCAATGTGGGTAGATAGAGGAACCAGGCTCTGAAGAAAGAAGGAAGAACATTGTCATGATGTCGACCACTCCTCTGCTCATCCTTGTGTTGTGTTGAACACAAATTTGGTAGTAGCTAGGGAAACATCGTGAGGGACTTCTAGTTGCTAGTAGCTAGGGAATATCTTAACAAACTGCGATTTGCTAGTAGCTAGGGTTGCACGATGTTAATTTTACTGCTGCCTACTACTTACATATTCTGATGAGTTGCTTGTAGTAGTGCGAGGTAAGGTCACCACTTGTGACTTGTGACAAGTTCTTACCCGAACGGTAGGTAGAATGCAACCAAACTTGTTGTCATTCTGCCCTCATACACGAAACTGCGGGTTGCAGGTTGTCAAGTGCACAAATGAGGACAAAATGACTTGTTGGCATCCAAACTGGACAAGATTTTAGACTTGAGTCAGTCCATAATGGCTTTAGTGAGAAGATCTCTACATATGCAAAAAAAAGGTGCGAGAAACTAAACAAACCCTATATGTTTCAAGCAACTCTATCTTCCCAGCTGGATTGTGATTTGTCACCATGGGATAAGATAGATCTCTGATCATAGGAAAACGTAGTTCGATTCTGATCGCATCATATTCACATATGGAAGGTTCAGGAAGGAACTACATAGTGGTATGGCGTATATCTAGAAAAGCAGAAAGTCATTATAGCAATCTCGGTTAGCTACGTAGATGATCGGCAACGCACCTCCGGTCCTCCATGCAAACACGCGGTGCGCCAACTCACTACCAGAAACCGACATTTTCCTATCAGCTATGAATTTTCCTGTGAGGCCCGAAGTGGATCTCAGGATAATAGTTTTCCTGTGTTCTGGTCAGCTCACAGGAAAAAGACTAGAGCCAACCCGCCATCGGATGCCCATGAAACATAGTTCGCGCTGAAATTTTCCCTCTCCGCGGCAACACTGGAAACTTCGCGCGAGAAAAAATAGGACATAATGCAACGCCCCAGAAATTTTCCCCATTTTCTCGTCTTCAACGCGCACTCGCCGCCCGCCTCCTCCCACCTCCTCGCCATTGTCGCCGCCCTCCTGTGCCGCCAGCCCCCCTCTCCTCCGACATCCACATCCATATCTGCGGTCACCGGCTACCAGATCCTGGCCGCCGGCCACCAGATCCATCCGCGAGGCAGCGGCCACAAGATCTATCTCAGACCTCCCACACTCCTTGCCACCTCGAATCTCTTGAGCCTCACAGCTACTTGCTCCCACCTACGTCTTGGCGCCCGCCCATCCCCTTCTCCTCGACCTACACGGACCGCTGGCTGCCCCACCTCCGTCAGGCAAGCGACGCCCACCTCCCTTCTCTTCTGACCTCCTCCGGCGCAACCTGCCAACACACCTCCGTGCACGAGCGCCGTCCTCCTACCCTCCCTTCTCCTCTGACCACCACCACCACCTCCATCCATTTTCACAACTCATGCTCCCTCGTCTCACTTTTGTCCAGCCAGCAACTTTGTTTTGATGTGGTAAGTATCAATCATGGTCATTGGTGAAATTATTACTCATAATTGGGAGAAAATGAGGGCCTTTTGAATTTTCAGTGCGTTGTTTCATTTTAGTTTTTTTTTACGAAACACAGTACAATCAAAGACGCTCATACATACGCGCGCACACTCACCCCTATGAACGCACACCACGCAGCATTACTACCGCCTCCAAGAGACCACGTTGAGAACTGATCCGACGGGTCTTGAGATTGACGAAGTCACCACGATGAAAGAAATAGCTTTGTTCTATCTTGTAGCTCATAGATTTAGGTGCTAATGTAGGTGCGTTATTAGTACATGAAAAACAAGGCAAGAGAAGACAATTACTACACGTAAAAAATTCTTTGAAGACTAACTAAAAAATTACTACATCGTAAGTTACCACTATCTTCCTAGCACGATCATGATTCATCACCATGATATAAGCGAGATCTTCGCTATATCATAGGCGAACCGAGTTCACTTTTTCTCGCTTCATATTCATATATGGAAGATTCAAGTAAAAAAGGAAGGAAAATAACAAGAGAGTAGCCTGGTGTATTTCCAAAGGCACCGTTATCTCTCTATAGGAACCGGTCACCAACTACATCGGCCCACACGACAGACAACTAGGAATCCTGGGCTTCCGACAAGGCCTTTCTTCTTGGTGGCCTCTGCGTCAGCGAAATTGTTGTAGGACAGGGCTATGAGGCGAGGCCCCAAAGGGAGAGCATGATGGCGAACTTCTCATGAATGCGCGATGATGATGCCGATGACAAGAGTGAGAAACTTCTAGAAATTGTTTAACGGAATAAAGTGTCCCACATCACAGAAAAATTGATCATCCAAGAAATACATTCGTGCATGTCAACTACATGTTTAATCATGACAAATAAAATCTTACGTAACTTTTATAAAAAAAATGCTATGTATCGGAAAAGTAGAATTATATCTCAGCATCCGTATAATATGTTTATCTGTGTTGTGTTTTCTCACATAAATATATTATCAAAAGAAACTTTATACACCGGTAAAGAAAAAAGTGAAAGGAAAAAAAAGAGAAAAACGCCCAAATCTGCCAATGAGCTTGTTAAAAATGAGAGTAGGGGGTTTTGGGACATTTCAATTGGCTACCGCGATGAGATGGAGCTATCAAAACCGGTTGCATCTGTTATCAAATTGCGGACCAACTAATATAATGTTGCATCTCGTTTTTTTTTTCGCTTGGTTCATTTCAGGTTTCGACTTTCGAGACAAGTAGAGAATCATTATAGCAATTTCCATCAGCTACATATATAGATTTACGGCAGCGTACTGCCGGTCCTCCATGCAACCACACGGAACGGGAATGCGCCCCCTGGTCGTTTCAAGCTACCTCTATCTTCTCTGCTGGATCATGATTCATTACCATGAGATAAGACAGATCTCCGCTGTATCATCATAGCCTATGATTCATAGGCGAACGGAGTTCGATTCTAATCACGTCATATTCACATATAGAACGTTCAGGAATGGACTACATAGTGATCGATCTGGCGTATGTCTGAAGTCACCGTTAGCTTTCTACTAGAAGTGCTACCTCTGGTCTTATTTAATTGACGCGGGTTTACACATGAGATAGGCTAAGTTTCGCTCTCCTTCGCATCAATTTAATCCGACCGGTGGGTATATGCTAGGACTAGGAAGCCTGGGGTTCGGGCGAGGCCGGTTTCTTCTTGCTGGCCTGGGCGTCAGTGTACTCGCCGTAGGAGTAGGAGGCGAGGCCCCAGAGGGAGAGCACGAGGGCGATGGCCTTCTCACTGCTGAACTTCTCGTGGAGGAAGACAACGGCGAGCACCTCTGTGACGGGGATGAAGGCGGCGATGATGATCCCGGTGAGAAGGGTGTGGACGCAGAAGATGACGCCGACGCTGCCGAGGAAGTAGAACTGCCACAGGATGGCGCTCCACACCAGCACCGTGTAGTAGCGCGCCTCCCCCAGCTCGAACGCCCGCGCCTCCCGTGCGATCGCCTGCACCCAGCAAACACATCCATCCATAAGTGATCAGTCGATGTTGCTCTATGCTTAGTGTTGTAGGCGTGGTCTGCGACGTACAGAAATAAGGAGAAAAAATAGAAAAGCGTGCGACCGAAAGCATGATCTGAATCTTGCTACCAGTGTATCTTGTGTCGCTGGTGCTTGTTACTGTGTGAGCTACTAGCTTGTGACTTATGAGTGCCTTGGTAGGATGGAAGAGTCAAAGATGACGATCGAGAAAGTAGGAGCACGGTGACACACTTCTCTATCTCTATCTATCTCTTTGTGCTTAAAAAGCCTAATCTGCCTCTCCATCCAAAGACGAATCCACGACTGTTTTTCACGCATGCGCAAGGTGGGGTTACATCCTTTTTCTTATGGTTAGTGGCGGGGCACATTTTGGGTGCCGAATTGTGCCGTCCAGAAACCATGTGATCATGCTGCCCCTAGCTTCGCAGTACCACTGTACTCCTACCTTAAGCAGCCAAATAAGGCTTCTTTCTAAATGGGCCTAGACGGCTAGGGAAAGAAAGTCCAGGGGCAGAAGCCATCGAGCGCTGCCCACACCCATTCCATTGTAGTGCATTTTCTTCACTGAAAATCCTGTGTTTCCACTTAAGGAAAATGCCATTTGCCAAATGCACCTGCCATTTGCCAAATGCATCGCATCATACAAGGGGATAACGTGTCTAGGAATCTAGGTCTCTAGCTAGGAGGTTCGGTGGTGGCTGACGATGGTTTTCATGCATGAATGATCCATGGGAGCAAGCAAGGAAACTTGGTAAGGAGGAGGATGCTGATTGCTGACTCACAAGCAGGCCCGTTCCGGGCGGGGGAAGAAGAAGAGGAAGAAAAAAATGTGGTCCTGCAGGTACGCGTTCGAAGCTGCCTCCATTTTATTCCCGCGTGGCGCAGCAGATATTTCATCACGGTTTTGCTAATTCTCAGCTTTAGCTTAGGGCTCAGTCACATCTTTCTACCGTTAGATTAATGTGTGGTGATTCGTGCAGGCTATTTTCCCGAAGCAGCTGGCTAGCATGGAGGCGGTCGATGGGAGCAAAGAAACTTATGGTGGGGTCAGCGTGCCACGGCTTCTGAGAGGATATGACCACTCACTGGACTTAGAGGAATGGCCGGTACGGTGCTTGACCGGCGGAGGGAAGCTTGGGGCAAGGTGGAGCGCCTGCGATTCATGTATTTCGCTCCCTCTCCACACGCACACACATGTATACCAGCGTGTCTTCTAAGGGCATCTCCAGCGGCGCGACGTATTTCAGATGCCCAAAAATGGTCGCGAGCGTCCGTTTCCGTCGCTCCGCGGACATATTTTGTCCGCGCGTCCGTTTGCGTCTGGGTGTGCTCCCACCGGGGAGCTCTATTTTTTGAATTACAACATAGTTAAAAATATAGAAAGTAGTACATATAAATGCATAAAAACTATGCAATGTAGACCTAGATGACTAGACTACTTGCTTCCGGACGGGCCGGCACCGTCGTTGCGTCGCTCCGTCGCCTGCTTCTCCGCCGCCTCCCGCGCCGCTATGGCTCGGTGCGCCGCCGCGTCCTCTTGCAGTGCCTGCTCCAGCCTCGCGGCGGCGTCCTTGAGCGTCTCGAAAGACTCGACGATGGCCCGCTGCTCCGCCGCCTCTCCTCCGGCGTTGGCGCATCAGGGTCATCGGACGACCAAGATATCTTCGAGTCGAGTCCTTCGGCGGCGGCGCCGCCCGGCTGCGCATTCCGGCTCGGCATCGACGCCGCATGGGCCGCCCGCTCCTCCTCTGCTTCTTCCTCCGTGAGAGCCGGCCGCGGCGTCCCTCGACAGGGTGGAGGAGGTCGTCTTGTCTTGAGTCGAACTCCCGTCGGAGCTCGAGGCCGGGAGGTGGAGTGGGAGGTGAAGGGGGAGGTGGAGGCGCGGCAGCCTGGCCGCGGCCGGCGCTGCTCATGGTGGATCCTGCTGAGCAGAAGCGGCGCTACAACAGCGGCGGCTAGGGTTTAGTGGGGAGGAGATGAGATGCTCGCGCCCCTGTTTATATAGGTCGGAGGCAGGCGACGGCCGCGCCACGCGGGCATCGCCATTACTAAGCGCGCCACGCGGTATCGCGCCATTAACGACCAGAGGCACGACGCCTGGGTGCCGCTTCGGCGGAGAAGAGGCATCGACGTTTCGCGTCCTGGTGGGCGCTGCAGCATCTCTGCCCGCACGTCGCGGAAGCCGAGGCACGCCATTAACGCGACCCTGCAAAGGCTGCAGCGCCGCGAAAGCAATGGCCGAAAGCAATGACGCGAAACGAAGCATTGTGTCATTGCTAGCGTTGTGCGAGACCGGCGGACACTTTGCGCGTGCAGCATTCTGAGACGCAAACCTGGCCCATATTTAGGTTTGCGTCTCCGCGAACGGCCCGATCACTTTGCGTCGCGGCGGTGGAAGTGGTGCAAGACGCATTTTCGGTCACGGCGGACACAAACGAACGCTCGTTCGTTTGCGTCGCGCCGCTGGAGATGCCTAAGCTGCACAAAACTTGTACAGATTTGGATTTTACCACAGCCGTGAGGTTGAAATGGTCGCGGCGCCATTATCATCGTTTGGACGGTACAGAGACGATCACAAAAAAGTGTGAACCGAGTCGACCCCACCGCAAGTGGGCAATATTCCAAATTCCAGAGGTTGTTATCTTTGGGCTGCTCGCCTCGTCTAGGCTTGGATCTTTGTTGACATGCAGAGGAGCAAGGAGATTTGACGTCCCATCATCCCATGCCACTGTTGTCACAATTGCACCAACCAGGCAAATACAGTACGCGCGAGAAAATGGCAGTTGGCGCCCACTCCACGCAAACGCTACGACAACACAGCTACGGAGTAGCTAGCTAGCTAACGTCGACGCAAGCTAATTGGATGCGCTCGAGCCCCCATCTTTTCACCGTCATGTTTGTTGAGATCTGACATCATCTCTTTAATCGTGATGTTTGTTGAGATCTCAAATCATCACCAGCGGCCTCTCCTAAACTGCGCATGGCAAAAGCGCAAAATTGCTCGAATGAGGGTGCCCGCGCTTGTTGCCCTTTTTGCAGACGACCCTCGCAGCCTCGTCCCCCATATGAATTTACAAAAAACTTCAATTCAATTTTTCAAATTTGGAGATATTTTGTATAGTTTGAACAGAATTTAAACTAAATCTAAACCTAATCCTCGTCATGACTATCCTCCCGGCGCATGCCACCAGAACCGCTCATAGTCCTCCTCGTTCGACCCCCCTCCTTGACTGCGTAGGTGCTCATTCCTTCTCCATCGATCAGCGCCGATAGGACCTGCTTCACCGTCGCCCGTGAGGTCGAAGAAGCAGCCGATGTCGCACATCGAGCATTCGATGCCAACATATAGTGGCACACTCACGAGTTGTGGTGGGTCATGTCAACGAGCAGGGCCTTGGGCAGCCACGATTACTGGTGGGTAGCGGTGGCTGCGTCCAACATGCGCCCGCCATCAGCAGCTACTTCTTCGGGCAGCGAAGGTACAACCTTTCGTGAGGCGGTTGCAAAGACGTCTGTCGCATAGGTTGTCAGAAGAGAATGTCTTCACCTCGCACGGTCAAGCGCTTCCTTGGTGGCAAGGAAGACTTCACCTCGACCTTTCGGGAAAGGTGGCCCAAGGGGTAGCGAGGCCGCTAGACAACGGGAACTGAGGAGTAGACTGCGAGGACGATGACCGCGGCATCATCCTTGGTTCCCACCATGGTGGTGGTGGCGGTGGTGGCATCTGCAGGCACAGTCGCCCCGCTCGATGTGGACGAGGACGTTGCCCATGTTGCGGTCTGACACACCCTAGCTAGAAGCACTCCCGCCGAAACTAGTTCTTGTATGCTGGGGTCACGGTATCGTCTTCGCCTCTCACGACGTGTTTGGTAGCTCGAGCTTGTGGAGAAAAACGAGTTGTGGGTTCGTTTGGTAGCTCGGGCTGGATGTGGTGAGTTTTGAAAAGATTCTGTGTTGGGTGTTTAGTTGTGGATGTATCATGCATGCCACGGGAGACACAACACCACATTTAAAAAAATAAGGAAAATCTTCACGGAAGGTGATTTTTGGCTCTCAGGTGCCACACACTTTCTAAAAACCAAAGATGATCAAGTTTGTACTTGTAAAAAATTGTTTAGAAAAGAAATGAATTCCATGGTCTTTGGGGCAAAATAAAAATTATGACGAATATAAAGTGACTAGTACATGATCATGTGATGTTTCGAGTTTCTTTTTACCCAGAATACAATGAAAGTAATTTCCTAGAGAAACATATTTATACGGATACAATACCTGATTATCTTTGATTTTAAAAAAATCAATTTTAACCTTTTATTTTACTCTCTCCGTTCCATTCTATAGTGCCTATAGTTTTTTGACACGGAAATTAGCACAAGAGTGTTCTTTACACAAGACCCCCTAGATTAACGATTTGAGATCAGAGTAAAATGAGGGAAATCGGTAACTTCCTAAATTAACATAACAAATCCCACAAATCTCTCTGGTTGACTCTCCATATATGTGCAGCCAGGTTATATTAAGAAAATAAAAACATTGCTTCCTAAATCTAATGAATCGTTGGGGTTATGTATTAGGAATCTCAATTAATTGTTTTCTTTTTGTACGGATTTTTTTCACGTATGTAGAGGGGGTAATTGAAAAGGAGCCAAGCTACAACCTTATATTTTGAAATAAATACCAAAAATCTATAGGCATTATAGAAAGGAACGGAGAAAATATTATTTTTTCACTTTTCCAAGTATAGGGGTGTGGCACCAGAGAGCCACTCTGCATTTCCCAAATCTTCACACATTCAGACTCCGAAAGAACAAGCGATTCTTTAGTAGAAGTGGAGCCTACCCAAATTTTTTGGCCCATTATTTAGTAGCCCCTAACAAAAGCATACTTATCAGCTCATACTCTATGTCGTGCGAGATACCAAACACGGCCTATTGTTGATGTGGTTGCCGTCCCACAGCTCAAGCTCTCGTTTTTTCTTTCAGCGTGATGTTTCTCGAGATCACAGAGGCCGAGAGGCTCCAGCAATAATTCCGCTAAATAACGAGACAGACTTGACAGGATGCCTCGAAATACACGAGAGCTCACAGTCAGCAGGGGAAATGGGCCAAGGACAGTCTTTTGGATGACGTGAAATCATTCGGGAAATTGAAGTGCTGCATCGACGGCAACTAGTGTCAGGGGGACTCTGGGATCTGTGTCGTTGCCGCTATTCGCCGGACTATACAGGCGTACAGTACTCACTGCCTCCTGCTTTATGTTTCCATCATTCCATTGAGCCATTGAGGATCCAACAAAAATACTGTCGATAATGGACTGCTCGGGCTACATGGAGTTCCGCACTGTAAATTTTCAGAACGATACATGTTGTATTTTGTATATAGTTATTTGAGCCTTGTGAACCGAGACGGAGGGAAAAGCGTATACTCGATGAAATAACTATACACAAAATTGGTGAATAACTATATACATGTAGCAAGATACAAATTGTAAGGCCACTAACATTAATTGAGATACTCCATAGTACTATTTTATAAGTACTACTAAGTCCATTTTGAAGAATAAGTCTTGTATTTTTCTGAAAAGTTAAACTACGTTAAGTTTGATCAAGTTTTTAGAAAACCTAGTTAATATGTATAATCCAAACTCAAGACCGTTGGATTTCTCATGAAATATATATTTTTATACGATATCTACATAATATCATGGTTCTTGATAGTTTTTTCTAAAAGTTTAGTCAAACTTTATTTAGCTTGACTTTTCCAAAAATAATATAGGCCATATTGTATGAAACGGAGGTAATATGTAAGCACACTAACACTAATTGAGACAAAATTATTTAGATTTCTACCTCTTAAGAGTTAAGATGCACCACATGCATTATGTTTAATTAATTCGAAACACGAATCTACTCTCACATAATTAACCGTGTCATTAATTAGTTTGTTGTATTTTCTTGTACTGAACGGAGAGAGTATTTCGAATGATTTTGAATCTGTACAAATTTTGAATCTCAAATTTGAATGATTTTAAATCAGAACAAATTTTGAATCTAACGGAAAACACCAAGAAAACCTAAAAACCCTGCGCAAAAAACCGTGAAAAAAATAGCCGTGCAGACCTTTGTTGGAACTTGGAACTAATTAGAGTACTAAACACCAGGAGTACCATTAACTACTCGATCGGCCCCAGCAATAGGAAAGACAAGAGTAGGACTAGTGCAGGGACAGGGACGCGTGACATTGGCACCTGGAAATCCTTGTTGACGACGACGGTGCAGAAGGAACCCAAGAACAGTTGCATCTCAATCACCAGCGCGTACATCACCACGCGGCCGCCGACGGCCGCGCGCTTGTCGGTGAGCTCCACGAGCGGCAGCACGAGCCCGCACAGCGCCGGAGCTCTGGAAGAAGCCCAGCCAGTACTGGTCTCCGCCATTTTTCCCCCTCGATGTGTCTCACACGAGATCCGCGAGAACAGCGGTGCTGTTGATGCCAAACGCCGTCTGCCGGGACGTATGGGCCAAGGCCAATGTTTTCGATGGCCGCCAAACCATTCGGGGAATTGAAGCGCTGATGCCTACTGCGCCCAGCTGACTACAGGGTGGGCACAGTTCGCCGGACTACAGGGCTACTCCGTTACTCGCTGCCCGCCAAGAAAAAAAATACTGTCACTCGTAAAACGACGCAAAATTCTATCCCTGCCGCGCTCGTATCATACAGCATCGGCCTGGAAATTTACAAGGTTTGTTTGGGAAAGAGTGCGTTACAGTAATTAACTGTACGTGATGTTTAGTGCAATCCTTTGTTCGAACCTGGAAATTAATGGAGACGAGATCGAGACGTAGAAGAGAGTGCAGGGGACAGGAGGGACGCGAGTGGGGGCACTTGCCTGGAAATCCTTGTTGACGACCATGCCGACGGTGCCGAACGCGGTGGCGACGAAGGTCATGACGAGCTGCACCTCGATCACCAGCGCGTACGTGAGCACGCGGCCGCCGGCCGCGGCGCGCTTGTAGGTGAGCTCGACGAGCGGCAGCATGAGGCCGTAGAGCGCGGCGGCGCCGAGGGTGAGGACGAAGCCCAGCCAGTACTGGCCCCTGCTAACCCCGGCGGGGCGGTCCGAGGAGGCGTGCAGGCCCAGGACCACGGCGCCGATGGTGAGCAGCGCCACGGCGTTCAGGGAGGAGGCCGTGAGCCGCTGCCGCACGATGAGGAACGCGAAGAAGACGGTGAAGGCGAGCTGCGTGGAGATGAGGATGGCGGAGGTGGACACCGGCAGGTACGAGAGGCCGAAGGCGTAGAGGAAGTTGTCCGCGCCCATGGCCAGCCCCAGCGGCACCGCGGCGAGCAGGATCCGCGGCCGGGTCAGCAGCAGCGGCGCGCTGGGGTCGCGCGCCCGCCGGGTGATGTAGGACGCCACCACGATGACCAGCAGCAGCGGCCAGGCGGCGGTCTCGATCCACGACGAGAGCCACTGCCGGTGGCCGCCCTTGCTGTAGTAGAGGCGGGTGATGAGCGGGCCGCCCGTGGTTCCCACCGTGAGCATCCCGCAGTTGATCACCACGACGAGCCAGTGCATCCCTTTCGCGCGCGGCGCCGGCGACGGCTCCGTCGCCGGCGCGGGGAGCGTGTCCTTGAGCGCTTCTACGTCCATGCCTACTCCGTTACTGAGTGCGGGTGCGTGTCCGAGTGCTGATCCTGTTTGTGCGCGCTTGAGGCTGGCTGCCGTCTGTCTATTTGGAAGCTAGCACGCACACTGCGCTCTGGATATGAACTGATGAAGTGTTTGGTTACCAGCTTGGTGGCCACTTATTGCACCGAGTCCGGTAGCAGACTGAGCACTTCAATTGTGTGCCATCGTTCCGGAGTAATTTCACATTTGTGCCATCGTTTCGAAGTACTGAGTCGGCAGCAGTGATGGTCCTTGGGGAGAAATTTGACATGTGGGGCATTGTAGCAGCCGTGATAGTCGGATGAGACGTTGACGACTGAGCACTTCAAGGCTTCAATGGTTGTACAATGCGCTACGACGAAGGTGGCCGACAGACGTCAATGGATAGCTGGTACTACCTGCAGTTTAGAAAAGTGATTTGCCGTGATATCCTATATCGTGGGGTTTTCCTCTCTTTATAGACATACAAGGTACAGAGCAAAGGACATAAGGATCATAAAACGATCATGCCAATAAATAGGAGATGTACACAGTTTCTACACAATAGGAAACCAATCAACTAAACCAAATATATCCTTAATATTTCCCCTCAATCTACATTAGTTTGGTTACCTGGGCCGATTTCTTTTTTACCACTGCGTTAGTTGGAAGAAGCCCCTTGCGTGTCCGAGACGGGCCATGGGCAAGAAAAACCACGTTATTTGGTGGTCTGCGCAGAGTTTTTCGGCCCCGTGGAGATTTCGGCTCTGCCTATTTGCTAGGTCGGTTTTCAGGCCTAGTAGCAGCCTAGAACGGCGCCCGTGTTGTTTGGTTGCAACAAAAATCCGATTCCGGTTACCTCTTCCCTTCAGTAGTGAGGTTAGCAGTGATCAACCGCACAAGTAAGAACACAACGCAAGCACAAGAAAACTTAGCAGTGATCATAGTCGATACTAGTTCACGAGACACCATTGTTCAGACACGATCATATTTGGGACACACCATTTGTCGAGGGTGCTCCTCGGCAATGCCCACTTTTGGGGCTTAGGGTTGACGGATCCTGCAGGCTGACACGAGACATCGGATACCAAACAACCGGGGAGAGAGATTTACCCATGTTCAGGGCCCTCGATGAGGTAAAACTCTTACTTCCTGCTTGTCTGATCTTGATTATCGAAATTATCGAGTAACAATGGGGTAGCCGAAGGCTAAGACTAAGATCTCGTTGAGAGGCTAAGATTTCTAGTGACCTAGCTCTAGACTTGCGGTGATTTTGGTTGTGGTGATTGTGTGTTCCTAGGTAGACCCTCTCCTGGCTCTTATATTGCAGGCTAGGGTCTCGAGAGTTATGTCCGGGTTCGGCTAGATTACAAAGAGTTATATGTCTAAACTTTCCTTATTCTTCGTCTTCCTGCCTTGTTCATCAAGTAAGATTCTTCGGAACCGACATAACGGCCCACATTGGTCGGTGGCTGATCTTCATTGACCCCTGGTTGGGCCGTAGGAGGTAGCGTAACAATGGTTACCGAAGGGTAATGCCCACATCGAGCCCCGAGTGACTGGCCGAAGTAAAGCTTCGGGCAGGAACTAAAATTGTCTTATGTCGACCGTTCATAATTGCCGGAAGATCTTGATCTCTTGAAACAGAAAGTTCATTTTTTATCGGGTGCGCGTCTAGCGCTTCCGATGGGAGTAGCCCCCCGAGTCTAGGAACGGATGCTTGCAACCGTGTGTTGACTCAAGTTGTACTATTCAAATATTTTCGGCTATCGATGTTTTCTGCAAGCTTTCTCAATCATCCGATATCTTTTTCATATCGGTCTTCCATAACTTCGAGTAAAGTCACGCCAATTGATAGTACGTAAGGGATTCGAGTAACGTGCCCACTTTTACTCGATAAATCGATGTTGGTTAACTGCCGATGACAAAACAACATTACCCTACTCAGAATCAAGTCCCCGGACATGATCCTGGATCTTCTGAAATCTTCAAATCCATAATTTTTATCGGGTGCGCGTCCGCGTCCGATGGGAGTAACCCGAGTCTAAGGGACGAGATGCTTGCAACAGTGCGTAGACTTAAGTCGAACAACCCGATGTTATAATTTCCTTCGGATGCTTCATGAAGAGTCGATACTTTTGGTGACATCATCAATGACGTTGCCACTGCGGCGGTTCGATTAACAGGACGTGACCTGACGGGCTGATACGTGATGCGCGTAGATGTACACATCCGTTGGGAACCCCAAGAGGAAGGTATGATGCGCACAGCGGCAAGTTTCCCTCGAAAGAAACCAAGGTTTATCGAACCAGGAGGAGCCAAGAAGCACGTTGAAGGTTGATGGCGGCGGGATGTAGTGCGGCGCAACACCAGGGATTCCGGCGCTAACGTGGAACCCGCACAACACAACCAAAGTACTTTGCCCCAACGAAACAGTGAGGTTGTCAATCTCACCGGCTTTGCTGTAACAAAGGATTAACCGTATTGTGTGGAAGATGATTGTTTGCAAGAAAACAGTAAAACAAGTATTGCAGTAGATTGTATGCGATGTAAAGAATAGGACCGGGGTCCACATTTCACTAGAGGTGTCTCTCCCATAAGATAAAAGCATGTTGGGTGAACAAATTACGGTCGGGCAATTGACAAATAGAAAAGGGCATAACAATGCATATACATGATATGATAAATATAGTGAGATTTAATTGGGCATTACGACAAAGTACATAGACCGCCATCCAACTGCATCTATGCCTAAAAAGTCCACCTTCAGGTTATCATCCGAACCCCTTTCAGTATTAAGTTGCAAGCAACAGACAATTGCATTAAGTATGGTGCGTAATGTAATCGACAACTACATCCTTAGACATAGAGTCAATGTTTTATCCCTAGTGGCAACAGCACATCACAACCTTAGAACTTTCTGTCACTGTCCCAGATGTCAATGAAGGCATGAACCCACTATCGAGCATAAATACTCCCTCTTGGAGTTAAGAGCAAAAACTTGGCCCGAGCCTCTACTAATAACGGAGAGCATGCAAGATCATAAACAACACATAAACAATAGATTGATAATCATCATAACATAGTATTCTCTATCCATCGGATCCCGACAAACACAACATATAGTATTACAGATAGATGATCTTGATCATGTTAGGCAGCTCACAAGATCCAACAATGAAGCACAATTAGGAGAAGACGACCATCTAGCTACTGCTATGGACCCATAGTCCAGGGGTGAACTACTCACTCATCACTCCGGAGGCGACCATGGCGGTGTAGAGTCCTCGGGAGATTAATCCCTCTCCGGCGGGGTGCGGGCGATCTCTTGAATCCCCCGAGATGGGATTCGGCGGCGGCGTCTGGAAGGTTTTCCGTATCGTGCTCTCGATGGGGGTTTCGCGACGGAGGCTATTTGTAGGCGAAAGGGCAGCCTCGGAGGGTGCAGTGGGCCGGACACTGGGCGCGCGGCCGGGGCTTGGGCCGCGCCGCCACCATGTGTGGGCCCCACGTAGCCTCTCGACGACTCTCGGGTGTTCGGATGCTTCCGGGCAAAATAGGAACCTGGGCGTTGATTTCGTCCAATTGAGAATATTTCCTTACTAGGATTTAAAACCAAAAAGCAACAACAACTGGCTCTTTGGCATCTTGTTAATAGGTTAGTTCCAGAAAATGCGTAAATACGACATATAATGTGCATAAAACATGTAGATATCATCAATGATGTAGCATGGAACATAAGAAATTATCGATACGTTGGAGACGTATCAGCATCCCCAAGCTTAGTTCTGCTCGTCCCGAGCAGGTAAAACGATAACAAAGATAATTTCTGAAGTGACATGCCATCATAATCTTGATCATAATATTTGTAAACATATGTAATGAATGCAGCGATCAAAACAATGGTAATGACATGAGTAAACAAGTGAATCATAAAGCAAAGACTTTTCATGAATAGGACTTCAAGACAAGCATCAATAAGTCTTGCATAAGAGTTAACTCATAAAGCAATAAATAAAAGTAAAGGTGTTGAAGCAACACAAAGGAAGATTAAGTTTCAGCGGTTGCTTTCAACTTATAACATGTATATCTCATGGATATTGTCAACATAAAGTAATATAACAAGTGCAATATGCAAGTATGTAGGAATCAATGCACAGTTCACACAAGTGTTTGCTTCTTGAGGTGGAGAGAGATAGGTAAACTGACTCAACAATAAAAGTAAAAGAAAGGTCCTTCAAAGAGGAAAGCATCGATTGTTGTATTTGTGCTAGAGCTTTTATTTTGAAAACATGAAACAATTTTGTCAACGGTAGTAATAAAGCATATGAGTTATGTAAGTTATATCTTACAAGTTGCAAGCCTCATGCATAGTATACTAATAGTGCCCGCACCTTGTCCTACTTAGCTTGGACTACCGGATCTTCGCAATGCACATGTTTCAACCAAGTGTCACAAAGGGGTACGTCCATGCCGCCTGTACAAAGGTCTAAGGAGAAAGCTCGCATTTTGGATTTCTCGCTTTTGATTATTCTCAACTTAGACATCCATACCGGGACAACATGGACAACAGATAATGGACTCCTCTTTAATGCATAAGCATGTGGCAACAATTATTATTCTCATATGAGATTGAGGATATATGTCCAAAACTGAAACTTCCACCATGATTCATGGCTTTAGTTAGCGGCCCAATGTTATTCTCTAACAATATGCATGCTCCAACCATTAAGGTGGTAGATCCCTCTTACTTCAGACAAGACGGACATGCATAGCAACTCACATGATATTCAACAAAGAGTAGTTGATGGCGTCCCCAGAAAGGTTATCGCACAACAAGCAACTTAATAAGAGATAAAGTGCATAAGTACATATTCAATACTACGATAGTTTTTAAGGCTATTTTGTCCCATGAGCTATATATTGCAAAGGTGAATGATGGAATTTTAAAGGTAGCACTCAAGCAATTTACTTTGGAATCGCGGAGAAATACCATGTAGTAGGTAGGTATGGTGGACACAAATGGCATAGTGGTTGGCTCAAGGATTTTGGATGCATGAGAAGTATTTCCTCTCGATACAAGGTTTAGGCTAGCAAGGTTATTTGAAGCAAACTCAAGGATGAACCGGTGCAGCAAAACTCACATAAAAGACATATTGTAAACATTATAAGACTCTACACCGTCTTCCTTGTTGTTCAAAACTCAATACTAGAATTATCTAGACCTTAGAGAGACCAAATATGCAAACCAAATTTTAGCAAGCTCTATGTATTTCTTCATTAATGGGTGCAAAGTATATGATGCAAGGGCTTAAACATGAGCACAACAATTGCCAAGTATCACATTATCCAAGACATTTTAGAATTACTACATGTAGCATTTTCCAATTCCAACCATATAACAATTTAACGAAGAAGAAACTTCGCCATGAACATTATGAGTAAAGCCTAAGGACATATTTGTCCATATGCAACAACGGAGCGTGTCTCTCTCCCACAAAGTGAATGCTAGGATCCATTTTATTCAAACAAAAACAAAAACAAAAACAAAAACAAACCGACGCTCCAAGTAAAGAACACAAGATGTGACTGAATAAAAATATAGTTTCGGGGGAGGAACCTGATGATGTTGTCGATGAAGAAGGGGATGCCTTGGACATCCCCAAGCTTAGACGCTTGAGTCTTCTTAAAATATGCAGGGATGAACCACGGGGGCAGCTTAGAGCTTTCACTCCTCTTGATCATAGTATATCATACTCCTCTCTTGACCCTTGAAAACTTCCTTCACACCAAACTTCAAGCAAACTCATTAGAGGGTTAGTGCACAATTAATAATTCACACATTCAGAGGTGACACAATCATTCTTAACACTTCTGGACATTGCACAAAGCTATTGGACATTAATGGATCAAAGAAATTCATCGAACATAGCAAAGGCAATGCGAAATAAAGGCGAATCTGTCAAAAACAGATCAGTAAACACGAATTTTAAAATGGCACGAGACTTGCTCAAATGGAAAAACTAAAAACTAATGAAAGTTGCGTACATATCTGAGGATCACGCACGTAAATTGGCATTTTTTCGAATTTTCTACAGAGACTTGTGCCCAGATTCGTGACAGACAGCAATGCTGTTTCTGCGCAGCGATCCCAAATATAACATCAACTATAACATAGAAACTTTACTTGGCACAAAAACATGATAAGGAGAGGTTGCTACAGTAGTAAACAACTTCCAAGACTCAAATATAAAACAAAGTACTGTAGTAAAAACATGGGTTGTCTCCCATAAGCGCTTTTCTTTAACGCCTTTCAGCTAGGCGCAGAAAGTGCAAATCAAGTAACATCAAGAGTAGAAGCATCAACATTATTACCTTGAGAGTTGGGAGTTTTCTCAACAATGCATTGTATCTGGTCTATATAAGTAACTCCTCTCTCATTGCTCCTAGGCTTACTATTCTCATCAAACAAATTTTCAGGAACAAGCCAAGCATAATTATTTTCCAAAGCTTCATGCATCCCTAGTAGCTTACTAGGTATTGGCGCTTTAATTTCCCTACCATCATTAACATTACTAGTATACTTAATTCTATCCATATCCATCTTTTCAAGTATTTGTTTAAAATCAGGAAAGAAACCAAGCCTCTTATGCTTGATAAAAACTTTTCTAGCTTCTTTAGCTATATCTTCAAATTCTCTAACAAGGACTTTTAAAACAAAATTTCTCTTTTCTCCCATCTCTATATCCGTAAGTGTAAGAAACATATGTTGTATTATGGGATTGAGATTAACAAATCTAGTTTCCAACATGTGTATTAAACAGGCAGCAGCACTTTCATAAGTAGGAGCAGTTTTTAATAATGGTATATCTTTAAAATCTTCATCCATACTAACATGGGTGAAAAATTCTTCTATATTATCTCTTCCAATGATACACCCACGCCCTACCGGTATCTTTTCCAAAGTAAACTTAGGATTAAGCATGATGAAATAAGCAAAAAGTAAACTAGGCAAATAAAGTAAAGACAAGTAACTATTTTTTTTGTGTTTTTGATATAGAGAGCAAGACAGTAAATAAAGTAAAACTAGCAACTAATTTTTTGTGTGTTTTGTTTAGGTGCAGCAAACAAAGTAGTAAATAAAATAAAGCAAGACAAAAACAAAGTAAAGAGATTGAGAAGTGGAGACTCCCCTTGCGGCGTGTCTTGATCTCCCCGGCAACGGCGCCAGAAAAAGTGCTTGATGCGCGTAGATGTACACGTCCGTTGGGAACCCCAAGAGGAAGGTATGATGCGCACAGCGGCAAGTTTTCCCTCAGAAAGAAACCAAGGTTTATCGAACCAGGAGGAGCCAAGAAGCACGTTGAAGGTTGATGGGCGGCGGGATGTAGTGCGGCGCAACACCAGGGATTCCGGCGCCAACGTGGAACCTGCACAACACAACCAAAGTACTTTGCCCCAACGAAACAGTGAGGTTGTCAATCTCACGGCTTGCTGTAACAAAGGATTAACCGTATTGTGTGGAAGATGATTGTTTGCAAGAAAACAGTAAAACAAGTATTGCAGTAGATTGTATGCGATGTAAAGAATAGGACCGGGGTCCACATGTCACTAGAGGTGTCTCTCCCATAAGATAAAAGCATGTTGGGTGAACAAATTACAGTCGGGCAATTGACAAATAGAAAAGGGCATAACAATGCATATACATGACATGATAAATATAGTGAGATTTAATTGGGCATTACGACAAAGTACATAGACCGCCATCCAACTGCATCTATGCCTAAAAAGTCCACCTTCGGGTTATCATCCGAACCCCATTCAGTATTAAGTTGCAAGCAACAGACAATTGCATTAAGTATGGTGCGTAATGTAATCGACAACTACATCCTTAGACATAGAATCAATGTTTTATCCCTAGTGGCAACAGCACATCACAACCTTAGAACTTTCTGTCACTGTCCCAGTGTCAATGAAGGCATGAACCCACTATCGAGCATAAATACTCCTTCTTGGAGTTAAGAGCAAAAACTTGGCCAGAGCCTCTACTAATAACGGAGAGCATGCAAGATCATCAACAACACATAAACAATAGATTGATAATCATCATAACATAGTATTCTCTATCCATCGGATCCCGACAAACACAACATATAGTATTACAGATAGATGATCTTGATCATGTTAGGCAGCTCACAAGATCCAACAATGAAGCACAATTAGGAGAAGACGACCATCTAGCTACTGCTATGGACCCATAGTCCAGGGGTGAACTACTCACTCATCACTCCGGAGGCGACCATGGCGGTGTAGAGTCCTCCGGGAGATGAATCCCCTCTCCGGCAGGGTGCCGGAGGCGATCTCTTGAATCCCCGAGATGGGATTCGCGGCGGCGGTGTCTCTGGAAGGTTTTCCGCCGTGGCTCTCTGCGGGGGTTTCGCGACGGAGGCTATTGTGGCGAAAGGGCAGCCTCGAGGGTCCGTGGGGCCAGACACTAGGCGGCGCGGCCAGGGCTTGGGCCGCGCCGCCACCATGTGTGGGCCCCACGTAGCCCCTCTCTGACGGCTCTCGGGTGTTCTGGATGCTTCCGGGCAAAATAGTAACCTGGGCGTTGATTTCGTCCAATTCCGAGAATATTTCCTTACTAGGATTTCTGAAACCAAAAACAGCAGAAAACAGCAACTGGCTCTTCGGCATCTTGTTAATAGGTTAGTTCCAGAAAATGCGTAAATACGACAAATAATGTGCATAAAACATGTAGATATCATCAATAATGTAGCATGGAACATAATAAATTATCGATACGTTGGAGACGTATCAATACGTCTCCAACGTATCTATAATTTCTGATGTTCCATGCTAGTTTTATGACAATACCTACATGTTTTATATGCACTTTATATCATATTATGGCATTTATTGGACTAACCTATTAACAAGATGCCACAGTGCCAGTTTCTGTTTATTATGTCTGTTTATTGCAGAAAAGGCCCAAAAACCAAAGTGCTCGGAAAAATCCAGAAAAATCACATAAATTCTATTCCGCCAGAAGACTCACGGAGCCAGAAGGGCCAGGCCAGAGGAGGCCTAGGGCCTCCTCCCCATCGCCGGCGCGGCCAGGAGGGGGCCGCCCCACCCTATGGTGTGGGCCCCTCGGGACTCCACCGACATCGCCCTTTCGCCTATAAATTCCCTCGCGACGGAAAACCCTCAAAAAATCAATCATACTCTAGAAAGACTCCAGGGGCGCCGCCGCCATCGCGAAACTCCATTTCGGGGGACAGAAGTCTCTGTTCCGGCACGCCGCCGGGACGAGGAATTGCCCACGGAGCCATCTCCATCGACACCACCGCCATCTTCATCGCCGTTGTTGTCTCCCATGATGAGGAGGGAGTATTTCTCCCCCGAGGCTAAGGGCTCTACCGGTAGCTATGTGGTTCATCTCTCTCCCATGGTGTGATATTTATGTGATAATGAGCTTTGTACTATTAATCTATGTGCTACTCTAGTGATGTTATTAAAGTAGTCTATTCCTCCTCCATGATGTAAAGGTGACAGTGTGTGCATCATGTAGTACTTGGCGTAGGTTATGATTGTAATCTCTTGTAGATTATGAAGTTAACTATTACTATGATAGTATTGATGCGATCTATTCCCCCTTTCATAGCTATTGGTGACAGTGTGTATGCTATGTTAGTACTCGGTCTAAATTGCAACGGTCTATTATGCACTCTAGAGGTTACTTTAATATGAACTCCGGATGTTGTGGAGCTTGTTTACTCCGGCTTGAGGGAGCTCTTGTAGCCCTACACAATGAATGGTGTTTATTATCCAACAAGAGAGTGTTTGAAAGTAGCACAAGTGAGGAGAAGTTATTTATTTATTATGTGATCATTGTTGAGAGTGTCCACTAGTGAAAGTATGATCCCTAGGCCTTGTTTCTAAGCATTGAAACACCGTTTCCAACAAGTTCTGTTACATGTTTGCTTGCTGCCATATTTATTTCAGATTGTTATTACCACTCATATTCATCCATATTACTTGTATTTCACTATCTCTTCGCCGAACTAGTGCACCTATACATCTGACAAGTGTATTAGGTGTGTTGGGGACACAAGAGACTTCTTGTATCTTAATTGCAGGGTTGCTTGAGAGGACTATCTTTGACCTCTACCTCCCGAGTTCGATAAACCTTGGGTGATCCACTTAAGGGAAACTTGCTGCTGTTCTACAAACCTCTGCTCTTGGAGGCCCAACACTGTCTACAGGAATAGAAGCGTGAGTAGACATCAAGCTATTTTCTGGCGCCGTTGCCGGGAGGTAAGGTAAAAGGTATTCACATCCTCCGACTACTAAGCTATTTCCTAGCACTGTTGCCGGTGTGTGAGTACTCGAAGCTATCTCCTTTAGATTCTGCAATTTTATCTTTTTGTCTCTTGTTTTTATTTTCACTAGTTAGGCTTAATGGAAAACAACAAAAAAATAGAGATCTTTATGAACTTTATCTTGAATTAGGACATGATGTGTTTGAAGAGAGAATTAAAAAACCCATGGAACTTTATATGCATGCTAATGGCAATGTTATTAATATGAATGCTTTGAACACCATTATTGCTAATGCTATGGAAGAATTTAAGCTTGGGGAGGTCGGTTTTGATGAAAATGATCTCTTTAGTCCTCCGGGTATGGAAGAGAAAGTTTATGTTGATTATGATATGCCTCCTATATATGATGTTTGCAATGATGAATATGATATTTTCAGTCCATCTACTATTGAGGATAAAATTCATTATGATTATTCTATGCCTCCAATTTATGATGATTATAATGATGGATGTGATAGTTTTACTCCCACTATTACTAATAAAATTGATTATGCTTATGTGGAGAGTAATGATACTTTTATGCATGTGGATAAGAATGCTTTATGTGATAGTTATATTGTTGAGTTTGTTCATGATGCTACTGGAAATTATTATGAGAGAGGAAAATATGGTTGTAGAAATTTTCATGGTACTAAAACACCTCTCTACATGCTGAAAATTTTGAAGTTACTCGTGTTTTATCTTCCTATGCTTGTCACTTTGTTCTTCATGAATTTATTTGTGTACAAGATTCCTATGCATAGGCGGGTTAGGCTTAAATGTCTTTTGAATTTGCTTCTTGATGCTCTCTTTTTCTTCAACTCTTATTTCTTGCGAGAGCATCATTAAAATTACTGAGCCCATCTTAATGGCTATAAAAAAGCACTTCTTGGGAGATAACCCATGTTTTTATTTTGCTACTGTTTTGTTGTGTTTTGGAAGTTGTTACTACTGTAGCAACCTCTCCTTATCTTTATTTTCTTGTATTGTTGTGCCAAGTAAAGTCTCTGATAGAAGGTTGATACTAGATTTGGATTTCTGCGCAGAAACAGATTTGCTGTCTGTCACGAATTCACGTCCTTCTCTCTGTAGAAGAATCAAAAAAATCAGCGAAAATTCATGCATGATCCTCAGATATGTACGCAACTTTCATTAGTTTTGAGTTTTTCCATCTGAGAAAGTTAAGTGCCTCAGAAAAATTCGTCTTTACGAACTGTTCTGTTTTGACAGATTTTGCCTTAATTTATTTCGCATTGCCTCTTTTACTGTGTTTGATTGGATTTCTTTGTTCCATTAACTTTCAGTAGCCTTGGATAATGTCCAGAAGTGTTAATAATGATTGTGTCCTCTCTGAACATGTGAATTTTGATTATGCACTAACCCTCTAATGAGTTTGCTTTAAGTTTGGTGTGGAGGAAGTTTTCAAGGGTCAAGAGAAGAGGATGATATAATATGATCAAGAAGAGTGAAAAGTCTAAGCTTGGGGATGCCCCGTGGTTCATCCCTGCATATTTCAAGAAGACTCAAGCATCTAAGCTTGGGGATGCCCAAGGCATCCCTTCTTCATCGACAACTTATCAGGTCACTTCTAGTGAAACTATATTTTTATTCCGTCACATCTTATGTACTTTACTTGGAGCGTCTGTGTGCTTTTATTTTCGTTTTGTTATTTTCATTCTCTGAATAAATTCATGCTTGTGTGGGAGAGAGACACGCTCCGCTTTTTCATTTGAACACTTGTGTTCTTCGTTTTTACTTTTAATGTTCAATGGCGAAAGTTGATCGCTTCACTTATTGCTATTTGGTTGGAAACAGAAAATGCTTCATGTGGTAAATGGTATATTATCTTGAATAATTTGATACTTGGCAATTGTTTTGAGCTCTCATAGATCATGTTTAAGCTCTTGCATCATGTAGTTTAAATCTATTAGTGGAGAACTACCGTAGAGCTTGTTGAAATTTGGTTTGCATGATTGGTCTCTCTAAGGTCTAGATATTTTCTGGTAAAAGTGTTTGAACAACAAGGAAGACAATGTAGAATATTATAATGCTTGCAATATGTTCTTGTGTAAGTTTTGCTGTACCTGTTCATACTTGTGTTTGCTTCAAACAACCTTGCTAGCCAAAGCCTTGTACTGAGAGGAAATGCTTCTCGTGCATCCAAAAACCTTGAGCCAAAACTCATGCCATTTGTGTCCACCATAACTACCTATATGTGGTATTTTTCTGCCACTCCAAAGTAAATTGTGCTTGATACGCGTAGATGCACACGTCCGTTGGGAACCCCAAGTGGAAGGTATGATGCGTATAGAAGCAAGTTTCCCTCAGTATGAAACCAAGGTTATCGAACCAGTAGGAGCCAAGAAGCACGTGAAGGTTGTTGGTGGAGGAATGTAGTGCGGCGCAACACCGGTGAAACCGGCGCCAACGTGGAACCTGCACAACACAATCAAAGTACTTTGCCCCAACGTAACAGTGAGGTTGTCAATCTCACCTGCTTGCTGAAAATAAAGGATTAAGCGTATCGAGTGGAAGATGATGTTTGTTTGCAAAGAACAGTAAAAACAATGATTGCAGTATAATGTATTCAGATGTAAAAGAATGGACCGGGGTCCACAGTTCACTAGAGGTGTCTCTCCAATAAGATAACTAACATGTTGGGTGAACAAATTACAGGTGGGCAATTGACAAATAAAGATTCAATACATACCAATGATGATTACTATGTGATTTAATCAGGGCATTACGACAAAGTACATAGACCGCTATCCAGCATGCATCTATGCCTAAATAATCCACCTTCAGGTTATCATCCGAACCCCTTCCAGTATTAAGTTGTAAATAACAGAAATTGCATTAAGTATGGTGCGTAGTGTAATCAACACAAATATCCTTAGACAAAGCATCGATGTTTTATCCCTAGTAGCAACAACACATCCACAACCTTAGAACCTACTGTCACGATCCCAGTGTACTCAGTTTTCCCCAGCTCCTTAGTTTTTCCTCAGTTTTCCCCAAGCCCTTGTTTGAAACCCGCAGAAGCAGCTCAGACGGCAGGATTCCCGTTTAGTTGACCGTTCTGTCACGTGTGGGGCCGCGTCGTGTGGGCCCGCGTCGCGTGGGGCTGGTAGAAAGGGACCGCGTGGGACAGGACGAGAAGCGTTTGGTTGCACGTGAGCAGGAGCTGGGTTCTGTCTCTCTCGGCCCAAAATTGGCATTATTAAGTGCACCTTTTTCCCCTCTTTCTCTCTGTCCTTTTCACCAAATTAGTATAAAATCTAGAGAAGCTTGCATTTCTGACTTTCTTCAATTATTTGTGCCTTTTGGCCCTCGTTGTTTGCCCAATATGGCAGCAAATCTAGTACTCCCTCTGGTCCATATGTATGTAGTTAAATCTAGAAGCAAATCTCCAGGATAATGTACGATAAATTCACAGTCATAGTAAATCAAGAAAACTAAGTACGGCCAACAAAATATAGTAGACTAGGGATAGATAATCCCTAGATAATATGGATAGATAATAGGCTGCATACACAGCAGCCAACATAGTAACAGGTTCTTCACAGCACCATCATACTAACATAACAACAAGGGATCCCTAGCTAACAACAAAGGGATCCCAACAACAAACTAGGAGGCAGCAGCAGCAGCAGCACACGTCCAGGACTCCGCCTACCCCATCTGGCTCTGCCTCCACTTGTTGCTCTTGCTCCCCTTGGGAGCCTTGGGCTTGAGCGGAGGCATGCGCCCGGCGGAGATCTCCACCCGCTGCAAGCTGCGGAGGTGCATGCCGAGCGCCCTGTGCTTGGCGCGGAAGGAGTGGACGTTCACCGTCGTGCCGACGTTGGGGAAGGTGTTGCTGATGTTCTCAGCATGCGTGACGAGGCAGTTGAAGTCCGTGGCGCCGAGTCTCCTGGTGCAGAAGGGGCACCTGTACACCTCCTTGGCGAAGTAGGAGATGTACTGGCCGACCTGCAGCCTCCGCAGCACCTGGCGAGTCTTGACGTCCTCCTCCTCTTCGTCGCTGCCGACGTCGCTGCCAGACATCTGATCCATATCAAACAGAAACTAGTGAATGAGTTGCAACGATGACTAACGTACATGATAACAAAGTTAAGAAAAACAGAGTCAGCCTCAGTTAGAGTGGACATGATTATATATCTACAGGGAAGGTGTTAGCGAACTAAAGCTCATGCACAACAGATTTGTACACAGCAATGGTTCGCTGAACCCTCCCTGTAAAAATTTGTGCCCAACCATTCATCATAGGCAAAGAAACAGATTCTAGATCTGAACTAGATCTGAACTTGAACACATTCGAGATTATTTGCAAAATTAAACGGTTGATATCTTTTGATTAGTGCATAAAATAACTGATTGAGATCTCATGATTACTTGCATAAATTAACTGATTGAGATCCAATATTACTTGCATAAATTAACCGAACAGCCGAACCCCAAATCTTAAACGAAATCAAGAAGTGATCAAAACAAAATGGAATAAAATCGGCGCAAATATTAGCCCAATACTCATCCATCTACAGATCCATCTACACCAGCAAAAATAGGGTTCAAAAAGGAATGGGGAACAAAAAAGGAAGCAAACCGTAGTTACCTCGTTCCATGGGTCCTCCAGGGAGGTGTCGTAGGGGTTCGGGGGCGGGACGTACGGCACGGGGTCGTAGGGGTCCCATCCCGCCGGGATCTGACTGCCACCGGCGGCAGCAGCCTCCGATGCACCGGCGACGGCGGCGGCGCGTCGTCGTCCGTAGAGGGGACGGCGCCGAAGATGGAGGCGTCGCGCTTCGAGCCAACCTCGACGATGGGATTGGCATTCTCCTTGTCCATCTCTCCGGCGGAGGAAGAGGAAGAGGGAGAGGGAGAGGGTTTTTTGCTTTGGAGAAGATGATGGGACGTGAGAGAGTTGGCGATGCGTGAGCGAGTGAGAGTGACAGAGAGAGTGCGAGGAGGCGTCTATAAAGGCGAGGGGTGGTTAATGCGACCCGCGTCCTACGCGTGCACAGGTGCACGTCTGCACGTCTTGGACTTCTGCAACGCGACACGCGTCCACGATTGCACGTCTCGACTTCTCCACCGCGACCCGCGTCTACGCGTCAACAATTGCACGTGTCCTCGAGTCTAACCCTGGAAATTTAGATATACTCAGGTATACCCTCGAGTCTTATACTAGCATTTTTTGTGTGCTCAATTTTCCCCTCGAGTGCTAATACTGGCTAGTGCAATATACTCAGTTTTACCCTCAAGTGGCTGGTCAACAGAGAGTCAACAAATGGGATTAACTAGTTAAATGAGTCATTTAATGTGCAAAAAAATCCGAAAAAGAGTGGCACTTACTCATGGAGTCTTTACCACAAATTGCCACTTCTCAAATCATAGATAAATCATAGATAAATCAAGTTTTACCACAAATTGCCACTTCTCAAATCACCTAGTAGCTATGAAGGTGCATGGTTTTCCACAATAAGCCCTTCCCAAAACAGCTTCCCCCAAATCATACTTTGTCTAAATGAGGCCACAATTCTCACACTGATGTATATTGGTATTGCAAATAGTTTGAGGTAGGCCAAGATGGGTTTCATTGTACAAAACACACATTTTCCATTTTTTAAATCTCATATTTGAATCCCTTAGTCTATTTACTACTCAGGTGCCCTTGGTTTCTTGATAGTACTCAGTTTTGCCCTCTCTCTTCACAAATTCTCGCAGACGTGCATCATCGCCCTGATTGGTCTAGCCCATGTCACGCGGATCATGCCCGCCGACCGTTGATCGTATGATATAGGGAACGGGCAGGATAACCCCTCTCTCTCTCTGTTGGCGGTTAATTAGCTTCCACCCTCTAAGTATGCTGAAGGGCGGTTTTCTGTATTATTTTTCACGCGCTAAAAATTATAAACTATTTTAGGCGTTACTTTTCACGCAAAAAAATGATAAACCATCAACAATTTGTTGTAGCCATTACTTTTCACGCAAAAAAAATGATAAACCATCACCGATTTGTTGTTGCCATTACTTTTCACGCAAAAAAATGATAAACCATCAACAATTTGTTGTAGCCATTACTTTTCACGCAAAAAAATGATAAACCATCACCGATTTGTTGTTGCCATTACTTTTCACGCAAAAAATGATAAACCATCAACAATTTGTTGTAGCCATTACTTTTCACGCAAAAAAATGATAAACCATCACCGATTTGTTGTTGCCATTACTTTTCACGCAAAAAAAATGATAAACCATCACCTAATTTGTTACAAAAGCTGGTTTCAGTGAGACCTAACCAAGTTTGGCATACATGATGGCATACCTATAACAACAAGGAATATCTAAAAGGGAAAGTTTCAGAAAATTTGAAATTTAGGGTGAAAATGATGCCATACATGATGCTGTTTTTCGAGGTTTTGACCTGAAAATCAATTGGGTATTATAAAGGGAAATAAAAAGTTCGAAAAATGTAAAAACGAAACAATCTATCTATCTATGTATAGAAGATCAGCTGTATGAAATTTGAGGTTATTTAGAGAAGGTAGAAAAAATCACCTTGTTAGAAAAGCTGGTTTCAGTGAGACGAAACGGCATGCGCTTAAGCAAAGTGATTTTTTCGAACATCTCCAAATGACCCCAAATTTTCCATACATGATGCCATACGTGTAACAACAAGGAACCCTATCTAAAAAGTGTCAAAAAAGTTTGCCCAACCGTATAGCTCTATCAAAAAGAACCTCACCATGGCGCTAGTATAATTTTGGGATAGTTACAAACTTTCGTTACCTAACCTTCAACATGAAACTTGTTTCAAATTCATTTTGGCCTACGAGAAACAAATCCCAACTTGATTCGAGCACCACAGCCTCCAAACGATGCCGATGCCGATATCGGCATGGTCAGAACGGCTATGCTCGCCGCCACTGCTAGGTCAACGTCGGGATGCACCCTCAATCCCGTCCCCTCATTCGATCACTGACACACCAGAGATACCGCCGAGGCCAATGCCGAACGTACATGCTGATGCCAATGCCGAACATGCATGCACGCCGCTGTGGGCACGGCCACGCCGACCCGCTATGCTGGACGCCACAGACCGCCGCGAGGTCTTTCCCTTCGCCACCACACTCTCCTAGCACCCACCTATACACGCCAGAAAGGAGAGACACTAGTTTTCTCTACATTGCTCGCGTTCGTGTCCGACACGGTCAGTCAAAGTTTTGAGGTGGTCGTCGATGTCGTCGACCATTTCTTCTCTTCTTTGCATGGTTAAACGCGTCTAGTTCATATCTATCTAATGCGTCTGGTCTCGCCTCATGCAGTTCTTTGTGGACGTCGATCTCATCTCGGCACCCCGCATGCCACCTCCTCCGTGCCATCGCTGTAGAGCTCCGTTTAAAAATCTAATCCTACCCGTGTATTGCCCCTTGTATCAGCATCATGGCCCCACTTGTCATTTGATATACCGAAGCCCCACTCGTTCGCGTTTTGGTCAGGGATACAGCGATGCTTACGGTCAAACAAAGATGGATGGTCTGACGTGTCTTTGCAGGCTCTACGTGGCCCCACTAGTCAGAAGATAACGGTCAACCGTCGGGCAACCGGCCGTTACATCACGTGTGATGGTTTCAGACAAACGTTTGGGTAAAACTGAGGAAAAACTAAGGAGCTGGGGAAAACTGAGCACAACTAAGGACCCGAGGGCACGAAAATAGAAATCCCTAGAACCTATTGTCACGATCCAGATTCAATGGAGGCATGAACCCACTATCGAGCATAATTACTCCCTCTTGGAGTTACAAGTATCAACTTGGCCAGAGCCTCTACTAGCAACGGAGAGCATGCAAGAACATAAACAACACATATATGATAGATTGATAATCAACTTAACATAATATTCTATATTCATCGGATCCCGCCAAACACAACATGTAGCATTACAAATAGATGATCTTGATCATGTTAGGCAGCTCACAAGATCTAAACAATGATAGCACAAGCGGAGAAGACAACCATCTAGCTACTGCTATGGACCCATAGTCCAAGGATGAACTACTCACGCATCAATCCGGAGGCGGGCATGATGATGTAGAGCCCTCCGGTGATGATTCCCCTCTCCGGCAGGGTGCCGGGGGCGATCTCCCGAATCCCCCGAGATGGGATTCGGCGGCGGCGTCTCTGGAAGGTTTTCCGTATCGTGGCTCTCGGTGGGGGTTTCGCGACGAAGGCTATTTGTAGGCGGAAGGGTAGGTCGGGGGCGGCGAGGGCCTGGACCGGGCCGCGCGGCCAGGGCCTGGGCCGCGCCGCCTGTTGTCGGCCACCTCGTGGCCCCACTTCCTTTCCCCTCGGTCTTCTGGAAGCTTCGTGTAAAAATAGGACCCTGGGCGTTGATTTCGTCCAATTCCGAGAATATTTCCTTACTAGGATTTCTGAAACCAAAAACAGCAGAAAACAGCAACTGGCACTTCGGCATCTTGTTAATAGGTTAGTGCCGAAAAATGTATAATAATGATGTAAAGTATGTATAAAACATTCAAGTATTGTCATAAAAGTAGCATGGAACATAAGAAATTATAGATACGTTTGAGACGTATCAAGCATCCCCAAGCTTAGTTCCTACTCGCCCTCGAGTAGGTAAACGATAACACAAATAATTTCTGAAGTGACATGCTACTAACATAATCTTGATCAACATTATTGTAAAGCATATGAGATGAATGGAGTGATCTGAACAAAAGATTGCTAACAAAGATAATGACTAAACAAATGAATCATATAGCAAAACTTTTCATGAATAGTACTTTCAAACAAGTATCAACAAGACTTGCATAAGAGCTAACTCATAAGCAATAAATTCTAAGTAGAATGCATTGAAGCAACACAAAGGATGATTAAGTTTCAGCAATTGCTTTCAACTTGTAACATGTATATCTCATGGATATTTGTCAACATAGAGTAATATAACAAGTGCAATAAGTAAACATGTAAGAATCAATGCACACAGTTAACACAAGTGTTTGCTTCTAAGATAGAAAGAAGTGGGTAAACTGACTCAACAATAAAGTAAAAGATTGGCCCTTCGCAGAGGGAAGCATGGATTACTATTTTTGTGCTAGAGCTTTTATTTTGAAAACATAGAAACAATTTTGTCAACGGTAGTAATAATTCATATGTGCTATGCATAATACTTCCTACAAGTTGCATGTCTCATGCATAGAGTACTAATAGTGCTCGCACCTTGTCCTAATCAGCTCGGAAAACACGGATTATCATCGCATAACATATGTTTCAACCAAGTGTCACAAAGGGGTACCTCTATGCCGCCTGTACAAAGGTCTAAGGAGAAAGCACGCATTGGATTTCTCGCTTTTGATTATTCTCAACTTAGACATCCATACCGGGACAACATAGACAACAGATAATGGACTCCTCTTTTAATGCTTAAGCATTCAACAACAAATAGTATTCTCATAAGAGATTGAGGTTGTATGTCCAAACTGAAACTTCCACCATGATACATGGCTTTAGTTAGCTGCCCAATGTTCTTCTCTAACATATGCATACTCAAACCATTTGATCATGAAATCGCACTTACTTCAGACAAGACGAACATGCATAGCATCTCACATGATATCCAACAAAGGTAAAAAGTTGATGGCGTTGATGTCTACGGGTGCTTCTATTCTTGTAGACAGTGTTGGGCCTCCAAGAGCAGAGGTTTGTAGAACAGCAGCAAGTTTCCCTTAAGTGGATTACCCAAGGTTTATCGAACTCAGGGAGGAAGAGGTCAAAGATATCCCTCTCAAGCAACCCTGCAATCACAAAGCAAGAAGTCTCTTGTGTCCCCAACACACCAAATACACTTGTCAGATGTATAGGTGCACTAGTTCGGCGAAGAGATAGTGAAATACAAGTAATATGGATGTATATGAGCGGTAATAGCAATCTGAATAAAATATGGCAGCGAGTAAACATGCAACAAAACAGTAAACAAACGGAGATTCGATGCTTGGAAGCAAGGCCTAGGGATCCTGCTTTCACTAGTGGACACTCTCAACAATGATCACATAATAGAACCACTCTACACTCTTTTGTTGGATGATGGACACCACTAACTGTGTAGGATTACACGAACCCTCAATGCCGGAGTTAACAAGCTCCACAATATTCGATATTCATGTTTAAGTAACCTTAGAGTGCAAGATAGATCAACACAATTACACCAAGAACTAACATAGCATGCACACTGTCACCGTCACACCATGAAGGAGGCATAGATCATATCAATACTTATCATAGCAATAGTTAACTTCATAATCTACAAGAGATTACAATCATAGCCTACACCAAGTACTACACGATGCACACACTGTCACCATTACACCGTGCAGGAGGAATAGAGTACTTTAATAACATCACTATAGTAGCACATAGATGATATTCAACTAGATCACATAAAGAGAGAGATGAACCACATAGCTACAGCGGAGCCCTCAGCCCCGGGGGTGAATTACTCCCTCCTCATCATGGAGGCAGCGATGGCGGTGAAGATGGCGGTGGAGACGGCGGTGGAGATGACTCGGGGGCAATTCCCCGTCCCGGCTGCGGAACTTCTGTCCCGAATGGAGTTTCGCGATGTGGCGGCGCCCCTGGAGTCTTTCTGGAGTTTCGTCAAGAGGTCCTGCGTTTTTAGGTCGAAAGGGGTTATATAGGCGAAGAGGCGGCGCAGGAGGGCTGGCAGGGTGGCCCCACCATAGGCCGGCGCGGCCAGGGTCGGCCGCGCCGCCTTATGGTGTGGTGGCCCCTGGCCCCTCTCCGACTCTTCTTCGGTGTTCTGGAGCCTTCCGGGAAAAATAGGAGGTTTGGCGTTGATTTCGTCCAATTCCGAGAATATTGCCCGAACAGCCTTTCTGGAACCAAAAACAGAAAAGCAATTGGCCTTTCGGCATCTCGTCAATAGGTTAGTTCCGCGCATAATAATGACATAAAGTGTGAACAAAACATGTCGGTATTGTCATAAAACAAGCATGGAACATCAATTATAGATACGTTGGAGACGTATCAGCATCCCCAAGCTTAGTTCCTACTCGTCCTCGAGTAGGTAAACGATAAAAGATAATTTCTGAAGTGACATGATACCAACATAATCTTAATCATACTATTGTAAAGCATATGAGATGAATGCAGCGATTCGAAGCAATGTTAATGCAATGAGTAAACAATTGAATCATAAAGCAAAGACTTTTCATGAATAGTACTTCAAGACAAGCATCAATAAGTCTTGCATAAGAGTTAACTCATAAAGCAATAAATCAAAGTAAAGGTATTGAAGCAACACAAAGGAAGATGAAGTTTCAGCGGTTGCTTTCAACTTATAACATGTATATCTCATGGATAATTGTCAATGCAAAGCAATATAACAAATGCAATATGCAAATATGTAAGAATCAATGCAAAGTTCACACAAGTGTTTGCTTCTTGGGATGGAGAGAAATAGGTGAACTGACTCAACATAAAGGTAAAAGAATGGTCCTTCAAAGAGGAAAGCATCGATTGCTATATTTGTGCTAGAGCTTTGATTTTGAAAACATCAAGAGAGCATAAAGTTTTGAGAGGTGTTTGTTGTTGTCAACGAATGGTAGCGGGTACTCTAACCCCCTTGCCAGACAAACCTTCAAAGAGCGGCTCCCATTTTATTTTATTTTTGGGTGGCACTCCTTCCAACCTTTCTTTCACAAACCATGGCTAACCGAATCCTCGGGTGCCTGCCAACAATCTCATACCATGAAGGAGTGCCTTTTTATTTTAGTTTTATTATGATGACACTCCTCCCCACCTTTGCTTTCTCAAGCCATGGCTAACCGAATCCTTCGGGTGCCGTCCAACAATCACATACCATGGAGGAGTGTCTATTTTTGTTAATTAATTTGGGACTGGGAATCCCATTGCCAGCTCTTTTTGCAAAATTATTGGATAAGCGGATGAAGCCACTAGTCCATTGGTGAAAGTTGCCCAACAAGATTGAAAGATAAACACCACATACTTCTTCATGATCTATAAAACATTGACACAAATAAGAGGTAATAACTTTTGAATTGTTTAAAGGTAGCACTCAAGCAATTTACTTTGAAATGGCGGAGAAATACCATGTAGTAGGTAGGTATGGTGGACACAAATGGCATAGTGGTTGGCTCAAGGATTTTGGATGCATGAGAAGTAATCCCTCTCGATACAAGGTTTAGGCTAGCAAGGTTTATTTGAAACAAACACAAGGATGAACTGGTGCAGCAAAACTCACATAAAAGACATATTGTAAACATTATAAAACTCTACACCGTCCTCCTTGTTGTTCAAAACTCAATACTAGAAATTATCTAGACCTTAGAGAGACCAAATATGCAAACCAAATTTTAGCAAGCTCTATGTATTTATTCATTAATGGGTACAAAGTATATGATGCAAGAGCTTAAACATGAGCACAACAATTGCCAAGTATCACATTATCCAAGACATTTTACCAATTACTACATGTAGCATTTTCCAATTCCAACCATATAACAATTTAACGAAGAGGAAACTTCGCCATGAATATTATGAGCTAAGAACACATGTGTTCATACGAACCAGCGGAGCGTGTCTCTCTCCCACACAAGCATTTATTCAAACTAAAACAAAAACAAACAAACAGACGCTCCAAGTAAAGTACATAAGATGTGACCGAATAAAAATATAGTTTCAAGAGAAGGAACCCGATACTTTGTCGATGAAGAAGGGGATGCCTTGGGCATCCCCAAGCTTAGATGCTTGAGTCTTCTTAAAATATGCAGGGATGAACCACCGGGGCATCCCCAAGCTTAGACTTTTCATTCTTCTTGATCGTAGTATATCATCCTCCTCTCTTGACCCTTGAAAACTTCCTTCACACCAAACTCAAAGCAACTCATTAGAGGGTTAGTGCATAATCAAAAATTCACATGTTCAGAGGTGACACAATCATTCTTAACACTTCTGGACATTGCTCAAAGCTACTGAAAGTTAATGGAATAAAGAAACCCATCCAACAAAGCAAAAGCGGCAATGCGAAATAAAAGGCAGAATCTGTCAAAACAGAACAGTTCGTAAAGACGAATTTTAAAATGGCACCAGACTTGCTCAAACGGAAAAACTCAAAACTAATGAAAGTTGCGTACATATCTGAGGATCACTCACGTAAATTGGCATAATTTTCTGAGTTACCTACAGAGAATTAGGCCCAGATTCGTGACAGCAAGAAATCTGTTTCTGCGCAGTAATCCAAATCTAGTATCAACCTTTCTATCAAAGACTTTACTTGGCACAACAATGCAATAAAAATAAGATAAGGAGAGGTTGCTACAGTAGTAAAAAACTTCCAAGACACAAATATAAAACAAAGTACTGTAGCAAAATAACACATGGGTTATCTCCCAAGAAGTTCTTTCTTTATAGCCATTAAGATGGGCTCAGCAGTTTTAATGATGCACTCGCAAGAAATAAGAGTTGAGGCAAAAGAGAGCATTTAAGTCTAACACACTTCCTATGCAAAGGAATCTTGTACACAAATGAATTCATGAAGAACAAAGTGACAAGCATAAGAGGATAAAACACGAGTAACTTCAAGATTCTCAACATAAAGAGGGGAAACTTAATATTATTAAGATGCCTATAACCATGTTTCCCTCTCTCATAATAACTTTCAGTAGCATCATTGATGAAATCTACAATATAACCATCACTTAAAACATTCTTATCATGGTTCATATGCATAAGGGTGTCATTATTTTTGACATAAGAAAAACTCTTCTCATTAATAGTAATTGGAGCAGGATCATTGTTGAGAATTTGAACATGGTAAACAAGTTGCATACTAAGGGAATGGTTTTTGGCAAGCCCATCATAACTATGACAAGTTTCATAAGGATAATTGTAACATGTGTCATATACATCTCTATAGCAATTATCTAAACCAGAATATGTAATATCATCATTTTCACTAAAAGTAGAGGTCTCAAATATAGGATCTTCAAGCACAACATCCCCAAGCTTAGAGCTTTCAATATCATCGTTTAAGGGGACATGAATAATGCTATCATCATTACTTTCATAATCAGTACCAAAGAGATTTCCAATATCAAAGGTAGTGTGCTCATCCAAATCATGATCGCTAATGTATGTAAAGGGCATAGGAAGATCATCGTATTCAGATTCATTATCACAATAATCATTAGGAGCAACATACTTACGGTTACCTAGCGTTATCTCATTCACGCGGGGATACGCCGTTACCTCTTTCTTTTTATTCTCCTTCTTCTTCTTCTTCTTCTTCTTCTTCTTCTTCTTCTTCTTCTTCTTCTTCCTTCTCCTCGTTCCCTTCTTTAGGAGGAAGAGGCTTGAAGGGTGGCTTGTCCGCATAACCTGATTTACTTTTAGAAACAATAGAAGAAACTTGGGAGGATCCCTCCTTTTCATTAATTAGTTGAAAACACACAGCGGTCCTATCATATTTTGGCAAGGTGTCATCTTCTAAAATATTTTGTATGTAAGTGTTTGTATGGCAATTATTAATGCAATAAGAAAGACACCCATGCAGGACATCATCAATATCAAGATCGTTAATATCTAACAAAGAAATTTTTCTTGATAACTCTTCACACTTCAAAAATAAGGTAAGTTCATCATGCTGATTAGGAATAATTTCATCATCACAATACAAATTTGCAGCACTCATGGGGTTCGAATTATCATTGGAGGAGCATTGAAAATTAAAATGACCAACTCTATGGCAAAGTTCACAAATAAAAGGATAGAGGGCACACACTTTTTCTCCAAGATCATCTAGAGCCCTAGACCACTTTCTAGTTTTTTCATTCCTATGATGGATACAATATTCTTCTTCAATTTGATTAATTCCACAAGGTCTATGTATTCCACAAAAATTAACATGCTTATAGGAAATAGCATTTTCAGAAGTTTGAACATGTTCATTGCAATCATTAATAATAGTTTCATCCTTCATGCAAGCGTCTTTAAAAGGTTCATGATACTTATCAAAATTCTTCCTAGGCAATTCAATGTGAGAAGCAAAAGCTTTATAAAGATTTGCAACAACTTGAGAGTCAAGACCATAAGTAGCACTCATATCTCGAAATTTATCAGTATCCATAAAAGTTTCAATGCATTCATAATCATAATTTATACCTGACTCTTCACCTTTGTTGTTCTCCCATCCTTCAGCGTTCTCCTCAATCCGATCAAGAAGATCCCACCTAGCTTCAACCTCCTTGCTTGTGAAAGATCCCTCCGAACAGGCATCCAGATAGTCCTTGTGTTGTCCTGAAATCCTCGCATAAAAATTGTTAACAATAACATTACGGGGGAGCTCATGGATGGGACATTTGAGCATTAATGACTTCAATCTCCCCCACGCTTGAGAGATACTCTCTCCATTACGAGGATAAAAGTTATAAATGTAATTCCTATCAATATGCACTTCATGAGGAGGATAAAATTTAGAGTAAAAGAGAGATACAATTTCCTCCCAACCAAGAGAATGACTATTCTTCAACAATTTATACCAATGCGCCGCTTTACCAGACAGCGAAACAGAGAATAGCTTCTTCCTCACTTCATCCATAGAGATACCTGCACACTTGAATAACCCGCATAATTCATGCAAAAACAGTAAATGATCTCCAGGATGGATAGTTCCATCCCCTTCATAGCGGTTATCCATAACACGTTCAATAATTTTCATAGGGATTTTATATGGAATACTTTCAGTAGATGGATTTAAAATATCACACGCATCATTAGAATTATCGCATATGGGAGATAAAATATTATCAGAGCAAATTTTCTCCCCTAAAGATGGGAAGCTAAAAAGATCACAAAAACCAGCTTCCCCAAGCTTAGACTTCTTCATAGCATTAGCAGTAATTGCATTCATACTAATAACATTGCTACTATCATGTAAATAAGGTTCCATAGGTTTTTTAATTTTCGCATCAAACAATTCTAAATTAGAAAAAAGATTAAAAAGCTCACCAAATTTTTTGTTGTTTTCCATTATGCCTAACTAGTGAAAATAAAAACAAGAAACAAAAAGATGCAATTGCAGGATCTAAAGGAAATAGCTTCGAGCACTCACACACCGGCAACAATGCTAGGAAATAGCTTAGTAGTCGGAGGATGTGAATACCTTTTACCTTACCTCCCCGGCAACGGCGCCCTTGAAAGTGTTTGTCTGTTTGTGCTTCTATTCTGTAGACAAAGAGTTGGAAGCAAGAGCAGAGGGGTAAATGGACAGAGCACACACACACCGGCAACCGCAAGAGATTATAGCTTAGAGGGAGGCATTGTGAATACCTCTCCTTACAACCTCACCGGCAACGCAAGCCTTAGCTTCCATCTACGGAGTGCTTCTGATGTCTATGTATAGTGTTGGGCCTCCAAGAGCAGAGGTTTGTAGAACAGCAGCAAGTTTCCCTTAAGTGGATTACCCAAGGTTTATCGAACTCAGGGAGGAAGAGGTCAAAGATATCCCTCTCAAGCAACCCTGCAATCACAAAGCAAGAAGTCTCTTGTGTCCCCAACACACTAAATACAATTGTCAGATGTATAGGTGCACTAGTTCGGCGAAGAGATAGTGAAATACAAGTAATATGGATGTATATGAGCGGTAATAGCAATCTGAATAAAATATGGCAGCGAGTAAACATGCAACAAAACAGTAAACAAACGGAGATTCGATGCTTGGAAGCAAGGCCTAGGGATCCCGCTTTCACTAGTGGACACTCTCAACAATGATCACATAATAGAACCACTCTACACTCTTTTGTTGGATGATGGACACCACTAACTGTGTAGGATTACACGAACCCTCAATGCCGGAGTTAACAAGCTCCACAATATTCGATATTCATGTTTAAGTAACCTTAGAGTGCAAGATAGATCAACACAATTACACCAAGAACTAACATAGCATGCACACTGTCACCGTCACACCATGAAGGAGGCATAGATCATATCAATACTTATCATAGCAATAGTTAACTTCATAATCTACAAGAGATTACAATCATAGCCTACACCAAGTACTACACGATGCACACACTGTCACCATTACACCGTGCAGGAGGAATAGAGTACTTTAATAACATCACTATAGTAGCACATAGATGATATTCAACTAGATCACATAAAGAGAGAGATGAACCACATAGCTAGCGGAGCCCTCAGCCCCGGGGGTGTTAATCCTCCTCATCATGGAGGCAGCGATGGCGGTGAAGATGGCAGTGGAGACGGGCGGTGGAGATGACTCGGGGCAATTCCCCGTCCGGCAAGGTGCCGGAACAGTAGACTTCGTCCCCGAATTGGAGTTTCGCGATGTGGCGGCGCCCTGGAGTCTTTTCTCGAGTTTCGTCAAAAGGTCCTGCGTTTTAGGTCGAAAGGGGTTATATAGGCGAAGAGGCGGCGCAGAGGGTCGGGGTGGCCCCACCATAGGCCGGCGCGGCCGGGTCCTGCCCGCGCCGCCTTATGGTGGTGTGGTGGCCCCCTGGCCCCTCTCCGACTCTTCTTCGGTGTTCTGGAGCCTTCCGGGAAAAATAGGAGGTTTGGCGTTGATTTCGTCCAATTCCGAGAATATTGCCCGAACAGCCTTTCTGGAACCAAAAACAGCAGAAAACAAAAACTGGCCTTTCGGCATCTCGTCAATAGGTTAGTTCCGGAAAACGCATAATAATGACAGAAAGTGTGAACAAAACATGTCGGTATTGTCATAAAACAAGCATGGAACATCAGAAATTATAGATACGTTGGAGACGTATCACGTCCCTAGAAACATGGTTACTGCTCAACAAGCAACTTATAAGAACTAAGACACATAACTACATATTCATCACCACAATAGTTTTTAAGCTATTTGTCTCATGAGCTATATATTGCAAAGGTAAAGGAATGAAATTTTAAAGGTAGCACTCAAGTAATTTACTTTGGAATGGCAGAAAAATACCACATAGTAGGTAGATATGGTGGACACAAATGGCATGGATTTTGGCTCAAGGTGTTTGGATGCACGAGAAGCATTTCCTCTCAGTACAAGGTTTGGGCTAGCAAGGTTGTTTGAAGCAAACACAAGTATGAACAGGTACAACAAAACTCACACAAGAACATATTGCAAGCATTATAAGACTCTACACTGTCTTCCTTGTTGTTCAAACATTTTACCCAAAAATATCTAGACTTAGAGAGACCAATCATGCAAACCAAATTAAACAAGCTCTACGGTAGTTCTTCATTAATAGGTTAAACTACATGATGCAAGAGCTTAAACATGATCTATGAGAGCTCAAACAATTGCAAAGTTATTCCAAACCATATGCAGCATTTTCTGATTCCAACCAAATAGCAATTTAACGAAGCAATTTCAGCCTTCGCCATGAACATTAAAGCACAATTAAGAACACAAGTGTTCCATATGAAAAAGCGGAGCGTAATATCTCCAATATAAGAATGGTGGGATCCAACTTTATTCAAACCAAAACGAAAATAAAAGCAAACCGATGCTCCAAGTAAAGAACATAAGATGTGATGGAATAAAAATATAGTTTCACTAGAAGTGACCTGATAAGTTGTCTATGAAGAAGGGGATGCCTTGGGCATCCCCAAGCTTAGATGCTTGAGTCTTCTTAAAATATGCAGGGATGAACCACCGGGGCATTCCCAAGCTTAGACCTTTCACTCTTCTTGATCATAGTATATCATCCTCTTCTCTTGACCCTTGAAAACTTCCTCCACAACAAACTTCAAGCAAACTCATTAGAGGGTTAGTGCATAATTACAAATTCACATATTCAGAGATGACACAATCATTCTTAACACTTCTGGACATTGCACAAAGCTTCTGAAAGTTAATGGAACAAAGAAACTCATTCAACATAGCAAAAGCGGCAATGCGAAATAAAAGTCAGAATCTGTCAAAAACAGAACAGTCCGTAAAGATGAATCTGGCAGGGGCACTTAACTTGCTCAAATGAAAAACTCAAAACTAATGAAAGTTGCGTACATATATGAGGATCACGCTCGTAAATTTTCAGATTTTTTCGATTTTTTTACAGAGAGCTCATGAGAATTCGTGACAGACAGCAATGCTGTTTCTGCGCAGCAATCCCAAATATAGTATCAACTTTAGCATTGAAGAGGTTGCTACAGTAGTAAACAACTTCCAAGACTCAACAATACAGTAAATAAAATAAAACATGGGTTATCTCCCAAGAAGTGCTTTTCTTTAACGCCTTTCTAGGGCAGAAAGTGCAAATCAAGTATTTTCAAGAGAAGAGCATTAACATCATTATTTTTCTTACAAACACAACTTGTTGCAGAGGGTACCTTAGATGCTCCATTATCTAAATTTCCTATGGTGGTGCTAGGGGTTTTAGCAATTTTAGGCCTATAATAATTCTTTTGTTTAGGCACCTTAGAGGCATACATGAATTTTTGCTCTTTACCCACATAAGCTTTCTCCTTATACTTAAGAGAAGAAAAAGTTGAACCCAAGGTTCCCATAGCTTTTTCAAGTTCATCAATCCTATTGGTTTGATTATCATGGACAACACAAGTTCCTAGGACACTAATTCTTTCATCAATTCCTCCTAAGGATTTATCAAGTTCATCAGTTTTATCAAGTAACATTTCCAATTTAGTTTCAATACTTGGAAAATTTTTCTCTATGGTTTCCAATTTTTTCATAACATCCTCAAGAGAGATTTCAATTTTAACTTCATTAACAGGTGGTATTCCAACTAGACTCTCAATGATGCAACTAGCTTCTAAAGCGGGAGTACCTAGGAAATTACCTCCCGAAAGAGTATCAAGAACATACCTATTCCAACTAGATAAGCCAACATAAAAGTTCCTAAGAAGGATAGTAGTGGAGTGTTTCTTAATGCACCTATGATGAGCATTACTAATTCTGTACCAAGCATCTTTAAAACTTTCTCCACCTTGTTGCTTAAAAGAATGAACTTCAACTTCAGGATTACTCATTATAACAGTAGTAAAAGTAAACTAGGCAAATAAAGTAAAGACAAGTAGCTAATTTTTTGTGTTTTGATATAGAACTAGTAAATAAGACAATAAGTAAAGTAACTATTTTTTTTTTGTTTTTTTAGTATATAGCAAACAAGACGGTAAATAAAGTAAAGTAAAGCAAGACAAAAACAAAGTAAAGAGATTGGAAGTGGAGACTCCCCTTGCAGCGTGTCTTGATCTCCCCGGCAACGGCGCAGAAATTTAGCTTGATACGCGTAGATGCACACGTCCGTTGGGAACCCCAAGTGGAAGGTATGATGCGTATAGAAGCAAGTTTCCCTCAGTATGAAACCAAGGTTATCGAACCAGTAGGAGCCAAGAAGCACGTGAAGGTTGTTGGTGGAGGAATGTAGTGCGGCGCAACACCAGTGAAACCGGCGCCAACGTGGAACCCGCACAACACAATCAAAGTACTTTGCCCCAACGTAACAGTGAGGTTGTCAATCTCACCGGCTTGCTGAAAACAAAGGATTAAGCGTATCGAGTGGAAGATGGTGTTTGTTTGCAAAGAATAGTAAAAACAATGATTGCAGTAGAATGTATTCAGATGTAAAAGAATGGACCGGGGTCCACAGTTCACTAGAGGTGTCTCTCCAATAAGATAACTAACATGCTGGGTGAACAAATTACAGGCGGGCAATTGACAAATAAAGATTCAATACATACCAATGATGATTACTATGTGATTTAATCAGGGCATTACGACAAAGTACATAGACCGCTATCCAGGATGCATCTATGCCTAAATAATCCACCTTCAGGTTATCATCCGAACCCCTTCCAGTATTAAGTTGTAAACAACAGATAATTGCATTAAGTATGGTGCATAATGTAATCAACACAAATATCCTTAGACAAAGCATCGATGTTTTATCCCTAGTAGCAACAGCACATCCACAACCTTAGAACCTATTGTCACGATCCCAGATTCAATGGAGGCATGAACCCACTATCGAGCATAATTACTCCCTCTTGGAGTTACAAGTATCAACTTGGCCAGAGCCTCTACTAGCAACGGAGAGCATGCAAGAACATAAACAACACATATATGATAGATTGATAATCAACTTAACATAATATTCTATATTCATCGGATCCCGCCAAATACAACATGTAGCATTACAAATAGATGATCTTGATCATGTTAGGCAGCTCACAAGATCGAAACAATGATAGCACAAGCGGAGAAGACAACCATCTAGCTACTGCTATGGACCCATAGTCCAAGGATGAACTACTCACGCATCAATCCGGAGGCGGGCATTATGATGTAGAGCCCCTCCGGTGATGATTCCCCCTCCGCAGGGTGCCGGAGGCGATCTCCCGAATCCGAGATGGGATTCGCGACGGCGGCATCTCTGGAAGGTTTTCCGTATCGTGGCTCTCGGTATGGGGGTTTCGCGACGAAGGCTATTTGTAGGCGGAAGGGTAGGTCGGCAACGCGAGGGTTCAGACAGGCCGCGCGGCCGTGGGCCGCGCCACCTCGTTGTCCTGCCACCTCGTGGCCCCACTTCCTTTCCCCTGTCTTCCGGAAGCTTCGTGTAAAATAGGACCCCGGGCGTTGATTTCGTCCAATTCGAGAATATTTCCTTACTAGGATTTCGAAACCAAAAATAGCGAAAACAAAGAACGGCACTTCGGCATCTTGTTAATAGGTTAGTGCCGGAAAATGTATAATAATGCTGTAAAGTATGTATAAAACATTCAAGTATTGTCACAAAAGTAGCATGGAACATAAGAAATTATAGATACGTTTGAGACGCATCAAGCATCCCCAAGCTTAGTTCCTACTCGCCCTCGAGTAGGTAAACGATAACACAAATAATTTCTGAAGTGACATGCTACTAACATAATCTTGATCAACATTATTGTAAAGCATATGAGATGAATGGAGTGATCTGAACAAAAGATTGCTAACAAAGATAATGACTAAACAAATGAATCATATAGCAAAACTTTTCATGAATAGTACTTTCAAACAAGTATCAACAAGACTTGCATAAGAGCTAACTCATAAGCAATAAATTCTAGTTCTAATGTGTTGAAGTCCTTAGTTGTACTCAGTTTTCCCCAGCTCCTTAGTTTTTCCTCAGTTTTCCCCAAGCCCTTGTTTGAAACCCGCAGAAGCAGCTCAGACGGCAGGATTCCCGTTTAGTTGACCGTTCTGTCACGTGTGGGGCCGCGTCTTGTGGGGCCGCGTCGTGTGGGCCCGCGTCGCGTGGGGCTGGTAGAAAGGGACCGCGTGGGACAGGACGAGAAGCGTTTGGTTGCACGTGAGCAGGAGCTGGGTTCTGTCTCTCTCGGCCCCAAATTGGCATTATTAAGTGCACCTTTTCCCCTCTTTCTCTCTGTCCTTTTCACCAAATTAGTATAAAATCTAGAGAAGCTTGCATTTCTGACTTTCTTCAATTATTTGTGCCTTTTGGCCCTCGTTGTTTGCCCAATATGGCAGCAAATCTAGTACTCCCTCTGGTCCATATGTATGTAGTTAAATCTAGAAGCAAATCTCCAGGATAATGTACGATAAATTCACAGTCATAGTAAATCAAGAAAACTAAGTACGGCCAACAAAATATAGTAGACTAGGGATAGATAATCCCTAGATAATATGGATAGATAATAGGCTGCATACACAGCAGCCAACATAGTAACAGGTTCTTCACAGCACCATCATACTAACATAACAACAAGGGATCCCTAGCTAACAACAAAGGGATCCCAACAACAAACTAGGAGGCAGCAGCAGCAGCAGCACACGTCCAGGACTCCGCCTACCCCATCTGGCTCTGCCTCCACTTGTTGCTCTTGCTCCCCTTGGGAGCCTTGGGCTTGAGCGGAGGCATGCGCCCGGCGGAGATCTCCACCCGCTGCAAGCTGCGGAGGTGCATGCCGAGCGCCCTGTGCTTGGCGCGGAAGGAGTGGACGTTCACCGTCGTGCCGACTTGGGGAAGGTGTTGCTGATGTTCTCAGCATGCGTGACGAGGCAGTTGAAGTCCGTGGCGCCGAGTCTCCTGGTGCAGAAGGGGCACCTGTACACCTCCTTGGCGAAGTAGGAGATGTACTGGCCGACCTGCAGCCTCCGCAGCACTGGCGAGTCTTGACGTCCTCCTCCTCTTCGTCGCTGCCGACGTCGCTGCCAGACATCTGATCCATATCAAACAGAAACTAGTGAATGAGTTGCAACGATGACTAACGTACATGATAACAAAGTTAAGAAAAACAGAGTCAGCCTCAGTTAGAGTGGACATGATTATATATCTACAGGGAAGGTGTTAGCGAACTAAAGCTCATGCACAACAGATTTGTACACAGCAATGGTTCGCTGAACCCTCCCTGTAAAAATTTGTGCCCAACCATTCATCATAGGCAAAGAAACAGATTCTAGATCTGAACTAGATCTGAACTTGAACACATTCGAGATTATTTGCAAAATTAAACGGTTGATATCTTTTGATTAGTGCATAAAATAACTGATTGAGATCCCATGATTACTTGCATAAATTAACTGATTGAGATCCAATATTACTTGCATAAATTAACCGAACAGCCGAACCCCAAATCTTAAACGAAATCAAGAAGTGATCAAAACAAAATGGAATAAAATCGGCGCAAATATTAGCCCAATACTCATCCATCTACAGATCCATCTACACCAGCAAAAATAGGGTTCAAAAAGGAATGGGGAACAAAAAAGGAAGCAAACCGTAGTTACCTCGTTCCATGGGTCCTCCAGGGAGGTGTCGTAGGGGTTCGGGGGCGGGACGTACGGCACGGGGTCGTAGGGGTCCCATCCCGCCGGGATCTGACTGCCACCGGCGGCAGCAGCCTCCGATGCACGGCGACGGCGGCGGCGGCGTCGTCGTCCGTAGAGGGGACGGCGCCGAAGATGGAGGCGTCGCGCTTCGAGCCAACCTCGACGATGGGATTGGCATTCTCCTTGTCCATCTCTCCGGCGGAGGAAGAGGAAGAGGGAGAGGGAGAGGGTTTTTTGCTTTGGAGAAGATGATGGGACGTGAGAGAGTTGGCGATGCGTGAGCGAGTGAGAGTGACAGAGAGAGTGCGAGGAGGCGTCTATAAAGGCGAGGGGTGGTTAATGCGACCCGCGTCCTACGCGTGCACAGGTGCACGTCTGCACGTCTTGGACTTCTGCAACGCGACACGCGTCCACGATTGCACGTCTCGACTTCTCCACCGCGACCCGCGTCTACGCGTCAACAATTGCACGTGTCCTCGAGTCTAACCCTGGAAATTTAGATATACTCAGGTATACCCTCGAGTCTTATACTAGCATTTTTTGTGTGCTCAATTTTCCCCTCGAGTGCTAATACTGGCTAGTGCAATATACTCAGTTTTACCCTCAAGTGGCTGGTCAACAGAGAGTCAACAAATGGGATTAACTAGTTAAATGAGTCATTTAATGTGCAAAAAAATCCTAAAAAGAGTGGCACTTACTCATGGAGTCTTTACCACAAATTGCCACTTCTCATAGATAAATCATAGATAAATCATAGATAAATCAAGTTTTACCACAAATTGCCACTTCTCAAATCACCTAGTAGCTATGAAGGTGCATGGTTTTCCACAATAAGCCCTTCCCAAAACAGCTTCCCCCAAATCATACTTTGTCTAAATGAGGCCACAATTCTCACACTGATGTATATTGGTATTGCAAATAGTTTGAGGTAGGCCAAGATGGGTTTCATTGTACAAAACACGCATTTTCCATTTTTTAAATCTCATATTTGAATCCCTTAGTCTATTTACTACTCAGGTGCCCTTGGTTTCTTGATAGTACTCAGTTTTGCCCTCTCTCTTCACAAATTCTCGCAGACGTGCATCATCGCCCTGATTGGTCTAGCCCATGTCACGCGGATCGTGCCCGCCGACCGTTGATCGTATGATATAGGGAACGGGCAGGATAACCCCTCTCTCTCTCTGTTGGCGGTTAATTAGCTTCCACCCTCTAAGTATGCTGAAGGGCGGTTTTCTGTATTATTTTTCACGCGCTAAAAATTATAAACTCTTTTAGGCGTTATTTTTCACGCAAAAAATGATAAACCATCACCGATTTGTTGTTACCATTACTTTTCATGCAAAAAAATGATAAACCATCACCGATTTGTTGTTGCCATTACTTTTCACGCAAAAAAATGATAAACCATCAACAATTTGTTGTAGCCATTACTTTTCACGCAAAAAAATGATAAACCATCAACAATTTGTTGTAGCCATTACTTTTGACGCAAAAAAATGATAAACCATCACCGATTTGTTGTTGCCATTACTTTTCACGCAAAAATGATAAACCATCAACAATTTGTAGCCATTACTTTTCACGCAAAAAATGATAAACCATCAACAATTTGTTGTTGCCATTACTTTTCACGCAAAAAATATGATAAACCATGCATCACCGATTTGTTGTTGCCATTACTTTTCACGCAAAAAATGATAAACCATCAACAATTTGTTGTAGCCATTACTTTTCACGCAAAAAATGATAAACCATCTATCTTTGTATAGAATGATAAACCTATCACGTATGATTTTTGAGGTCATTTAGAGAAGGCAGAAAAAACCTAATTTGTTACAAAAGCTGGTTTCAGTGAGACCTAACCAAGTTTGGCATACATGATGGCATACCTATAACAACAAGGAATATCTAAAAGGGAAAGTTTCAGAAAATTTGAAATTTAGGGTGAAAATGATGCCATACATGATGCTGTTTTTCGAGGTTTTGACCTGAAAATCAATTGGGTATTATAAAGGGAAATAAAAAGTTCGAAAAATGTAAAAACGAAACAATCTATCTATCTATGTATAGAAGATCAGCTGTATGAAATTTGAGGTTATTTAGAGAAGGTAGAAAAAATCACCTTGTTAGAAAAGCTGGTTTCAGCGAGACGAAACGGCATGCGCTTAAGCAAAGTGATTTTTTCGAACATCTCCAAATGACCCCAAATTTTCCATACATGATGCCATACGTGTAACAACAAGGAACCCTATCTAAAAAGTGTCAAAAAAGTTTGCCCAACCGTATAGCTCTATCAAAAAGAACCTCACCATGGCGCTAGTATAATTTTGGGATAGTTACAAACTTTCGTTACCTAACCTTCAACATGAAACTTGTTTCAAATTCATTTTGGCCTACAAGAAACAAATCCCAACTTGATTCGAGCACCACAGCCTCCAAACGATGCCGATGCCGATATCGGCATGGTCAGAACGGCTATGCTCGCCGCCACTGCTAGGTCAACGTCGGGATGCACCCTCAATCCCGTCCCCTCATTCGATCACTGACACACCAGAGATACCGCCGAGGCCAATGCCGAACGTACATGCTGATGCCAATGCCGAACATGCATGCACGCCGCTGTGGGCACGGCCACGCCGACCCGCTATGCTGGACGCCACAGACCGCCGCGAGGTCTTTCCCTTCGCCACCACACTCTCCTAGCACCCACCTATACACGCCAGAAAGGAGAGACACTAGTTTTCTCTACATTGCTCGCGTTCGTGTCCGACACGGTCAGTCAAAGTTTTGAGGTGGTCGTCGATGTCGTCGACCATTTCTTCTCTTCTTTGCATGGTTAAACGCATCTAGTTCATATCTATCTAATGCGTCTGGTCTCGCCTCATGCAGTTCTTTGTGGACGTCGATCTCATCTCGGCACCCCGCATGCCACCTCCTCCGTGCCATCGCTGTAGAGCTCCGTTTAAAAATCTAATCCTACCCGTGTATTGCCCCTTGTATCAGCATCATGGCCCCACTTGTCATTTGATATACCGAAGCCCCACTCGTTCGCGTTTTGGTCAGGGATACAACGATGCTTACGGTCAAACAAAGATGGATGGTCTGACGTGTCTTTGCGGGCTCTACGTGGCCCCACTAGTCAGAAGATAACGGTCAACCGTCGGGCAACCGGCCGTTACATCACGTGTGATGGTTTCAGACAAACGTTTGGGTAAAACTGAGGAAAAACTAAGGAGCTGGGGAAAACTGAGCACAACTAAGGACCCGAGGGCATGAAAATAGAAATCCCTAAATTCTAAGTAGAATGTATTGAAGCAACACAAAGGATGATTAAGTTTCAGCAATTGCTTTCAACTTGTAACATGTATATCTCATGGATATTTGTCAACATAGAGTAATATAACATGTGCAATAAGTAAACATGTAAGAATCAATGCACACAGTTAACACAAGTGTTTGCTTCTAAGATAGAAAGAAGTGGGTAAACTGACTCAACAATAAAGTAAAAGATTGGCCCTTCGCAAAGGGAAGCATGGATTACTATTTTTGTGCTAGAGCTTTTATTTTGAAAACATAGAAACAATTTTGTCAACGGTACTAATAATTCATATGTGCTATGCATAATACTTCCTACAAGTTGCATGTCTCATGCATAGAGTACTAATAGTGCTCGCACCTTGTCCTAATCAGCTCGGAAAACACGGATTATCATCGCATAACATATGTTTCAACCAAGTGTCACAAAGGGGTACCTCTATGCCGCCTGTACAAATGTCTAAGGAGAAAGCACGCATTGGATTTCTCGCTTTTGATTATTCTCAACTTAGACATCCATACCGGGACAACATAGACAACAGATAATGGACTCCTCTTTTAATGCTTAAGCATTCAACAACAAATAGTATTCTCATAAGAGATTGAGGTTGTATGTCCAAACTGAAACTTCCACCATGATACATGGCTTTAGTTAGCTGCCCAATGTTCTTCTCTAACATATGCATACTCAAACCATTTGATCATGAAATCGCACTTACTTCAGACAAGACGAACATGCATAGCATCTCACATGATATCCAACAAAAGTAAAAAGTTGATGGCGTCCCCAGAAACATGGTTACCGCTCAACAAGCAACTTATAAGAACTAAGACACATAACTACATATTCATCACCACAATAGTTTTTAAGCTATTTGTCCCATGAGCTATATATTGCAAAGGTAAAGGAATGAAATTTTAAAGGTAGCACTCAAGTAATTTACTTTGGAATGGCAGAAAAATACCACATAGTAGGTAGATATGGTGGACACAAATGGCATGGATTTTGGCTCAAGGTGTTTGGATGCACGAGAAGCATTTCCTCTCAGTACAAGGTTTGGGCTAGCAAGGTTGTTTGAAGCAAACACAAGTATGAACAGGTACAACAAAACTCACACAAGAACATATTGCAAGCATTATAAGACTCTACACTGTCTTCCTTGTTGTTCAAACATTTTACCCAAAAATATCTAGACTTAGAGAGACCAATCATGCAAACCAAATTAAACAAGCTCTACGGTAGTTCTTCATTAATAGATTAAACTACATGATGCAAGAGCTTAAACATGATCTATGAGAGCTCAAACAATTGCCAAGTTATTCCAAACCATATGCAACATTTTCTGATTCCAACCAAATAGCAATTTAACGAAGCAATTTCAGCCTTCGCCATGAACATTAAAACACAATTAAGAACACAAGTGTTCCATATGAAAAAGCGGAGCGTAATATCTCCAATATAAGAATGGTGGGATCCAACTTTATTCAAACCAAAACGAAAATAAAAGCAAACCGACGCTCCAAGTAAAGAACATAAGATGTGATGGAATAAAAATATAGTTTCACTAGAAGTGACCTGATAAGTTGTCGATGAAGAATGGGATGCCTTGGGCATCCCCAAGCTTAGATGTTTGAGTCTTCTTAAAATATGCAGGGATGAACCACCGGGGCATCCCCAAGCTTAGACCTTTCACTCTTCTTGATCATAGTATATCATCCTCTTCTCTTGACCCTTGAAAACTTCCTCCACAACAAACTTCAAGCAAACTCATTAGAGGGTTAGTGCATAATTACAAATTCACATATTCAGAGATGACACAATCATTCTTAACACTTCTGGACATTGCACAAAGCTTCTGAAAGTTAATGGAACAAAGAAACTCATTCAATATAGCAAAAGCCGCAATGCGAAATAAAAGGCGGAATCTGTCAAAAACAGAACAGACCGTAAAGATGAATCTGACAGGGCACTTAACTTGCTCAAATGGAAAAACTCAAAACTAATGAAAGTTGCGTACATATATGAGGATCACGCTCGTAAATTTGCGGATTTTTTCGATTTTTTTACAGAGAGCTCTGCTAGAATTCGTGACAGACAGCAATGCTGTTTCTGCGCAGCAATCCCAAATATAGTATCAACTTTAGCATAGAAACTTTACTTGGCACAAAAACATGATAAGGAGAGGTTGCTACAATAGTAAACAACTTCCAAGACTCAACAATACAGTAAATAAAATAAAACATGAGTTATCTCCCAAGAAGTGCTTTTTTTTAACGCCTTTCAGCTAGGCGCAGAAAGTGCAAATCAAGTATTTTCAAGAGATGGAGCATTAACATCATTATTTTTCTTACAAACACAACTTGTTGCAGAGGGTACCTTAGATGCTCCATTATCTAAATTTCCTATGGTGGTGCTAGGGGTTTTATCAATTTTAGGCCTATAATAATTCTTTTGTTTAGGCACCTTAGAGGCATACATGAATTTTTGCTCTTTACCCACATAAGCTTTCTCCTTATACTTAAGAGAAGAAAAAGTTGAACCCAAGGTTTCCATAGCTTTTTCAAGTTCATCAATCCTATTGGTTTGATTATCATGGACAACACAAGTTCCTAGGACACTAATTCTTTCATCAATTCCTCCTAAGGATTTATCAAGTTCATCAGTTTTATCAAGTAACATTTCCAATTTAGTTTCAATACTTGGAAATTTTTTCTCTATGGTTTCCAATTTTTTCATAACATCCTCAAGAGAGATTTCAATTTTAACTTCATTAACAGGTGGTATTCCAACTAGACTCTCAATGATGCAACTAGCTTCTAAAGCGGGAGTACCTAGGAAATTACCTCCCGAAAGAGTATCAAGAACATACCTATTCCAACTAGATAAGCCAACATAAAAGTTCCTAAGAAGGATAGTAGTGGAGTGTTTCTTAATGCACCTATGATGAGCATTACTAATTCTGTACCAAGCATCTTTAAAACTTTCTCCACCTTGTTGCTTAAAAGAACGAACTTCAACTTCAGGATTACTCATTATATCAGTAACAAAAGTAAACTAAGCAAATAAAGTAAAGACAAGTAACTAATTTTTTTGTGTTTTGATATAGAACTAGTAAATAAGACAATAAGTAAAGTAACTATTTTTTTGTGTGTGTTTTTAGTATGTAGCAAACAAGACGGTAAATAAAGTAAAGTAAAAGCAAGACAACAAAACAAAGTAAAGAGATTGGAAGTGGAGACTCCCCTTGCAGCGTGTCTTGATCTCCCCGGCAACGGCGCCAGAAATTTAGCTTGATACGCGTAGATGCACACGTCCGTTGGGAACCTCAAGTGGAAGGTATGATGCGTATAGAAGCAAGTTTCCCTCAGTATGAAACCAAGGTTATCGAACCAGAGGAGCCAAGAAGCACGTGAAGGTTGTTGGTGGAGGAATGTAGTGCGGCGCAACACCTGAAACCGGCGCCAACGTGGAACCTGCACAACACAATCAAAGTACTTTGCCCCAACGTAACAGTGAGGTTGTCAATCTCACCGGCTTGCTGAAACAAAGGATTAAGCGTATCGAGTGGAAGATGGTGTTTGTTTGCAAAGAACAGTAAAAACAATGATTGCAGTAGAATGTATTTGGATGTAAAAGAATGGACCGGGGTCCACAGTTCACTAGAGGTGTCTCCCAATAAGATAACTAACATGCTGGGTGAACAAATTACAGGTGGCAATTGACAAATAAAGATTCAATACATACCAATGATGATTACTATGTGATTTAATCAGGGCATTACGACAAAGTACATAGACCGCTATCCAGCATGCATCTATGCCTAAATAATCCACCTTCAGGTTATCATCCGACCCCTTCAAGTATTAAGTTGTAAACAACAGATAATTGCATTAAGTATGGTGCGTAACGTAATCAACACAAATATCCTTAGACAAAGCATCGATGTTTTATCCCTAGTAGCAACAAGCACATCCACAACCTTAGAACCTATTGTCACGATCCCAGATTCAATGTAGGCATGAACCCACTATCGAGCATAATTACTCCCTCTTGGAGTTACAAGTATCAACTTGGCCAGAGCCTCTACTAGCAATGGAGAGCATGCAAGAACATAAACAACACATATATGATAGATTGATAATCAACTTAACATAATATTCTATATTCATCGGATCCCGCCAAACACAACATGTAGCATTACAAATAGATGATCTTGATCATGTTAGGAAGCTCACAAGATCTAAACAATGATAGCACAAGCGGAGAAGACAACCATCTAGCTACTGCTATGGACCCATAGTCCAAGGATGAACTACTCACGCATCAATCCGGAGGCGGGCATGATGATGTAGAGCCCCTCCGGTGATGATTCTCTCCGCAAGTGCCGAGGCGATCTCCTGAATCCGCCGAGATGGGATTAGCGACGGCGGCGTCTCTGGAAGGTTTTCCGTATCGTGGCTCTCGGTACAGGGGGGTTTCGCGACGAAGGCTATTTGTAGGCGGAAGGGTAGGTTAGGGGGCGACGCGAGGGGCCCAGACCACAGGGCCGCGCGGCCAGGGCCTAGGCCGCGCCGCCCGTTGTCCGCCACCTCGTGCCCCACTTCCTTTCCCCTCGGCCTTCCGGAAGCTTCGGTAAAAATAGGACCATGGGCGTTGATTTCGTCCAATTCCGAGAATATTTCCTTACTAGGATTTCTGAAACCAAAAACAGCAGAAAACAGCAACTGGCACTTCGGCATCTTGTTAATAGGTTAGTGCCGGAAAATGTATAATAATGTTGTAAAGTATGTATAAAACATTCAAGTATTGTCATAAAAGTAGCATGGAACATAAGAATATATAGATACGTTTGAGACGTATCAGTGCTACCTTTAAAACTTCATTCCTTTGTCTTTACAAATACATAGCTCATGGGAAAATAGCTTAAAAACTATTGTGATGATGAATATGTAGCTATGTATCTTAGTTCTTATAAGTTGCTTGTTGAGCGGTAACCATGTTTCTGGGGACGCCATCAACTTTTTACACCTTTGTTGAATATCATGTGAGTTGCTATGCATGTTCGTCTTGTCTGAAGTAAGGGTGATTTATCATGATTAAATGGTTTGAGTATGCATATTGTTAGAGAAGAACATTGGGCCGCCAACCAAAGCCATGTATCATGGTGGAAGTTTTCAGTTTGGACATTAATCCTCAATCTCTTATGAGAATATTATCTGTTGTTGAATGCTTAAGCATTAAAGAGGAGTCCATTATCTGTTTTCTATGTTGTCCCGGTATGGATGTCCTCAAGTTGAGATCTATCAAAATCGAGAAATCAAATGCGATCTATCTCCTTGGACCTTTGTACAGGCGGCATAGAGGTACCCCTTTGTGACACTTGGTTGAAACATATGTAATGCAATGATAATCCATGGAAATCCGAGCTAATTAGGACAAGGTGCGAACACTATTGGTATTCGATGCATGAGGCTTGCAACTTGTAGGAAGTTTTATGCATAACACATATGAATTATTACTACCGTTGACAAAATTGTTTCTATGTTTTCAAAATAAAAAGCTCTAGCACATGAGTAATCCATGCTTCCCTCTGCGAAGGGCCTTTCTTTTACTTTATGTTGAGTCAGTTTACCTACTTCTTTCTATCCTAGAAGCAAACACTTGTGTCAACTGTGTGCATGATTCTTACATGTTTACTTATTGCACTTGTTATATTACTTTATGTTGACAATTATCCATGAGATATACATGTTACAAGTTGAAAGCAATTGCTGAAACTTAATCATCCTTTGTGTTGCTTCGAAACCTCTTACTTTGAATCTATTGCTTTATGAGTTAGCTCTTATGCTTTTTGATACTTGTCTTGAAAGTACTATTCATGAAAAGTTTTTGCTATATGATTCAGTTGTTTAGTCATTATCTTTTTGTTAGCAATCTATATACCATTGCTTTGAATCACTTCATTCATCTCATATGCTTTACAATAATGTTGATCAAGATTATGATGGTAGCATGTCACTTCAGAAATTATTGTTTTTTATCGTTTACCTACTCGAGGGCGAGTAGGAACTAAGCTTGGGGATGCTTGATACGTCTCCAACGTATCTATAATTTCTTATGTTCCATGCTAGTTTTATGACAATACCTACATGTTTTATATGCACTTTATATCATATTATGGCATTTATTGGACTAACCTATTAACAAGATGCCACAGTGCCAGTTTCTGTTTATTACAGAAAAGGCCCAAAAACCAAAGTGCTCGGAAAAATCCAGAAAAATCACATAAATTCTATTCCGCCAGAATACGGAGCCAGAGGGCCAGGCTAGAGGAGGCCCAGGGCCTCCTCCCCATCAGCCGGCGCGGCCAGGAGGGGGGCCGCCCCACCCTATGGTGTGGGCCCTCGTGACTCCACCGACATCGCCCTTTCGCCTATAAATTCCATCGCGATGGAAAACCCTCAAAAAATCAATCATACTCCAGAAGTACTCCAGGGGCGCCGGCGCCATCACGAAACTCCATTTCGGGGACAGAGTCTCGCCCACGCCGCCGGACGGGAATTGCCCCGGAGCCATCTCCATCGACACCACCGCCATCTTCATCGCCGTTGCTGTCTCCCATGATGACAAGGGAGTAGTTCTCCCCGAGGCTAAGGGCTCTACCGGTAGCTATGTGGTTCATATCTCTCCCATGGTGTGATCTTTATGTGATCATGAGCTTTGTATCACTATTAATCTATGTGCTACTCTAGTGATGTTATTAAAGTATTCTATTCCTCCTCCATGATGTAAAGGTGACAGTGTGTGCATCATGTAGTACTTGGCGTAGGTTATGATTGTAATCTCTTGTAGATTATGAAGTTAACTATTACTATGATAGTATTGATGCGATCTATTCCCCTTTCATAGCTATTGGTGACAGTGTGTATGCTATGTTAGTACTCGGTCTAAATTGCAACGGTCTATTATGCACTCTAGAGGTTACTTTAATATGAACTCCGGATGTTGTGGAGCTTGTTTACTCCGGCTTGAGGGAGCTCTTGTAGCCCTACACAATGAATGGTGTTTATTATCCAACAAGAGAGTGTTTGAAAGTAGCACAAGTGAGGAGAAGTTATTTATTTATTATGTGATCATTGTTGAGAGTGTCCACTAGTGAAAGTATGATCCCTAGGCCTTGTTTCTAAGCATTGAAACACCGTTTCCAACAAGTTCTGTTACATGTTTGCTTGCTGCCATATTTATTTCAGATTGTTATTACCACTCATATTCATCCATATTACTTGTATTTCACTATCTCTTCGCCGAACTAGTGCACCTATACATCTGACAAGTGTATTAGGTGTGTTGGGGACACAAGAGACTTCTTGTATCTTAATTGCAGGGTTGCTTGAGAGGAATATCTTTGACCTCTACCTCCCCGAGTTCGATAAACCTTGGGTGATCCACTTAAGGGAAACTTGCTGCTGTTCTACAAACCTCTGCTCTTGGAGGCCCAACACTGTCTACAGGAATAGAAGCGTGAGTAGACATCACGGGCCCACCCTACTTCTGCGCGGTTAGTTAGGAAATGACTAGTCCTTGCATGTTGACCGAGGCGCTTCCTCGATTTCCGCACGTAGTGGGAGTAATGGGCCGCCAGTTTATCTCTCTCCTTGACACATGTACGAATGGATCTTTGTCCATCTTCCCACGATGCCAAAATAATGGCCACGATCCCAAGTCATTTCTTGTTATAAATAGAGGAACTCTTATGTTTTCATTTTTTATGCATCCCATACTGCTCATCTTCTTCCTTCAACTCCTTCTCACCATTGCTTCCTCCACGAGCTTTCCAGAACCATGGGGAAGAAGGGTACCGCCAGCTCCGGTGCCACCGCAGGTGCAGCCAAAGCCAGCCTTGACTGGACAGCAACCACCATCTCCAAGCGCGAGGAGGATAAGATGAGGTCGTTAGGGCTCATCACCTCTACCGAATCTGATTTCATTCATCCAGGTTCCGCTTCTCGCCCAAAGCCTCCAAAGGTTTTTACCGTCATGTTCGTTGCTTTTCTGCAGCGTGGGCTTTCTCTTCCAGCCCACGAATTTCTTCGTTCTCTCCTCTTTTTCTAGGGAATTCAGCTCTAGAAGCTGACTCCTAATTCCATCCTCCACCTCTCGATCTTTATCACCGTGTACGAAGCTTTCCTCGGCATCGACCCCCACTAGGGTCTGTGGAGGAAGATTTTTTATGTTAAACGCCACAATGGCAATGATGGCCCTCATGTGGTTGGCAACATCGGCTTCATTGTTTGGAAGGAAGTTGATTGCTTCAACTTCCCGATGAGGGAGTCAGTCCAAGGCTGGCGACAGAAGATGTTCTTGCTGCTGTGCCGAAGAAGTCTTGGCAAAACACCCTTACAATCAGAGAGAGCGAAGTAGCCGATCAACTTTATGAAAAGATCTTAGATCTAAAGAGTGCGGGGTCAAACGATGTGGGCAGTGGTCACAGTGTTCTTAAAGCGTCGAGTGCAACCAAAGAATGTCAAGGGTTCATCAACTCGGTTGTATACTGGTGCCAAGGACAATCGAGGGTCGCCCGACTAATTTCTCTCGAGGAAGATCTTCGGGACGAGGTGTGGCGCTAACTTGCCTCAGCCAGAAGGATAACATTGACATGACTTCGGCTCTCCCTCCTCTCGATCTTAAACACCTTACTTCTGAGGTAATTGTTTTATTTGTCTCTGCACCCGATGTTATTTTTGCTTCTGAATCTAAGACTTGTTATTTTACTTTCAATAGGCTTCTACTGTTGCTCAATGTTATCCACCGACGACCGAAAGTGGAATAGCTCCAGAAGATGATGACGCTTTGATACGTCTCCAACGTATCGATAATTTCTTATGTTCCATGCTACATTATTGATGATATCTACATGTTTTATGCACATTATATGTCGTATTTACGCATTTTCTGGAACTAACCTATTAACAAGATGCCGAAGAGCCGATTGCTGTTTTCTGTTTTTGGTTTCAGAAATCCTAGTAAGGAAATATTCTCGGAATTGGACGAAATCAACGCCCAGGTTCCTATTTTGCCCGGAAGCATCCAGAACACCCGAGAGCCGTCAGAGAGGGGCTACGTGGGGCCCACACATGGTGGCGGCGCGGCCCAAGCCCTGGCCGCGCCGCCCTAGTGTCTGCCCACCGCCCCTCCGAGGCTGCCCTTTCGCCTACAAATAGCCTCCGTCGCAAAACCCCAGTACCGAGAGCCACGATACGGAAAACCTTCCAGAGACGCCGCCGCCGCCAATCCCATCTTGGGGGATTCAGGAGATCGCCTCCGGCACCCTGCCGGAGAGGGGATTCATCTCCCGGAGGACTCTACACCGCCATGGTCGCCTCCGGAGTGATGAGTGAGTAGTTCACCCCTGGACTATGGGTCCATAGCAGTAGCTAGATGGTCGTCTTCTCCTTATGTGCTTCATTGTTGGATCTTGTGAGCTGCCTAACATGATCAAGATCATCTATATGTAATTCTATATGTTGTGTTTGTCGGGATCCGATGGATAGATAATACTATGTTATGATGATTATCAATCTATTGTTTATGTGTTGTTTATGATCTTGCATGCTCTCCGTTATTAGTAGAGGCTCTGGCCAAGTTTTTGCTCTTAACTCCAAGAGGGAGTATTTATGCTCGATAGTGGGTTCATGCCTTCATTGACACCTGGGACAGTGACAGAAAGTTCTAAGGTTGTGATGTGATGTTGCCACTAGGGATAAAACATTGATTCAATGTCTAAGGATGTAGTTGTCGATTACATTACGCACCATACTTAATGCAATTGTCTGTTGCTTGCAACTTAATACCGAAAGGGGTTCGGATGATAACCTGAAGGTGGACTTTTTAGGCATAGATGCAGTTGGATGGCGGTCTATGTACTTTGTCGTAATGCCCAATTAAATCTCACTATATTTATCATATCATGTATATGCATTGTTATGCTCTTCTCTATTTTGTCAATTGCCCGACTGTAATTTGTTCATCCAACATGCTTTTATCTTATGGGAGAGACACCTCTAGTGAACTGTGGACCCCGGTCCTATTCTTTACATCGCATACAATCTACTGCAATACTTGTTTTACTGTTTTCTTGCAAACAATCATCTTCCACACAATACGGTTAATCCTTTGTTACAGCAAGCCGGTGAGATTGACAACCTCACTGTTTCGTTGGGGCAAAGTACTTTGGTTGTGTTGTGCAGTTCCACGTTGGCGCCGGAATCCCCGGTGTTGCGCCCGATGGGGTTCGTAGCATAGAAAACAAAAATTTCCTACCGCAAGACGAATAAATCCAAGATCTAATCTATGGAACACCCAAGATCTAATCTACAAGATCGAAGCAACGAGATTGACAAGATACTAACCCTTGATGATTTCCAAAGCCTACGAGATCAGATCTCGTTGTTGATGTAGACGATCATCCCCAGTGCTGCAATCCGGCAGCACTTCCGTACTCGGTCGCGCGTACGGTGTCGATGAAGCCCTTCCTCTCCCCGTTCCAGCGGGCAGCGGAGGTGTGGTAGATCTCCTCCAAATTCCAGCAGCACGACGGCGTGGTGGTGGTGGTGGAGGAAGAAAAGCTGCAGGGCTTCGCCAAGCCGGAACAGCGTATGGTGGAGGAGAGAGGCGGCCAGAGGAGGGGGCAAATCAAGGGGATGGTGGCCGGCCACCCCCTCCCCTCTTTATATAGGGGGAGGGTCGGCTGGGGTGGCCCCCTTTCCCATCTAGGGTTAGGGGGGCGGCGGCCAAGTGGGGGGAAGAGGATTTCTTCCCCCCCAAGTTGATCCCCCCTAGGGTTTTGGGGAAAACCCTAGGGGTTGGCCGGCTGGGCCTTGAGGGGCATGTGCCCCTGGCCCATTAGGCTAGGGAGCACCCCCTCGGCCCATGCTAGGCCTCCTAGGGTCGTGGGCCCACTGGTGGGACCCCCGGAACCTTCTAGAACCTTCCCGGTCATCCACCGGAAAAATCCCGAACTTTTCCGAAACCTAGAAATCAACTTCCCTTATATGAATCTTATTCTCCGGACTATTCCGGACCTCCTCGTGACATCCTGGATCACATCCGAGACTCCGAACAAACTTCGTCTCCATACCATATTCAAATCTACTTATGCGACATCGAACCTTAAGCGCGTCACCCTACGGTTCGCGAACTATGCAGACATGGTCGAGACTCCTCTCCGAGCAATAACCAATAGCGGGATCTGGAGATCCATAATGGCTCCCACATATTCAACGATGACTTAGTGATCGATTGAACCATTTACATACGATGCCGATTCCCTTTGTCACGCGATATTTTACTTGTCCGAGGTTCGATCATCGGTATCTCCATACCTTGTTCAACCTCGTTACCGACAAGTACTCTTTACTCGTATCGTGGTATGTGATCTCTTATGAACCATTCATATGCTTGCAAGCTAATCAGATGACATCCCACCGAGAGGGCCCAGAGTATATCTATCCGTCATCAGGATGGACAAATCCCACTATTGATCCATATGCCTCAACTCACACTTTCCGAATACTTAATCCCACCTTTATTGTCACCCATTTACGCAATGACGTTTGATGTAATCAAAGTACCCTTCCGGTGTAAGTGATTTACATGATCTCATGGTCGAAGGACTAAGGAAACTATGTATCGAAAGCTTATAGCAAATTGAACTTAATGACTTGATCTTATGCTACGCTCATTTGGGTGTGTGTCCATTATATCATTCACCTAATGACATAACCTTGTTATTAATAACATCCAATGTTCATGATCACGAAACCATGATCATCCATTAATCAACAAGCTAGTTATACAAGAGGCTTACTAGGGACTCCTTGTTGTTTACATAACACACATGTATCAATGTTTCGGTTAATACAATTATAGCATGGTATGCAAACATTATCATAAACACAAAGATATATTATAATAACCATTTTATTATTGCCTCTTGGGCATATATCCAACAGCGCCGCACTACATTCCGCCACCATCAACCTTCAACGTGCTTCTTGGCTCCTCCTGGTTCGATAAACCTTGGTTTCTTTCTGAGGGAAAACTGTGCGCATCATACCTTCCTCTTGGGGTTCCCAACGAACGTGTACATCTACGCGCATCAAGCATGTTTTTGGCGCTGCCGGGGAGATCAAGACACGCTGCAAGGGGAGTCTCCACTTCCCAATCTCTTTACTTTGTTTTTGTCTTGCTTTATTTTATTTACTACTTTGTTTGCTGCACCTAAACAAAACACACAAAAAATTAGTTGCTAGTTTTACTTTATTTACTGTCTTGCTCTCTATATCAAAAACACAAAAAATTTAGTTGCTTATTTCATCATGCTTAATCCTAAGTTTACTTTGGAAAAGATACCGGTAGGGCGTGGGTGTATCATTGGAAGAGATAATATAGAAGAATTTTTCACCCATGTTAGTATGGATGAAGATTTTAAAGATATACCATTATTAAAAACTGCCCCTACTTATGAAAGTGCTGCTGCATGTTTAGTACACATGTTGGAAACTAGATTTGTTAATCTCAATCCCATAATACAACATATGTTTCTTACACTTACGGATATAGAGATGGGAGAAAAGAGAAATTTTGTTTTAAAAGTCCTTGTTAGAGAATTTGAAGATATAGCTAAAGAAGCTAGAAAAGTTTTTATCAAGCATAAGAGGCTTGGTTTCTTTCCTGATTTTAAACAAATACTTGAAAAGATGGATATGGATAGAATTAAGTATACTAGTAATGTTAATGATGGTAGGGAAATTAAAGCGCCAATACCTAGTAAGCTACTAGGGATGCATGAAGCTTTGGAAAATAATTATGCTTGGCTTGTTCCTGAAAATTTGTTTGATGAGAATAGTAAGCCTAGGAGCAATGAGAGAGGAGTTACTTATATAGACCAGATACAATGCATTGTTGAGAAAACTCCCAACTCTCAAGGTAATAATGTTGATGCTTCTACTCTTGATGTTACTTGATTTGCACTTTCTGCGCCTAGCTGAAAGGCGTTAAAGAAAAGCGCTTATGGGAGACAACCCATGTTTTTACTACAGTACTTTGTTTTATATTTGAGTCTTGGAAGTTGTTTACTACTGTAGCAACCTCTCCTTATCATATTTTTGTGCCAAGTAAAGTTTCTATGTTATAGTTGATGTTATATTTGGGATCGCTGCGCAGAAACAGCATTGCTGTCTGTCACGAATCTGGGCACAAGTCTCTGTAGAAAATTCTAAAAAATCTGCCAATTTACGTGCGTGATCCTCAGATACGTACACAACTTTCATTAGTTTTGAGTTTTCCATTTGAGCAAGTCTGGTGCCATTTTAAAATTCGTTTTTACGGACTGTTCTGTTTTGACAGATTCTGCCTTTTATTTCGCATTGCCGTATTTGCTATGTTGGATGAATTTCTTTGATCCATTAATGTCCAGTAGCTTTGTGCAATGTCCAGAAGTGTAAAGAATGATTGTGTCACCTCTGAATGTGTGAATTATTAATTATGCACTAACCCTCTAATGAGTTTGCTTGAAGTTTGGTGTGAAGGAAGTTTTCAAGGGTCAAGAGAGGAGTATGATATACTATGATCAAGAGGAGTGAAAGCTCTAAGCTTGGGGATGCCCCGTGGTTCATCCCTGCATATTTTAAGAAAACTCAAGCGTCTAAGCTTGGGGATGCCCAAGGCATCCCCTTCTTCATCGACAACATCATCAGGTTCCTCCCCTGAAACTATATTTTTATTCAGTCACATCTTGTGTTCTTTACTTGGAGCGTCGGTTTGTTTTTGTTTTTGTTTTTGTTTGAATAAAATGGATCCTAGCATTCACTTTGTGGGAGAGAGACACGCTCCGCTGTTGCATATGGACAAATATGTCCTTAGGCTTTACTCATAATGTTCATGGCGAAGTTTCTTCTTCGTTAAATTGTTATATGGTTGGAATTGGAAAATGCTACATGTAGTAATTCTAAAAATGTCTTGGATAATGTGATACTTGGCAATTGTTGTGCTCATGTTTAAGCTCTTGCATCATATACTTTGCACCCATTAATGAAGAAATACATAGAGCTTGCTAAAATTTGGGTTGCATATTTAGTCTCTCTAAGGTTTAGATAATTCTAGTATTGAGTTTTGAACAACAAGGAAGACGGTGTAGAGTCTTATAATGTTTACAATATGTCTTTTATGTGAGTTTTGCTGCACCGGTTCATCCTTGAGTTTGCTTCAAATAACCTTGCTAGCCTAAACCTTGTATCGAGAGGAATACTTCTCATGCATCCAAAATCCTTGAGCCAACCACTATGCCATTTGTGTCCACCATACCTACCTACTACATGGTATTTCCGCCATTCCAAAGTAAATTGCTTGAGTGCTACCTTTAAAATTCCATCATTCACCTTTGCAATATATAGCTCATGGGACAAAATAGCCTTAAAAACTATCGTAGTATTGAATATGTACTTATGCACTTTATCTCTTATTAAGTTGCTTGTTGTGCGATAACCATGCTTCTGGGGACGCCATCAACTACTCTTTGTTGAATATCATGTGAGTTGCTATGCATGTCCGTCTTGTCTGAAGTAAGAGAGATCTACCACCTTAATGGTTGGAGCATGCATATTGTTAGAGAATAACATTGGGCCGCTAACTAAAGCCATGAATCATGGTGGAAGTTTCAGTTTGGACATATATCCTCAATCTCATATGAGAATAATAATTGTTGCTACATGCTTATGCATTAAAGAGGAGTCCATTATCTGTTGTCCATGTTGTCCCGGTATGGATGTCTAAGTTGAGAATAATCAAAAGCGAGAAATCCAAAATGCGAGCTTTCTCCTTAGACCTTTGTACAAGCGGCATGGAGGTACCCCTTTGTGACACTTGGTTGAAACATGTGCATTGCGAAGATCCGGTAGTCCAAGCTAAGTAGGACAAGGTGCGGGCACTATTAGTATACTATGCATGAGGCTTGCAACTTGTAAGATATAATTTACATAACTCATATGCTTTATTACTACCGTTGACAAAATTGTTTCATGTTTTCAAAATAAAAGCTCTAGCACAAATACAGCAATTGATGCTTTCCTCTTTGAAGGACCTTTCTTTTACTTTTATTGTTGAGTCAGTTTACCTATCTCTCTCCACCTCAAGAAGCAAACACTTGTGTGAACTGTGCATTGATTCCTACATACTTGCATATTGCACTTGTTATATTACTTTATGTTGACAATATCCATGAGATATACATGTTATAAGTTGAAAGCAACCGCTGAAACTTAATCTTCCTTTGTGTTGCTGATACGTCTCAAACGTATCTATAATTTCTTATGTTCCATGCCACTTTATTGATGATATCTACATGTTTTTTTCACGGTCAAAAAAAAATATCTACATGTTTTATACACATTATATGTCATTATTATGCGTTTTCCGAAACTAACCTATTGACGAGATGCCGAAAGGCCAGTTGTCTGTTGGTTTCAAATCCTAGTAACGAAATATTCTCGGAATCGGACGAAATCACCGCCCAAGTTCCTATTTTTCCCGGAGCTTCCAGAGCACCGGAGGGGGACGAGGGGAGCCAGGGGGGCCCCACACCACACCCCGGCGCGGGCCAGGGGGGGGCGCGCCCCCTATGGTGTGGGCAGCCCGTGGCCCCTCCGACTCCCTCTCTTCGCCTATTTAACCCCCTCTGACCTAAAAACACCGATACGGAAGCCACGATACGAGAAAAGTTCCAGAGCCGCCGCCGTCGCGAAGCCAAGATCTGGGGGACAGGAGTCTCTGTTCCGGCACCCTGCCGGAGCGGGGAAGTGCCCCCGGAAGGCTTCTCCATCGACACCGCTGCCATCTTCACCGCCATCTTCATCACCGCTGCTGCTCCCATGAGGAGGGAGTAGTTCTCCATCGAGGCTCGGGGCTGTACCGGTAGCTATGTGGTTAATCTCTCTCCATGTACTTCAATACAATGATCTCATGAGCTGCTTTACATGATTGAGATTCATATGAGTTTTGTATCACAATTCATCTATGTGCTACTCTAGTGATGTTATTAAAGTAGTTCTATTCCTCCTGCATGTGTGTAAAGGTGATTAGTGTGTGCACCGTGTGGTTCTTGTCGTAGGCTATGATCATGATCTCTTGTAGATTGTGAAGTTAACTATTACTATGATGGTATTGATGTGATCTATTTGGTTATGTTGATCTATCTTACACTAAAGGTTACTAAAATATGAGCATTATTGTGGAGCTTGTTAACTCCGCATTGAGGGTTCGTGTAATCCTACGCAATGTGTTCATCATCCAACAAAAGTGTAGAGTATGCATTTATCTATTCTGTTATGTGATCAATGTTGAGAGTGTCCACTAGTGAAAGTATGATCCTGATACGTCTCCAACGTATCGATAATTTCTTATGTTCCATGCTACTTTATTGATGATACCTACATGTTTTATGCACATTATATGTCATATTTATGCATTTTCTGGAACTAACCTATTAACAAGATGCCGAAGAGCCAGTTGTTGTTTTCTGCTGTTTTTGGTTTCAGAAATCCTAGTAAAGAAATATTCTCGGAATTGACGAAACTTTCGCCAGGGTCCTATTTTTGCACGAAGCTTTCCGAAGACCGAAGACCTAACGAAGTGGGCCACGAGAGGCCAGAGGGTGGCCGGCGCGGCCCAGGCCCCGGCCGCGCCGACCTACCCCCCGGGCCCCTCGTGTGGCCCCCGTTGACCCTCCGCCTACTTAAAGCTTCCGTCGCGAAACCCCAAAGACCGAGAGCCACGATACGGAAAACCTTCCACAGACGCCGCCGCCGCGAATCCCATCTCGGGGGATTCTGGAGATCGCCTCCGGCACCCTGCCGGAGAGGGGATTCATCTCCCGGAGGACTCTACACCGCCATGGTCGCCTCCGGAGTGATGAGTGAGTAGTTCCCGGACCATGGGTCCATAGCAGTAGCTAGATGGTCGTCTTCTCCTTGTTGTGCTTCATTGTTGGATCTTGTGAGCTGCCTAACATGATCAAGATCATCTATATGTAATTCTATATGTTGTGTTTGTCGGGATCCGATGGATAGAGAGTACTATGATTATGGTGATTATCAATCTATTGTTCATGTGTTGTTTATGATCTTGCATGCTCTCCGTTATTAGTAGAGGCTCTGGCCAAGTTTTTACTCTTAACTCCAAGAGGGAGTATTTATGCTCGATAGTGGGTTCATGCCTCCATTAAATCTGGGACAGTGACAGAAAGTTCTAAGGTTGTGGATGTGCTGTTGCCACTAGGGATAAAACATTGATTCTATGTCTAAGGATGTAGTTGTCGATTACATTACGCACCATACTTAATGCAATTGTCTGCTGCTTAGCAACTTAATACTGGAGGGGGTTCGGATGATAACCTGAAGGTGGACTTTTTAGGCATAGATGCAGTTGGATGGCGGTCTATGTACTTTGTCGTAATGCCCAATTAAATCTCACTATATTTATCATGTCATGTATATGCATTGTTATGCCTTTCTCTATTTGTCAATTGCCCGACTGTAATTTGTTCACCCAACATGCTTTTATCTTATGGGAGAGACACCTCTAGTGAACTGTGGACCCCGGTCCTATTCTTTACATAGCATACAATCTACTGCAATTGTGTTTACCGTTTTCTTTGCAAACATCTTCCACTCGATACGTTTAATCCTTTGTTACAGCAAGCCGGTGAGATTGACAACCTCACTGTTTCGTTGGGTACTGTGGTTGTGTTGTGCAGGTTCCGCGTTGGCGCCGGAATCCCTGGTGTTGCGCCGCATCACATTTCGCGACCATCAACCTTCAACGTGCTTCTTGGCTCCTACTGGTTCGATTAAACCTTGGTTTCATACTGAGGGAAACTTGCTTCTATACGCATCATACCTTCCACTTGGGGTTCCCAACGGACGTGTGCATCTACGCGTATCAAGCTAAATTTCTGGCCGTTGCCGGGGAGATCAAGACACGCTGCAAGGGGAGTCTCCACTTCTCAATCTCTTTACTTTGTTTTTGTCTTGCTTTATTTTATTTACTACTTTGTTTGCTGCACTAAATCAAAATACAAAAAAATTAGTTGCTAGTTTTACTTTACTGTCTTGCTCTCTATATCAAAAACACAAAAAAAATTAGTTACTTGCATTTACTCTATCTAGTTTGCTTTATTGTCCTGCACTCTATATTTAAAATACAAAAAAATTTAGTTACTTTTATTACCATGTCTAGCTCTGAACCTGTTACTTCTTCACCTGAGGACTTAGTTTTTACTTTCAAGCAAGGGGATGAGGAGAGTTTTAAGGATGCTTGGTCTAGAATTTTTACTTCTTATCGTAAAACTGAACCTCAAATGACTCTAAGTTTGCTCCTTAGTAATTTTTATTTTGGTCTTATGGTTCGCTATAGATATGCTTTGGACACTTTAGTAGGAGGAGATTTCCTTCATTGTAATGGGGATCAAGCTTTTAATGCCATAAAGAAATTGGTTGCATCACATGATTCAGCTAATAACTTTGATTCAGCCCTTATTAGCATTTATAATAGTGTTGACGTCAGAAACCCACCGGCGGGCAGTGACTGGTCAACACCGTAGAGCCGGGAACAACTAGGGCTGCGGCTGGCCCCAGTCCCTCAGAGCGACGGCCCGCAAAGCCTCCGGGTCGCGCGCCGATGCAAATTGCAAGGGCGTGCCACCTGACCTATACCTGGTCAGGAAGGTGTGGATGATGCCTCGCTTAGTTTCCTGCAGGGCACACACGTACACGTTAAATACGAGCCTCGATCGGCTCTCAGGTTGTCCCGTGAATCGGCTCATGGAGCCGATCCACCCATGATTCGTCCGAGGTGGCCGAATATATGGTGGTCCTGCTTGATCATGATAAAGCATGTGAGATCCACGACGATCTGGGGTTTTCACCGCATAATCGGATCATCCTACTCACGATTGGGCCTCGCGCTCACGCACGGTAAACGTAAGCCAGCCCTAGACAAGGCCTAAAAACCAACACTAGGTTGATCCTCGGAACGTCCTGTCTAGGGGCAGCAAACTACACCCTGCATGCCGCTGGATCCTCCAACCCTTTGTAAGGCCTAACTATTGCAGATATTAAACTAATCCTTGATGAATCAAGGAGCGACCGTAACGGATCAGATCTACTAAATAACGATCAAGCGGGGTGCCGCCCCTGCACCCATGATGAGGTACAGGGACGGCTAGATGCGCAAGGGTTGCACTACGACAGCATATGATACTAGGAACAATGCTAACCCTAACACATCTATGATAACTACGTTGCTCGCCATCAAAAAGGCTTCAGTACGAGCAACGCATGAACAACTAGGCAGGCTCGTGCTGCCTAGATCGCGAGATGCGATCTAGGCAGCATGGTGCTTACCGGAGGAACCCTCGAGACGAAGGAGTTGGCGATGCGCCGAGATTGGTTTGTGTTGAACGTTGGTTGTTGTTTATTCCATAAACCCTAGGTACATATTTATAGTCCAGGGGACTTTCTAATGTGGGCGTGCACTAAACCGTGCACGAGATAAACTCTAATCTCTACGTAACCTACTATAAAGATACACGGGCTAACTAGCCCAAACTTGGTAAACAAGGCCGATTCACCATCTCTTCTATATGCATATCTTCAAATCCGTCTTGATCGCGGCCCACTTCTAGCTTGGTCAAATCCCGGTGATAACAAATAGATTGAACAATCTCGAGATAAGTACATCTCGCTTAAATGACAATTATCACTGTGTTCGTAATCGTCTTGAACAAGTCTTAGAGAATCCTAAACCTTCATTATGGGACCCTTCTGTTAAAATTGTTATCGGTGATCGAACTCTTCATGCCTACTGTGATATTATGTATGAATTTTGCCTTATGCCTGAAAACATTTATAAATCTTTGAAACTTTGGGGAGTCGATGAAGGGGGAGAAGAAATAGCTCTCATTGATAACTCTATTATAATTCCTAAGGGAATAGCTGCAGGTGTGCATACAACCATTCATGGAAGAACAATATCCATTGATTATCTTATTATTGAAACAGGAAAAATCATACTCGGAAGATCCTTGCTGAAACTATTGGGAGCAGTCATTGATGTGGGAGAAGGCACTCTGAAATTCACCTCTATACCAGGGGGAAATCATATATTTCCTAAACCAAAAGGAAAGAAAAACAATAAGAAAGGTAAGGATGAAGCCCAAGGTAAGGTTGACACACCGTCTCTCGATAATACTTGATTTGCACTTTTTGCGCCTAGCTGAAAGGCGTTAAAGAAAAGCGCTTATGGGAGACAACCCATGTTTTTACCTACAGCAATTTTTTGTTTTGTTGAGTCTTGGAAGTTGTTTACTACTGTAGCAACCTCTCCTTATCAAGTTTTTGTGCCAAGTAAAGTTTCTATGTCAAAGTTGATGTTATATTTGGGATCGCTGCGCAGAAACAGCATTGCTGTCTGTCACCAATCTGGGCACAATTCTCTGTAGAAAATTCGAAAAAATCTGCCAATTTACGAGCGTGATCCTCAGATATGTACGCAACTTTAATTAGTTTTGAGTTTTTCCATTTGAGCAAGTCTGGTGCCATTTCTAAATTCGTCTTTACGGACTGTTCTGTTTTTGACAGATTCTGCCTTTTATTTCGCATTGCCTCTTTTGCTATGTTGGATTTATTTCTTTGATCCACTAATGTCCAGTAGCATTATGCAATGTCCAGAAGTGAAAATAATGATTGTGTCACCTCTGAATGTGTGAATTATTAATTGTGCACTAACCCTCTAATGAGTTTGCTTGAAGTTTGGTGTGAAGGAAGTTTTCAAGGGTCAAGAGAGGAGAATGATATACTATGATCAAGAGGAGTGAAAGTTCTAAGCTTGGGGATGCCCCCATGGTTCACCCCTGCATATTTTAAGAAGACTCAAGCGTCTAAGCTTGGGGATGCCCAAGGCATCCCCTTCTTCATCGACAACATCATCAGGTTCCCCCTGAAACTATATTTTTATTCAATCACATCTTGTGTTCTTTACTTGGAGCGTCGGTTTGTTTTTGTTTTTGTTTTTGTTTGAATAAGATGGATCCTAGCATTCACTTTGTGGGAGAGAGACACGCTCGATTTTGCATATGGACACATGTGTCCTTAGGCTTTACTCATAATGTTCATGGCGAAGTTTCTTCTTCGTTAAATTGTTATATGGTTGGAATTGGAAAATGCTACATGTAGTAATTCTAAAATATCTTGGATAATGTGATACTTGGCAATTGTTGTGCTCATGTTTAAGCTCTTGCATCATATGCTTTGCACCCATTAATGAAGAAATACATAGAACTTGCTAAAATTTGATTTGCATATTTGGTTTCTCTAAGGTCTAGATAATATCTAGTATTGAGTTTTGAACAACAAGGAAGAGTGTAGATTCTTATAATGTTTACAATATGTCTTTTATGTGAGTTTTGCTGCACTTGTTCATCCTTGAGTTTGCTTCAAATAACCTTGCTAGCCTAAACCTTGTATCGAGGGAATACTTCTCATGCATCCAAAATCCTTGAGCCAACTACTATGCCATTTGTGTCCACCATACCTACCTACTACATGGTATTTCTCCACCATTCCAAAGTAAATTACTTGAGTGCTACCTTTAAAATTCCATCATTCACCTTTGCAATATATAGCTCATGGGACAAAATAGCCTTAAAACTATCGTAGTATTGAATATGTACTTATGCACCTTATATTTTATTAAGTTGCTCGTTGTGCGATAACCATGCTTCTGGGGAACGCCATCAACTATTGTTGAATATCATGTGAGTTGCTATGCATGTCCGTCTTGTCTGAAGGTCTATCATTTTGGTGGTTGGAGCATGCAAAATTGTTAGAGAAGAACATTGGGCCGCTAACTAAAGCCATGAACCATGGTGGAAGTTTCAGTTTTGGACATATATCCTCAATCTCATATGAGAATAATAACTTTGCTACATGCTTATGCATTTAAGAGGAGTCCATTATCTGTTGTCCATGTTGTCCCGGTATGGATGTCTAAGTTGAGAATAATCAAAAGCGAGAAATCCGAAATGCGAGCATTCTCCTTAGACCTTTGTACAGGCGGCATGGAGGTACCCCTTTGTGACACTTGGTTGAAACATGGCATGCGAAGACCCGGTAGTCCAAGTTAAGTAGGACGAGGTGCGGGCACTATTAGTATACTATGCGTGAGGCTTGCAACTTGTAAGATATAATTTTCATAACTCATATGCTTTATTACTACCGTTGACAAAATTGTTTCATGTTTTCAAAATAAAAGCTCTAGCACAAATACAGCAATCGATGCTTTCCTCTTTGAAGGACCATTCTTTTACTTTTATTGAGTCAGTTTACCTATCTCCCTCCACCTTAAGAAGCAAACACTTGTGTGAACTGCATTGATTCCTACATACTTGCATATTGCACTTATTATATTACTTTATGTTGACAATATCCATGAGATATACATGTTATAAGTTGAAAGCAACCGCTGAAACTTAATCTTCCTATGTGTTGCTTCAACACCTTTACTTTGATTTATTGCTTTATGAGTTAACTCTTATGCAAGACTTATTGATGCTTGTCTTGAAGTACTATTCATGAAAAGTCTTTGCTTTATGATTCAGTTGTTTACTCATGTCATTACCTTTGTTTTGATCGCTGCATTCATTACATATGTTTACAAATAGTATGATCAAGATTATGATGGCATGTCACTTGAAATTATCTTTGTTATCGTTTTACCTGCTCGGGACGAGCAGAACTAAGCTTGGGGATGCTGATACGTCTCCAACGTATCGATAATTTCTTATGTTCCATGCTACTTTATTGATGATACCTACATGTTTTATGCACATTATATGTCATATTTATGCATTTTCTCGAACTAACCTATTAATAAGATGCCGAAGAGCCGCTGTGTTGCTGCTTTTGGTTTCAGAAACCTAGCAAAGAAATATTTCGAATTGGACGAAACTTTCGCCAGGGTCCTATTTTTGCACGAAGCTTCCGTAAGACCGAAGACCTAACGATGTGGGGCCACGAGGAGGCCAGAGTGGCCGCGCGGCCCGTGCCCCGGCCGCGCCGACCTACCCCCGGGCCCTCGTGTGGCTCCTCGCGCTGACCCTCCGCCTACTTAAAGCCTTCGTGAAACCCCAGTACCGAGAGCCACGATACGAAAACCCAGAGATCGCCGCCGCGAATCCCATCTCGGGAGATTCTGGAGACGCCGCCCTGCCCGAGAGGGGATTCATCTCCGAGGACTCTACACCGCCATGGTCGCCTCCGGAGTGATGAGTGTAGTTCACCCCCGGACCATGGGTCCATAGCAGTAGCTAGATGGTCGTCTTCTCCTTGTTGTGCTTCATTGTAGGATCTTTGTGAGCTGCCTAACATGATCAAGATCATCTATATGTAATTCTATATGTTGTGTTTGTCGGGATCCGATGGATAGAGAGTACTATGATTATGGTGATTATCAATCTATTGTTCATGTGTTGTTTATGATCTTGCATGCTCTCCGTTATTAGTAGAGGCTCTGGCCAAGTTTTTACTCTTAACTCCAAGAGGGAGTATTTATGCTCGAGAGTGGGTTCATGCTCCCATTAAATCTGGGACAGTGACAGAAAGTTCTAAGGTTGTGATGTGCTGTTGCCACTAGGGATAAAACATTGATTCTATGTCTAAGGATGTAGTTGTCGATTACATTACGCACCATACTTAATGCAATTGTCTGTTGCTTAGCAACTTAATGAATGGGGTTCGGATGATAACCCGAAGGTGGACTTTTTAGGCATAGATGCAAATGGATGGCGGTCTATGTACTTTGTCGTAATGCCCAATTAAATCTCACTATATTTATCATGTCATGTATATGCATTGTTATGCCTTTCTCTATTTGTCAATTGCCCGACTGTAATTTGTTCACCCAACATGCTTTTTATCTTATGGGAGAGACACCTCTAGTGAACTGTGGACCCCGGTCCTATTCTTTACATAGCATACAATCTACTGCAATTGTGTTTACTGTTTTCTTTGCAAACATCTTCCACTCGATACGTTTAATCCTTTGTTACAGCAAGCCGGTGAGATTGACAACCTCACTGCTTCGTTGGGACAAAGTACTTGGGTTGTGTTGTGCAGGTTGGCGCCGGAATCCCCGGTGTTGCGCCGCATCACATTTCGCGACCATCAACCTTCAACGTGCTTCTTGGCTCCTACTGGTTCGATTAAACCTTGGTTTCATACTGAGGGAAACTTGCTTCTATACGCATCATACCTTCCACTTGGGGTTCCCAACGGAAGTGTGCATCTACGCGTATCAGTTACTACTGCTGCGTTACTACTGCATGTTTACTTCCTACAATATTACTACCATCAACTGCACGCCAGCAAGCACTTTTCTGGCGCCGTACTACTGCTCATACTTATTCATACCACCTGTATTTCACTATCTCTTCGCCGAACTAGTGCACCTATTAGGTGTGTTGGGGACACAAGAGACTTCTTGCTTTGTGGTTGCAGGGTTGCATGAGAGGGATATCTTTGACCTCTTCCTCCCCTGAGTTCGATAAACCTTGGGTGATCCACTTAAGGGAAAACTTGCTGCTGTTCTACAAAACCTTCCACTTGGAGGCCCAACACTGTCTACAGGAAAGGAGGGGAACGTAGACATCAAGCTATTTTCTCGCGCCATTGCAAGGGAGGAAAGGTAAAAGGTACTCATACTTCGGTTCCGTAACTTTTCTCGCGCCATTGTGTGTGCTCAAGCTATTTCCTTTAGATCCTGCAATTGCATCTTTTTGTTTCTTGTTTACACTAGTTAGGCATAATGGACAACAATGACCTTTTTATTCTATTTCCTGATTTAAGACATGGATGGTTTGATGCAAAAATTAAAAACCCATGGAACATATTAATATGAATGCTTTGAACACTATTGTTGCTAATGATATGGAAAATTCTAAGCTTGGGGAAGCTGGCTTTGATGAGCATGATATTTTTAGTCCCCCAAGCATTGAGGAGAAAATTTACTTTGATGATACTTTGCCTCCCATTTATGATGATGATTATAATGATAGTAGTCTTTTGTTACCACCTGTTATGGAGGATAAATCTGATTATGATTACAATATACCTCCTATATTTCATAGCTACTTTGTTGAATTTGCTCCCACTACAATTAATAAGAACTAGCTTTAGGGCCCGCACATTTGCGCGGCTAGATAGATTTAACATGTATTGATATACATGGTATTGTATTCTTGGTCTGATATTTAATCTCGACTTCGTCAAGAGGGATCCATTTAATTCATCACCAGTTAGAAGCTAAAAGTATTTGTACAAAGTGGATTGGTTAAGAGGGATCCAAAACCACATGTAGATTTCTATACTGATCCTTGTATGCACTTTCATACTAACCTTTTCAACGATATGCTTTTGTAATTTTTTTAGCTAAGACTGTATACATATATTCGTCACATTTTAGTAACATGACATTTTCTTGTACTCACTTCCAACATGGTGTTTTGCAGGAATATGCATTTTTCATTTTAATATAGGATACCCAACTACTAATTAACTTTATAATTTATTTTAAAAATATCTATTAATGGGATTGTATCTCGTACGGAGTTCTAATTAGGAAGGAATTAGTGAAATTGTGTTTATTTCATATTTGGTTTTTAATACATAAAATACAGTTGCATTCTTTATCCGTGCGTAACTAATTTTATTTCCATAATATTTATCGTGTATTGTTCAAAAATATATACTATTAACATCCTTTGCGTCCTAAGTCAGATAATAAAATTTAATCTCCAATGACACATAATTTTCTTCTGTTGTCTTAACCTCCTAAGTCAGCTAAGATTTTTTATTGCTCATGTCATCCTTGACAGAAGATGCGCCGACTTAGCTGTGAATTAATTTTGTCTCTCTTCATAGTTCAATATTAACTCTCAATTGAATTTAGTGTCCTGCCTACTTCCTTTTGTAAGTTGCCCCGTCACCCAAATTCTCTGAAAACACATTGCATGCACAAGCAAGTTAGTTCAACGACATGACATACCACATTTGAATCGGATTTCGTGCTTGTGCATGTTACTTCTAATGTTTCTTTTATGGAATTTGGTGCTAAACTTATGTCCATCCGAGTGATCTGATAGAGCTAGCTCAATTGATACATATCCTGGTGACGCGGTGGGTCATCAGACCATCCGCTATCCCATCGCCCTATATTTGCTTCGTGTGGTCGGCATCGATCCTAAGCGACGCATGTCCTTCCAACGATGTTCCTTCTGGCTACCTCAATATTGCCACATCGTACCTGTCGTAGACTAAGAGACCCTGTGTGTTCATCACTTTGTCGGTATCATATTGGTCCTCAAATGTTCTCGCCATTAACTCTTCAGTGAAAAGAGGGGCTGTTGTAGGACGCTGCCATCTCCAGATACATTCGACCGACGCTGGATCACATCTCCTTGACGCTGATCAATCATTAGCATCTATAATTCCAACTTGGTGCACAATCGCAACCTGCAAACATGATGGCTAATTTTGCTGGAAAAGGTTGTCAGTTTGGTCAATTTTCTTTTTGCAACTGAACTTTGAACTTGAGTCAGAAAATAATCAGATCCCGGCAAACCGCGGTAGCACAGTTGGTTGCCTGATAATAAGCACTCGTAGGTTGGTGCATAATCCTCGCATGAGGAGCTCATCTGAGGTCTTTTGCTGGGCCGTTGCAGGGGCGTTGGCTCCCATACCGATCGTTCAATTCCCGACATCTACGATTTCTCCGTCACGCAAAACCTATAATCTTAAACGGATGATGATTGGCTGTTGAAGAAAACGTTGCCTTGATTTTTTTTCGAGATTGAGCACTCCTTTGATTAACTGCGATGGATCAGTGCGTACTTTCCAGTGCAGGAATTAGTATTCATATTAAGAACGATGTATAATCAAATTTTATCTTAACAGCTCACGTGCATGTCCATAGATCCCAGCCGTTGAGATTTCCTAAGTTGAAATGGACTAATCTCCACCATGGCTTTGTTGTTGTGCGGCTAGATTATCTCGGTTATTTATTAAGACAATGTTGCATTGTGGTAGTAATTTATTACTAAATAATTACAATGACAATCATATACTCTTATTACATTAGTAAATTAATGGTGTCAATTTTTCATGTTAAAATTTAGCATACTAATACATTCCATTATTTACGGTGAACATGGCGGACCATTATGATCAAAATAATAGAAGTTATTAATCGTCCTCAGCCAGCATCATTTTTTTTGTCAAAGTATCTACAATATTTGCGGTGAACATGTCGCCTTATTTCCTTTTAAAAGCAAAATATATACTTTTGTCAAAGTATCTGCAATTCATGCATCAGTTCTTGTTTCTTTCAAAAACATGATTTAGTTTGTGGGTCAAATGTGCACTTTAAAATGGCCATACCATTGGAGTAATTTTCTATTTGTAATTCTACAAAATTACTGATATTGGTAACAGGAATAATCAAAATCAATCCTTATAATAATAAAGGTTATGTAGCACTGAATGGATTGAAATACCTGAGGGAAGCCAAAATACATACCACAAATAAAATGTAATTGCTTTGGTCTCTTTCTCTCAGGGTGTGGAGGTACATACCGTAATCGACCTCCAGTCTGCCTGTCCATCGATTGCGATTTAAGAGTGTTGTGAAACACAGGATAAAAATCAAGTTTGGACCCTGGCAAGTATAAAGATACTACATCTCAACGTTAATTGAATTGAAAACTTACCACTTCCAGTTCTACCGACAAAACATCCATAATTTATGGATCAAGGTGTTGGTAATGCTAAATTCTGAAGATTCTGATTGAATAATGATAAGCTCTAGCACAGTCGTTGAGTACCAGCTAATCTTGAATTTTGAGCATTAAAGAGCATTGCTAAAAATTTGATTTGAATGATGAGACATGAAGAAATAACTTAGCTTGACTTTCATTATTGACTGGAGCATGATGGCTATTATGCTGCTGCTTCTGTTTAACGACTGCTTTGAATCAGTCCGCGATGTGCACAATATCAGCCACCGCAACGAACTGCTGGGTAACCGCCGGCACATCTCGGACGTGCGGCAACTATCTCCGGCATCGTATCCATGTGTAGGAACTGAATAAGTGCTTCAAAGTTGAACCCTCGACCACACATGTGATCAATCTGGACACATCTGCGTATCTGCCTAGCACTGGCAGGCTTCATGGAACCAAAAAGCATTGTGATGAAGACAAGAGACTGCAGTAAGCACACGCTTTTCTGTGCGCAAGAAACCTTCTCCTTACCAACATTGCATACAGCGTCTACCTCATCTTTGGAGGAGAGAAAATTTTTAGGCCGCTCCTTTGAGAGTGCTGAGCACCGAACAATTGAAAACTACCTCCCAGATGCTTCGCTCGCAAGTCCAGTTAGAGGACATCCTGCTCCTAAATCTTAACATGGGGCACTCATCTGTTCAACTTTCTTGTTGTTTTATTGTATCTGTAAAACATCAATGCAACTCTGAATATTGCTGTAACAGTGCGTTCAAGCGACGTAAAACTTCACCCTGTTCAACCGACCGACGATATCTGCCACACCGTGCCACGCGTGACAGCTGCAGTGCGCTACCGATCGCTCAGCATCGATGACGGCTATTTCAGCATTTGTTAGATTGATCGATCTGCAAAGTTCGGAGGCTTTGTATCTTATTAGAAAAAAATAGATCGCATTGCGTACCAGAGATCCGATTAGCCACTGGTGTTAGGCGAATCAATTGGAGGCTTCTCAGGTTGTAGCATGACTGCTGGATTACTCAACGCAGCAAGATCGGCACATATATAGGAAAAGAGTGTCGAATTACCTGTCTTCCCAAGATTCCGGCCGCCGCCGATGCAACGTAAATCCGTGATTGTCGACTTGCAAACTGAACGCTTCTTATTGGAGCCTTGGACACCTGATCTCGCGAAATCGTCTTCTCATTTATCTTGATGCGACCAAGGGCCGGGTGAGTGGTGGAGCAGAAACGATCTAACAACTGGACACGCCATGAAGCAGAGAAGCTCAGAAGGACAACTTTAAGGAGACGGGATTTAGGTCGCGGCTGGCGGATCGCGGCTGGCGGATCGCGGCGGGCATTATGATGTGCACCCGTAATAATCTTGACCATTAACATGTTTTTAATGCTTAATTGTTAAATCTTGGCCGTTGATTGTCTTGTGTTTTAATTATATAACTAGCATAGTTGCCCTCGCAAATGCGAGGGTATCCCTAGTGTTGTTTGAGAAACGAAATTATGATTTCATTATTATTTCTATGTTGGCAAGGACAATTGTACTATATTTTTCATTGCATTAATTTAGGAGACTCGTGTATATTCAATATTATCTGTGACCATTGTGAAATAAAATGTACTCCAACATTGAAACAAATGCACCAATCATGATCCTGCTTTTAAAAATAATAAAGAATTCATGATGTCGTTTTCAACGGTACTATGTGACCACCAACATTTATTAACCACTTCTGAAAATTATGGAATGTAATAAAACTCAAACAGCCCATATCTCAATATAATCATCACAAAACTTGGTTTTCCTTGATTCGCCAAAGAGGAATCATGGATTAGACAGGTAAGATCACAATACATTGTGTACAACCAT
>CM061751.1:193916581-193919081 GCA_030979885.1 Lolium multiflorum | reverse complement strand
TATCTTCAGGGAAACCTTCGAACTTTCCCAACCAAACCTAACAATGTTCTTCAATAATCATCATTCGTGAAGAAGGTTGCAATGAAGGACCAGCCGTTGGTATCCCAATCGGCTTTTAAACAGAGCAAAAACAAAGCATCCACCAGGCCTGCTGCCCCCCGAGCCTTACTCGAGGCGAGACTTAGCCGAATTAGCCTGGGCTTGATCATGCAGAGCCAGCCGATTTGCACATAAATCGGCTTCCCAAAGCAGAGAGCCTTCAAGGCGAGCTGCCCCCCGAGTTTCTCCAGTCTTCTCTTAGCGCCCTGCTGGTCGAATCGGCCCCTTTCTGCACGTCCAGGCTGCTCTTGAAGAGAGGAATTACTCCATTGAGGGGTTCTTCCATTAACATCCCCCCTCGTGCTTCATTGGTCCTCTGATCGTAACATTGATCTTCTTGAGTCGATGGCCGTGCATCGGCTGCTTCTCAATTCTGAAGTCGATGCCCTTGCACCGGCTATAAAATGTTTAAAAATTTTAGGCCGATTTGTGTATCGGCCCCCATACTCAGTATTATTTCATATCCTCGTGTTTTATCCATCTAGGTGCCCCCCGAGCCGATTCTGTCAAGAGAATTGATGGTATCGGCTCTTCAGGTAGTCCCTGTTGGGTCAAACGTTGATCCCAGGCAGAATGGATGGTGAGGATAATTTGGGCCGATTGCTGGAATCGGCCTCCATGTTGCTTGCTCGGTGAAGGTTTTGTAATATCCCTTCATCAGCTTCGGAGGGCCGATCGCAAGGATCGGCCTCGCCATGTTGCTTATTGACGTAGTCTTGCTACTCGTCCATGTCGGCGGATAAAACCAGCCCAATCTCTGACCTTAGCACGTTGGTGCGCTTGCTGTTATCCATGTCGGGTGCACCGTGTAATCGTGGAGCACTACACTCCGCCGGCCGAATGAACACCATGTTTGTGCCAGCCGATGTGTCATCATCGGCTCTCTTTGCTTGGGGCGCCACTCTTTTCTTTGCGGCAGTCCCTCCTCATCCAGGGTCCTCTGGACTTTCGCAGCCGATCGTCGCGCCTTCCTCAGCCGTATGCAAGTACATCCTTTCGGCTTCCTCCGACCGCGCAATCGCTGAACCCTGCGTTTTTGTGTATGGCTGAGACCGTCGGGCACCACCTTGGACGGTGGCACCTGTCTTCTTCGTATTCCCCTTCGTCTTCTGAATCATCGAGATCTTCCAACAGAGGGGTCTCAGCATGCCTGTTTTGCGGTGGGAGAGGCCCTAAGCGCTCGAACACAGATACGTTGGCTGTCTCCTTCTTCTTCCGGTTGCATTCTGGCAGTTGCCGATTGTTGGTAATCGGCTCATTCCTGAATCCCAGCAGTGTCTGAAGAAGGGGCAGTGCCAATGCCTGTCCGTATCGTCCTGCTCCCTGCCGTGGCGCTCCTGTCGCTCCTCATCATGATTATGCCGGCGATGTCTTCCGTCGTTTCTGGTCAGACGACCTTTTTCATCATTGTCGTTGTATCGCCGGCGTTGGTCATATCGACTAACATACTTGTTGAGGAGGTGATCAGAGAGGGGTCGCTGGTATCTTATGTTCTTCACTTCCCCCTCTGTGACGTAGCGCTTGCCATCTTGACGGAGCCGATCGCATGGAGCGGCCCCCTCTGTGTCCTTGCTCTGAGAGCAGCTGTCCTCATCCCCGTCCTTCTCAGAGCGGTGTCCAAGCTCTACCATGCTGATGTTGGCTGAAAAATCAGGCTGGCACCCTCCAAGGTGGGTAAACTCCACCATGTTGACGGCGGGGAAGGGGTGTGTGTCGACCTTCATGGCATACTGGTTAAAAATTAGTCGCCCATTTTCTATCGCCACTTGGATCTGCTGACGCCACACCCTGCAGTCGTTGGTGGTGTGGGTGAACGTGTTATGCCACTTGCAGTATGGCTTTCCGTTCAGCTCTTGCACCGTAGGAAACTTGTGGCCTTCGGGTACCTTTATGTGCTTCTCCGCGAGTAAGAGGTCGAAAATCTGCTCGGTTTTCGTCACGTCGAAGTCGAACCCTCTTGGAGGCCCTGGTGGCTTTACCCATTTGCAGGTTACTGGGCCTGCAGCTCGAGTCCACTCAGCCACTGCGACCTCTCGCTCTCCCGTAGGACCTTCATCTTCGCCTGCGTCAACCATGGTAACCACGCGCTTGAATTTATCTTGGTAGATATCCGGGTGGCGTTGTTCATACGACAACTTCTGCACCATGTGTGCTAATGAAGGATAGTCCGCCTGGGAGGCCACTTCCTTGATCGATGATGATAGACCCACCACCGCCAATTCGACTGCTTCTTTTTCACTTACGTGAACCGAATAGCATCGGTTCCTAACCGTCCTGAAGCGCTGGATGTATTCTGACACCGTTTCTCCACGCTTCTGTCGTACTTGTGCTAGATCGGCAATGCCAGCCTCGGAAGCCTCTGAGTGGTATTGCTCATGGAACCGTTCTTCCAGCTGCTTCC